>CM061137.1:89052792-89541862 GCA_030789695.1 Scilla litardierei
CGGATAAGCGGCCACGTCGCCCCGCTTCGAGCGACCGTCAGATGCGAAATGTACGGCCCAGATCATGCCACGTCAGCCGTATGGAGCTGCGTTGAAGCCGTATAAAGGAACAGTGTCGTATGTCGTATTCTCAGAGTATTTTCACTGTATTCTTGCATATTTGGGCATAAAATAAATCCCAAAAATTCTGAAATAATTCTCAAAAATCCCATAGCTTCATATAGATAGGTGAGAATTTTTTCACCTCATTTCACCTCTTGTAGAAAAAGTTTCTTCTTTGTATACTCAGTATTTTCTCGTATTTCCCCGTATTTGGACTTCAAACAATCTCCATAAATCCTGAGAAAATTCCCATGCTATTTATAGCCTATGATTAACTCTAGGGTAGAGTTTCATAGCTATACTCTCTTGTTTGATCAGCTTGTGTAATTCCAAATGAAGTTTCAGCTCCGTATTTCAACGTACTTGAGTACGTTCATGTGTAACCTGAGCAATCATGACTATAGGGACCTGTGACACACTCAACAAACATATTAGAATAGTTCAGTAGGGTTTGTTATCATCAAACATAGGTTAGGATGTTGTTTCCAACAGTCTTCACTTCGGGGGTCGCTCGGCCGAGTGAGTTGTCGTCACTCGGCCGATGGCTTCTAGATACTCGGGCGGTCGGCATTTTCCACTCGGCCGAGTGGGTCTTCTGAAGCTCAGGCAGACGAAAAACAGTAAGTTGGCTCTTTTTGATGGGCGTCGTCTGAGTGCCACTCGGGCGGACAGGGTCTCGTCACTCGGCCGATGTGGCTTCCGATGCTCGGCCGAGTGCACACATGAAGCGTGTCCGATCTGGTCGGCCGAGCGGTGTCTCGCTGGTCGGCCGAGTGACTCCTTCACTCGGCCGAGTGAGACACCAAAAATGCCCATTCAGCTTGTTTTTGCCTCCTCGTCGCTCCTACGACGTTCTTTCTTCTTCCGCTCCTCTCCAATGGTAAAATACCCCTCGGGGAGGTAGTCGGTGACACTCTGGAGTAGGCGTATCTCAGGATCATTCCAAATCGCTCCAAATCTCCTGAAATACGACAAAAACAACAAATCGTGAAAAGTATCGCAATATCGTCGATATATCGTGAAAAACATGATTTGAGCGATCTAAATGGCATTCAAACATGCAGGAAAAAATTGTAAAATATGGAGTGATCACTCCCACAACCCGGGATCACAACCACACTCTCACAACCGAGAGTGAAACTTACAATATGAAATTGAAATGAAATAAGAAACTTCTTACCGACAAAATACATATGCCTTGAGTAATGCTTACGAATTAGGGCAAAGATGATTTTAAGGAAGAAGAGGTGGCACCAAACCCTAGCTCCAAGATGTAGATCTGCGATGGAGAGTTATGGGGATGTTGGTGACCTAGAATCAAGCACTTGGCTTGGAAGGCTTCACACTCAATGAATCTCTCTTTGGAAGTAAGAGTGAGGAGAGATTATTGAATGGAATGAAAGAGCTTTGAATGAGCTTGGAATTGATTTCTCTTGATCTCTAAACTTGCAATAATATCAGCCTTGAGTGCAATGAATGCAGCTCAACAAGTATATATAGAATAGAGGAGAGAGAGAGAAAAACATTTCAATTAATGCTCCAACGGCTCTTTTCTAAACCCAATTAGTCGGTCAAAGAACAACTACCGACCGACTAGTTCATCAACTAGTCGGTCGGTCACATAACGTATACCGACTAATGAGTGAACAGAGAAAAGATCAAAGCACAGACAAAAGGAACTAGTCGGTCCAAGAAGAGTTGCTGACCGACTAGTTTCACAACTAGTCGGTCGGTTACTCAACTGAGACCGACTAACAGATAAAACTGAAGTCTGAGCACAAATTGACTTAGTCGGTCCAAGAACAAATGTTGACCGACTAATTCACCAACTAGTCGGTCTCCAAATGAGCATAGACCGACTAACAATAAACAGTAAGTTAGGTGAAAAATTGGCATGTACAGTAAAACTAAACTAGTCGGTCCAAGAAGGAAAGTTGACCGACTAGTTCATCAACTAGTCGGTCGATCAATGAACACAGACCGACTAATGATAAACAGTAGCTCATGCTCAAATGTGCATGTACAGGGAAAGCTCAACTAGTCGGTCACAGAAGCATCACTGACCGACTAGTTCACAAACTAATCGGTCGGTGAGTCAACTTAGACCGACTAACTGTAAACAGTAAAGAGCTTGGAAATGACTGACTGAAACTAGTCGGTCCAAGAAGCTTTGCCGACCGACTAGATCACCATCTAGTCGGTCAGTTCTGCTTCTTGAACCAACTAACATGCACAAGAAGTCGCGAATCGAAGCGCGAAGCTTCGGGAAGAATTGTATGGACTTCAACTAAGATCCTAGAGCTAAGATATGAGCGTTATGAAGATTTAAACTGTAAGACCTACTCAAGGCTTAACATTCTACGAAAGAAGCTTAAAGACTATAAATAAAACTTGACGATACCATCTTCAATAGCTTCAATCGAATCTTCATGACTTCTAAAATGGTCCATAAGCTTCAACGAAGCTTTAGGCATACGATCACGTGCTTTGAGAAGTCTTGAGACGTCGTAATTGATATTCATATGAATTTGGCGATGATCTCCATAACTGCGCTCACAAAGTGTTAGTTCACGATATATTTATGTTTGTTCATCATCCAAAACCAAATCCGGGGAGTCCAATATCCAACAACGCGTTGCCGTGCCCCACCGTTGACTTTTCAGGTTGGTTCTTTGAGTTGGAGGCCCCTTGACTTAGTTGGTTGGAGTTGCGGGTTGTGAGAAGTGTGGATGACTTGGGAGTGGTGTTGTACTTGGGTGAGATGTGAGTTTTTGTACCTTATTGAGATGTGGGTAATATTGTATATGGATTTGTATAAGGAAGTTGTATACGAACAGTTTTATTTATATACATCAGTGCTTGAGTTGTTAGTTCTCTTGTGTTTTGGGTTGACTGGAATGCTATATGTACTATCCCAGCAGTGCGCAATGGACCTGCTTGTGTTTGTAATTTCGTATTTTCTTCGTAGCACCCGTCTCTTTGGGAATACCTGATACGGATTCGTACTTATCCGGTATCCCAGGGAGTGGGGCATTACAGGTGGCGGCCCATGCAGGTCTCCGCACTGCGGCTGTGTAAGGGTAGTACATGTAGTGTTCCAGTGGTAGTTAGTCCTAAGGTGGTAGGAGTTCTACCTTGAGATAGAGCCCTGATATCAGAAGTTTGAGGTATAGAGCCCTGAGGATATACACTAGAGTGTTGATTGAGTAAGAATATGTGGATATATCTATGTGTGTATGTATGTGTACCTATACATTTGTAGCTCTATAAGTGTTGAATATGGCTTGTCGAGTATATTGAGATGATATACTCATGTACATATGACTATGGTGTATGTATGAATGATTATATGGCTATATGATTGTATTTGAAGTATATGTGTTAATATTTGGTTGACTTATGAGTATTGTGTATAATTGGGTTATATACTTGATTGAGGTGCATGTAGTGTATAGATGTACTGTGTAGTGACTATATACTGTATGTGATGTATGCACATGTAGAGTGTGCAGATGCATGTGTGGATCCTTGAGTTCCACCCGTGTATGTGTGGCTATGTTTTAAGAGTATTAGTGTTATGTGTTGATATATGTGATGAGTATATGTTACATGTATGGCTGTAAGCTGGTACGCTTACACTTGTATATGGATGAATATAGTTTTGTATGATTATCTATGTGTATTGATATTGATATGATAAAACTTGTGTGATGATACATCTGTGAATGTTGGATGGGTACTAGGAGACATACATGGTCGTATGTCTATATCTATATATATAGATGCATGTGTATGTTTGTACAAAACAATGAATGCGTGTACTGTGATATGATATAAGTGTTGATATATGAATGTGTTTATAAATAAGTTTGGGGTAGATTGACTATATATATCTCTATTCACCCTTAGCTATGTCCTGAGTTGGAAAGTCCGAGGACGGACTTTATTTTAAGGTGGGTAGGATGTAATGACCCCAAAATTCATATACGTGTATTAATACGTATTCTTGGACGTATATATATGCGTATAAATTTTTGGGAGTCCTTGTGTATTTTATTTAATTTTGTCACGCTAAAATAATTATTTTTAAACAATTTGTTTGACATGATTTTATTAAATGAAATATATGGGTGGAATACTAATGTATTGCATGTGTATTAAGTGTGTATAATTATTTTCCTAAAAGACAAATCCTAATTTTACCTAAGTGACACCTCACCCTTTGATGTGTAATAGCTCCTTGATCCTTACCTAACCCAAGGCTTGGTGGCATGCTTAGAGGATTTTAGGGAGATGAGGTGGCTACTCTAGGAATTAGAGAGAATGTTTTATTCACTCACTCTCTTCCCAAAGATCAGACCGAATTCATCCCTTCCCGTTGCTCTCTCTTAGACATTAGGGGGACTGAGCACCCACAGGGCTACGTCGCCCTCACTCTGCATACTCATGTAGCATCCCTGTCGTCATTTGGGTTCTGTTGCTCATTCTGGGAGCTTGTGAAGGAGAAGAGAAGGAGAAGGAGAAGGATTTGAAGAAGGAGGAGCCATAGGGATTTGGGCTACCCCCTTGTCTCTCATCACCCCTAAGGTAGGATTCCATCTCCAACTAGTATTAGAGTTGCATGCTTAGTTTCATGGTTGTTGTTGTGGTTTTACCTTTTCTTATGTTAATCCTGAGTTTTGTATGGTTGTGTGCGGTGAGCAATCCTGAGTTTTGTATGGTTGTGCGCGGTGAGTAATCCTGAGATTTGTATGGTTGTGCGCGGTGAGCAATTCTGAGATTTGTATGGTTGTGCGCGGTGAGTAATCCTGAGATTTGTATGGTTGTGCGCGGTGAGCAATCCTGAGTTTTGGGTGGTTTTGTGCGGTGAGCAATTCTGGACAGATTTACATGCTGATTGTTTTGCTTAGTCCTCCCAATCTAGAATTGAGTTTGCTCTGAAATTTTTATGGCTTAATTATTGGACTGTTATCTATAACTTTCATGTTGTGACCTTTTACCAATTCGAACCGGAAATATGAGTAAAAATTCCATCTTTACAACATGTCGGCATTTCATCCAGTCTGGACACAGTTTGGCAAAACGTAGATCAGTCCCTACACACTCCATAGAAATTGATGAACTTGGTCTCGTTGAAAAGATAACACCTTTTTCTACAAGTTTGCCTGCGTGCATATTTTTGAGATTCTAACTGAAACATGTCTTAAACTAGCAATCTTTACAGCCTTTAGAATCTGTCTGAAAAATAGATTCGACAGGTCTTACCAAACAATTCACCATAAATCATCCAGTTCATATTTCTACCTGAAAATTTAAGGTGAATCCAGCACAGCTATATCTACAACTTTCATTTGTATTGTATATGCATGTTTGATACAAAATTATGGAGAAATGTGCTTCTTAATCTGACTGTTCTGTTTTTTCCAGCAAACTGAAAGATTTGAATGTTGTTTTAAGCTCTTTTTTTAAGGTTAAACTTGCCATCAATGTTCTTGATTATTTCTGTTACATGGTGATATGTGGTTTATGTTCTTGGCACATGCAAAATGATGATGTGAATATGGTTATATGTTTCATGTATATTATGAGAAATGAGAAAGGGAATGCACAAGGCGATGCATGTCCCAAATATGTGATGAACTGTGGAAAGAAAGAAATGGAAAGTGTTATGTTTCATGAAAATGATTAAGTCCTCCTAAAGGAGGGTGACATGTGGTTTGGGGGAAACACGGTTAAATTAAAGGAGTTAAGGAGCGGGCAGATGATATGAATTCTCACCCGTTGTATCACTCCCGGAAGGTCGAGTTGAAAGGGTTGGAGAGGCCGCTGGTGTACCCGTGATGCACCATGACGGTAATTGATGGTTTACTCCGTTTGTCCGACAGAAAAACCGCACGACCTCTTAACATTACACCACTGAATCCCCAATCCTTTGCTTGCTGTGCAGTGACAGTACCAATATCCACTAATCGTTGTTTCCAGATACGGTTGCCGGTTGACATAACGCAGACGAGGGCTGAAAAGAAAATCGTTTGTACACCCATAATTGGTATCCGATTGAAACATAGAAAGCTATACAGCGGCAGAATAGGGACCAGATGAGGCAGGTGCTTATTCCTCCCCTTCATTCTATGCTGACCCCGGCCGGGGCTGGCTTTTTGGGAAGCCCGTTCCCACCGCGCTCACGGCCCGGTGCGAGGCTGGTCATAGATCAGTTGCTTTCTCTTTTTCCCTTAAGCGAGTTCAGGCCGAGCAGGTCTCGCTCTAGTGCCTTGTCCCGTTCAGGCATAGAGTTGCGAGAGGCCCCCTCTGGTGCCCGTGTTGCTGGTTGGGGTACCACGTTTCACCCACCCTGGGTGAAGTCCGGCTCCTTAAGGTCCTAAGATTTATCCGGGTTTCAAAATGCTAACCAATGAATTAATTGTTAACCCTCATTATTCTCGTAGCAATGGTAAATGTATGTGTTGTTTAATTGTTTTTCTTTACTATGGTTCTTTTATGTTGTATATCATTGTTGTACACCTTACCTGTTCCACGTGCACGCTTTCACATGTTCATAAGTATAGTTGTTACTTCCTTTTATTATAGTAGATGTTTATGCCATGACATACACACTGCCTGCTCACGTGCACCCTTTCCACACTTCATGTAAGGACTAGTTGAGATATGGAATTCCTACTGGGTCACGCGTTGACGTGCCCCACCGTTGACTTTTCAGGTTGGTTCTTTGAGTTGGAGGCCCCTTGACTCAGTTGGTTGGAGTTGCGGGTTGTGAGAAGTGTGGATGACTTGGGAGTGGTGTTGTACTTGGGTGAGATGTGAGTTTTTGTACCTTATTGAGATGTGGGTAATATTGTATATGGATTTGTATAAGGAAGTTGTATACGAACAGTTTTATTTATATACATCAGTGCTTGAGTTGTTGGTTCTCTTGTGTTTTAGGTTGACTGGAATGCTATATGTACTATCCCAGCAGTGCGCAGTGGACCTGCTTGTGTTTGTAATTTCGTATTTTCTTCGTAGCACCCGTCTCTTTGGGAATACCTGATACGGATTCGTACTTATCCGGTATCCCAGGGAGCGGGACGTTACAGGTGATAAGCCCGATCTCAAACTGAAGATCACCGCAGGTCAGGTAGCTTGGGCCCCCTCAGTGGGAGACCAGATTGCTGACCTGTAGTGTGAGATCAACCGGGTTCATCAGGGGGACATCGATTCCTCTGAAGATATGAGCTTTCTCTCTGCCTCACCATTTACATCCGCCATCCTTAGCACTTCCTATCTGCTTTTGTACCTTATTGTGAGTGTATACTCCACTTTTCGTGAGTGTATCCCAAGGTACGTTGTCACAGGTGACCCATTCAAGCACCATGAGACCTAGGTCGAGTACATGGAGTCGAAGGGTCACTCCCTTGACCTGATGTCCTGGGCCTTCCTAAGCTGCCTGACCGGGGTGGCCGACAGTGGTTCAGGAAACTTCTCAAATGGTCAGCCAGCTCTTGTTCTGAAATTCAAATATAGTTACTCTCCTACTTTGCTGCTCAGAAAGTGACAAAGAAGTACACCGAGGTCGGGGCGATGAGTCTAATAAGGTTTTCTTAGCTTGCTTCAACAGATCTCACATGGTGGTGGACGTCTACACAGACGACATAGCCAAGGTGGCACTTCAGACAGGCTATCGGGCCGGGTATGATCTGAAATTCGAGATTTGCAAGCAATAGCCTCCCCCTGCTTCGCCTACCGGGTGACTCGCATCAATCAATTCAAAGCTATAGAGAAGGCATATTGGTGATAAGCTGATAACCATGGGGGTCTTCTTAGTGGAAGTCTGACCACGATCGGGAAGCCTCATACAAGCGTCCTAAGCTAGAGAGTTGCCCAGAACATCCTCGAGTGGTCAAACAGAGGTCCAAGTCTCCCAAGGTGCGGGTTTACACCACTCTGTCAACCACACCGTTAGAGATCCTAGCCAAAGCAGGGACGGAGTTGGACCCTCCAAGACCGTTGTCCAACCAAGCCAAGGCAGATGAGTCAAAGTACTGTGATTTCTTCCTGAGGTACAACCATCTCATCGATAACTACCGGGTCCTTAAGGATCAAATCGAGATCCTCATCCAGATGGGGCGACTCAAATGAGAAGACTGGCTGAAGAGCTCAGGACCTTGTGTCAGCGATCTGTCGAAGCAGGTGGATCGCCAGCTGCTAATCTTGATGCATTTTGTTAAATGCATGGTCAGTAAGATGAAGAAGAATTGATGCTTAATAAGAAAATCATCAACATTCGTAGAATTAGCTTTTTCAAGAACTTATGACATGTGAGATGTTTGCTTATTAAGAAATAATGAGTGCATGTGTTTAGTTAGTGATATAAATTCTTACATACTCATGGCATTAAAGAATTAACCAAAGGATTGATCCCTGTTGGATGCGGAACAGGAGTGTGCCTTTAACCAGCTTTTCGATGGATCAATAATAATGCATGTTGTTGGGCAATTACTACATGCCAGAGTTTTTCAAATTTCTGTAATTACCATGCTCTTATAATCCAGGGAAACAATTGTTACATATGTTCTGTTTGGCTGATTGCTTATGTGCATGATTGTACAATGTGCATGATTGTAACAGATGTTTCATCAAAGTTGCATAAGAAATATCATGCAATTCAAACGAGCATCCATCATTTCAGTTATCATCCATCATTTCAGTTATCATGATTGTACTGTGCATGATTTTATCACACAAACAATTAAGACATTGTATGTTTATTACTCATCATGAAAACTGATTGAATTAATAGGGATTAAAATTCAAATGTTATTTACTCCTCAGGAAAGAGATATGAACAAATAGATTAAGAAAAAGGCACGCAAAGATCTTTCTCATCATCAGTAGATGACATGTACCCTTCTTCTCTTCACCTAAGCACGAATCAGCAACTTTGGTCATAATGAAGCTAAAGAAGCCTTCAACTCCTCCAACATTTTCCCGGCTGGTGGATGCAATGCAACAGCTCCCCGTTCTGTACTCGAGTATTTCTTGTATACCGCCTTCAGTTTGCACTCCGGTGCAGCTGAGTGGGAGTTAACCAGAATCTGGGAACAGTCCCTGCATCGCATTGCAGAAACAACAAATTAGACAATCAAACAATCGGACTTAGCTTGCTATATATATAGTTAGGGAAGGACATACAGCAACTGTGCCTCAGAGAACCCAGTGTGATGCTTGAGGGTTTCGGTCCAGATAGGGCTCTTCTTGAGGGTGCATCGCGCTGCAAAGACTGCTGAGGCAGCAACCATCGAAGGGCAATACGTGATCATGGAGTATTGTAACAGGCCTAACTCAGCGAAGAATAGGACCATATGCTCCATCTGTTTTCCAAATAGACGAGAAACCAAGGGGAAATTAGCATTTTGGACTAAATTGCACAAAAAACGTAACTACTGAAACGATGCTGACCTCCTTATTATCACTCATCGCGGCCTTTATGAAGCGCACTAGAAATACATATGGCGTTGGAACGGTTAGGCTCCATTCAAGCGTGTTCAGAATTGATTTCTCCATAGCTAGAATCTGTTCTTGGCTGTAAGCCCTATCTGATATGCATATGAAATCCTCGACCTATATTAACACAATGATTTCGTATCATAGTCAGATTTCAGGAAACCCCTGAAGAAAATTTACCTCGGAATTTTCAAGAATTGCCTGTGATTGTTTACCTGAGGAGCCCATATCTCCTCATACTTGGAGGCAATGAGCATGGAGCTCACCCCAACAAGCTGCAGTTCTCTCCTCACAACTTGCTCCATTGACAGGTAGCGATCAATTATATAGAATGTAAGGTAGAGAGTCTCGGGCATCAGCTCAAATTTTTGGTGCACTTCGATCAACCAGTCGCCAAGAATGGCCCTCATTTTCTCATTGATCTCCGCCTGAGAGTCCATGTAGTCATGAGGCCTACTAGAATTCTGCATTACATGGAAAGATAAACATTTAGCCGAGATCAAAAAGTGGACACATTTCATCAGTTGAGATAATATGAAAATTGAAAACTAGCCTCCGAAAGCTTATAGAACTTGTAAAGATCTTCAACATAGTCCACAACAGCCAGCTGATCGCCAACATCCGACTCATCGATATTGGGAATAGACTCTTTGGGTTTCTCAGTAATTCCGCAAGCAGCCTAACATGAAGACAGTAGAAGGAACAAAACAATCCTTGAAGGTCAATCTTACAGAATCAACAAGCAAGTTGCTCTAGCAACAAACATTGGAGCTGTTCACCTTACTACGGGCAGAGAGCACCGAACTCATTGTGTGAGCTTTCTTCTTTCTAGTTTTCTGACCTGCAGAATTTTCCTTCGAAACTTCCTCGGTATTGGGGCTGATCTCAATCACAACCTCAGGCTTGGGCTTACCTGCGGCAGCCTTCGGCTTGGTCTCTTTGACACGTGCCTTTCTGACTGCTCCATCCACAGCAAGATCCACAGGTTTCTACATTTCATAAAGATTAACAACAAAATTTTTGATATATTTCCTTTTTAAAGGGGAAAATAGACATATGACAAGTCACTACCTTGTTTTCAGCAGCTGCCATGGCCGCAGCTTGGGCATTTGCGATGAGTCGAGCTCCAAAGCTTCTGATGAGTATGGGCGATGAATTAACATTTTCAGGAAGAAAAAAAATGAAGGGGACAAGAGTTTCAAACGCTAATTAGAATTGCAATGATTTGGGGTTACATGAGTACCTAGTGATCGGGCGCGAAATCTGAGTCAAGGGCTTCCCTTCGAAGACCGCAGCACGGGCGGCAACGAGGTTGCCAATGTCTCCGAGGGCCCGGCGGTTCTTCCCATCTGGACCAGCAGCCGCTTTCTTGGGGTTGCCTTTTGGTACACCCCCACCAACTGATTATTATTGGATGGAAAAGGCTTAGTACAATACGATGAAACCATGAAGAGACATTTCATCAAACAGAAAGCCATCATAATCAATATGTGAAAGAAACTGAAGGTGCCCAGATTCCAAAAGATTTAAAAGATGGCAAAAAAGATATCTAAGGGGACCAATAAAAATTCAAAAAATTTATAAAAAAGAATACATCAATGTTTATACAACAACAGAAGCAAATGAGATTTTGGTAAATTAATGAAGACCCATTACAGTAAAAGATCAAAATAAGGGGTATTGTTCTTCAAATTAAAGAAATCTTCATTATAGGGAGAAATTATACAGATACAACTGATACCCAAATGCCAAAAGAATCAAAAGTTGCACAAAGAAACTGCACACACACACACAGACACACACACAGATTTACAGGTAAAGGAATTTAAAAAAAGCCCGACAGCAAAACAGATCAAATTTACTCAATAAAACAAGATAAAGGAAAATAGAAAATAAAAAAATTAGAACAACCGGTGCCAACATCAAAATGGTTTCTACCTAATGTGAAGCAGATGAAGATCGTTGAAGTTAACGACTCAAAGAAAACCTTTCAACTAAAAGAAAATGAATGAAAAGGGGTCGATTTTACTCAACGATGACCAAGAAAACAGATGGGCATCATATATATCCGAAATTTAAACCAAGGGAAGAACAAAGAACAAGAAAAGAAAAGAGTACCTTTCTGCATTGGCTGAGGAACTGCGATCTGGTGCTTGGTGGCCATGGCGTCTTCTTTTTGGAATGAAAGAAGAGAGAAGGATCAAATTATGCCCCCTTTTCTTCTCCCTTCTCTCGTTTCCTTCTCTCTTTTTAACTGCCTCTTAATTCTCTCAGATGATATGTGTTTTCATGTTAGAGGGTAAAAGAAATATAATACAGGAAGGGGAGAGGTACTTGCTTCCCAATTTTTGGAGGCGGTAGCTTCTAACGGTCGTATTCGTTTGAATTCCCAACGGTCATTTTATTCTCGGATCGGATCAGGTCGACGAGACCCATATCCCACCGTTGTTAGTGACATTGAAAACACAAGTTCAGGCTAACTACCATGTTTGTTTTCGAATTGAAAAAAAATATGGTTTTTATATATATATGTCATCTCAAAAATGGGTTATTTTAAAAGAGTCGCACATTTAATAGTTTTTACCATTTGGTCACCTAATTTAACTAAATTACTACAAAGAGTCCCTAATTTTTTAAAAAAAACCATTTTGCCCCTCCCTCTCCATCTCCCTTCTACTCCCCGATTCCGCCGACGTCCCCCAGGCCGTCAAGTCCCTGTTTGTCGGGAGATATGTTGTGAATTTCTTTCAGGGGGGAGACCTTAGGCCCTGCATGTGCTTACATAAGACCACTCATAACACTCCCTCTTATTGAGCAATACTTGTGAACTAATACTGATGAATACTTTGAGATTTTGAGTATTATGTAAGTATCATTAGGGCTGGATACTTCGTGATTTAGAGTTAATGAGATTTGTCTTGTTAAAACATTTGGCTATGAAAAACCCAGTGAGAAAAAAGCATAGTTAAGGAAAAAGACTACAATTCTCTTTTAACTCTCCATGATCAGTACAAGCTCATAGACTTACCGCTCTCTTAAAGATTTTACATCAATTCTGTTTACAACATTCCAAAAAGTATGTACAAATCACAAATATCACCATCTTTTGGCTGCTGCTAAATCCAAAAGAGCTCTGGAGAGGTATGCTTTGTCTTATCGCCTCTAATGTGGTCTCCTTAAAACTGGGGTGAGCATGCGTCATGGTCTTCAGATTATGTGGTCAATTCCAAATCACTAGTCTTTGACCAATTCGTCACTGAGATGTAATATACCACTGGGCGTAATCAAACACACTCTCGGTTTGCCCTAAAATGATGAAGATCTCGAAATTATATGATGATGTTGTCTTTCATAGTTTGCTTTACAGATCTATGAGAGATGGCCGTCTCACCGTAGGTAAACACGTACCCAGATTGTGACTTCTCATTATGGGGTCGAACCTGTAAACTGCATCTTAATAACTAACAAGCGTAGATGATGATTCTTTCTTATAATATAAGCACAAATCTACCGATCCTTAGAGGTATTGCAGAAGATGCTTCATTTCGGTCCAGTGGAGATTTGTAGGCGCAACATTGTATCTGGCTAGTAAATTTACTGTAAATGCTATATCGGGATGTGTGCAGTTAGGCAGATAGAGAAGTGCTCCAATTGCACTTAGATAAAGGACTTCATGACCAAAAATATCCTCTCCCTCTTCCCGCTGACAGAAGGGGTCTTCTTGTACATCCAGTAAACGTACTATCAATGTGTACTCAATTGGTGACAATGGTCATTGTGTCAATTCTGATGGGAAATCGAATCACACCCATAAGTCGGTTTGATGATGAGCACAACAAATGACATTAGTGTACTAATTACACTATTACTCAAGTGTGCAGGTTGTGCGAACAATAAGCTTTTATGCATACTCCAAAGAAGCTCAACTACACTCAAAAGACGAAGACGAATTGACTAGCTCCACGTCAAGCACTAGTGTAGTTCAATGATGAAGCTCTTGCAAGTGCTCAAGCTTAATGAAGAAGAAGCTCAAATTCAAGAGAACCGCACATTCACTTCAATCATCTGATCAGCTTCTTGAAGACTCGTCTTAGTCTAAGTGTGTGAGTTTTGTTTCTTAGGAACTATGTTAAAGCCAAAGTAAAAATTGCACACACACAAAATGATTTCGAAGCAAAATGTTTTTGAATGTTTTCAAATCTTTTAAAAACTCTTGAGAGCATTTGCTAGCTATTCTATATCTTAGTAGTCAACCAACAAACACCCATGAGTTGATTACATCTTTGCTAGCTGAGTTTCAGTGAAAATTGCTCTGGGAGTCGACTACCAGAGGACGGAGTCGACTACCAGCTGGAAGCAGAATTTCTACTGAAATTCTCTGGGAGTCGACTACCAGCTGTCGTTTTTCCACGTTTTGACTTCCTGATTTCACTCTTCATTCCTTGATTTATGGATCAAAAGTCAAATGATTTGAAATTCAAATTCCTTTGAGATCATTTTTCTCTTCACCCAATCTCTCTATTTTCTATTGAGCTAAATTCTACTCAAAATATCTCTCGTCGTTCTATTGCTCTCAACGGTAATAGCCATTTCTGTTTTACTCTCTGATCTCAGTTCTTATTTTTCTAAAATTAATTTTGAGATCTACATTTTATTTTGGCTATTTTTAAAGTGTTTTAAAATCCTTATTCTTCAATTTTTATTCTTGAAAGGATTTTGAGAACTAACGATCTAGATCACAACGAATAATCTCATATTCTTTGTGTGATCTAAAGATCGACTTAAATTCTTTTAGCCATGTAACACACAATTGATATATTTACTTTGGTTATAGAATTTCGGGTGTAATCCAATCTCCACCAATATTGTGGTGAATTGGAAACTTTGTTTTCTTTGTGGATTCCCCTTGGTTGTAAGGGACGTTGGAAATCCTAGACAAGTCTAGGTGTTTGGAAATCCTGGTCAAGGCTATGTCGTTGGAAAATCCTAACAAGTGAAGTTAGGTAATTGTATTGCTAAGGCAATAGTGGATTAAATCTCGTACCGGACTGGTCGGTGACTGGACGTACCCAAGTTGTGGGGAACCAGGATAAAAATCGATTGTCTCTGTGTTTGTCTTTTCTGTGATTGTTCATCTTTGTTGTACAAGCATTTTATTTCATTTGCTAACATTTGTATCTTTGTAATTTACTCTTTATATTATTGCAAAGTTCATTTATTTATTTCCGCTGTGTAAAGATCTATTTATGTGTAAAGAGTATTTGTTTGTAAACTTAAATTGCTTGTAACTGAAGGGTTTTCTAGGACCCTTAGGGCACAAAAACTCTATTCCCGTCCTAAGTCGGACAGAACATAGACATAAAAATTACAGCGTGAAAAATTTGTTAATCTAATTAACATGCAACCCTAAGGAACCAGACCCTCTTAGTCAAGATCTCTGCCAACTTGGGGTGGATCTGACCACCCCAAGAGGGATCTAAACTACTGCGAATAATTAAAACGAAAGCTTCTAAAAACATACCCAGAATTTTGACCCTGGGGCGGGCAAGATGTTCCACACCGTCCTCCGAGCCGCTCCCCGTCCCACGCCGAGCCACTCCTCGAACTGCTCCTCGAACTATTCTGCATCCCGAGGCGAGCAATCCTCGTGTCGCAGAGCCAACCATGCGCCGAAGAAAGTTACACGCGAGTGAAAGCCTTCGCCAAGATTTCGAATCCGAATCTGAACTCCTTCGTGGCTTTGCTAAAGCCCTCAGGAGTAAGGCAGAAAAATAGGGAGATAGAGAATATTAATTTAAGCCTAGATCCGAGCGTGCTCCAACATTTACAGGAGCCGCTCAGATCTGAAGCTTGGGACGAGTTTTGAGGAGGGGAGTAGACCCCTATTTATATAGGTGGCTAACCGCTCCCCTTTACTCAAATCCGATGTGGGACTAAATTTGGAGTTAATCAATTCAATTTAATTTTCCTTTCACAAAGGCTAAATTTCCGTGAATTTTAACTCCCTCATCGTTGAGCTTCATGATTGATACAACCTATCAATACGAAGGGCGTTCAACGGTGAACACATAGGAAAAAACCGTTCGTCAATCCGAGTCCGTTTGACCCTCCAATTGATCATCCAAAGTCCAGTCCAACCCCACAGAACCGCAAACAGCCAGCCGCCAAAATCCAACGCTACCCTAGGCAGTGCATGGGCCCCACTTGTGCCAGGTGCATGCAGCGCACGTGCCTCGAGGCGCATGCGCTGCACGTGCCTCAGCGCGTGCAGGGCACACGCCCCGCGTGGGTGCTGGAGCCCCGTGTGGGCGCGTGCAAAGTGTAGGAGAATGATGCCCTCCAGGCTATTTATCTCTGTGTGAATAGCACAAACGTCTTGTTCGAAATAACAGTAAGCTGTTTGGTAATGCTTTATCTAAGTTATATTATAATGTAGTTAACATTAGATATCAACGTAGGTAAAGTCCTGAGACTGTATGCAAGGTCAAACATGTATCGAGATGAGTATCGGGATCATGGAGAAATGTTTAACCGTCTAGCATAAGTCTAAAATGGTTCGTGGTCGTAAATGTTTCGAGACAAGGATATCGAAACATCGGATAGACCATTATATCTTAGTCTTCACCGTTTAGTGGTAGCGATGATCTCATGATCGTTCGACTTGGCGAAGTCGGAGACAAGACACAGGTGCTCATTAGAGAATGAGTTCACTGAACGATCCACAAGATTTATCATATGGTTACATTGACCAATCTGTCAATGATAACTCTTAGTGATGATAGGCTAGTTGGAAATTATTCATCGCGTAAACCCCTTCAAAAATTTATCATATTGTGCGCATTGAGCAATATGAGATATCCATCAAATTAGGGATGACCATCCTTACCTCGATGGAGGAATGTAGGAGGGGAATCAATGTATGATCTATGTTAAGTTCGTGCGTGCTTGACATAAGTACGTCGAGTAAATTAGGGATGACCATCCTTACCTCGATGGAGGCAAGTAGGAGGGGAATCAACGAGCGTGTGATGGCAGGACTTTGGGACGATCTCAGGCGTGGGCTGTTGAAATCGAAGACCTCGCGCAAAACTGGGGATCTACTTCAACTTCTGCGTTTTGTGCGGGAGTGAGCAAAAGAAGTGGCAGCGATTGTAATGTAGTACAAAGGGCTTAAAGGTAATTTAGTACAAATGCACTTTGAAAAGCGCTTAAAGGGCGCGATGGTAATTGCACCAAAAGGTAAGATATTACCAAGATTGCAGACTATTTTATTGTAGCCCAGATTTTCTCATGAGAACAAGAGAATTTGCTAAACACATTAAAGTAGGAATACAAACTAAAGGCTTTGAAGAATTTAGTGGAGAACATTTGTTAATTTGTTTAGGAATCATAGGAAGATGTTGAAGTACAAGTACTCTAAATTATAAATTACACGTAGAAAGTATAGTTAACCTTATGGGTAGCAATGGTATTAAATAAACCCATGACATTTAATGCAAAAGAATTAGCAGGGTTAGAATGGAATTTGTTTCAGAGTGTTTTCTCACTACAATAGCGTTGACCGTGGATAACCCGGTCAACGTGGTCGAGGGGCCCGCGGGGGTCCCTCGAGCGTGTCGAGTCGGTGCAGACGAGACGCGAGTCGGAGTTGCAGACGACGTGGAGCGCTTCGGCTGGGCCGAATCGGGGTCCTCGGTCGCAAGGAGGGCGAGGGGAAGCCTCGGTCGTCTCGCTTGATGCGCGGCCGGCGTGGAGCTGAGGGGAAGCCTCGGCTCGGATGACAACTTCCGTGATCGGTAGAAGGCGGGGTCGCTCGGTGAGGGGACGCGCGGATCTTCGCGTCGGTTAGCCGAGGGGTGGCCTCAGCAGAACGACTATCTTCTGGCGGTGGAGACGAACGGGCCCGGGGACGAGGGTGCTCGGCTCCGGCTGTAACGACGCTGAGGGGTAGCCTCAGCGCCGCGGGATCTCCTGGACCTGAATGGACGAAAGAGCTCGTCAGGGGGGTCGGACCTTGGTTCCGATCGAATCCCCTCCGATGCCAAAGTCAGATCTAGTCTGAGGGATGCTCGGTGGGATCGGGCTCGGTTCACGGAGAGACCGAGCCCCCATCCCCAAGCCGAGCTATGGAGGAGAAATATGTAAGGTGGAAGAAGATGTAAGATGGAGTTTGTGATACCTCCCTTGTAGATCGTGAAGCCCCCCTTGGCGATGATGACCATCCTCCCCTCATATAGGTGACTCGTCCTCATAATGTGCCATGATGTGACGTCATGGCCATCATTCATGGGGACGTGCAAATGTGGGAAGTTTTGACCTCCACTAATTGTGCCCATCTTGATGAGGAGATGAATGTCCTGAAGGTGGCCATGATGGCTGGAGTGATGGACTCGGGCGGTTGCCATATTTGGCGGGCCTTGATGGCTGGAGAGTGATGGCCATTTAAGTCGGGCCATTAAGCTGAGCCATTAAGCCAAGCCATGATGGCTATAGAGTGAAGGCCATTTAAGTCGGGCCATTAAGCTGAGCCATTAAGCCGAGCCATGATGGCTAGAGAGTGATGGCCTTGGATGGTTGCCATACTTGGCGGATGCTTCCTTGATTTGGGCCTCGATTACCTCCACTGAGGAAGTGGGCCTTCGTCATGGGTGGAGAATCGTGGCCCGCCAGTGAGATCCTTGGGCCGAGGCCCCAAGGTCGTAGTAATCCGGTTGACCAGTCATAGTTGACTTTGCTCTTCCGGGCCCGGTCAGAATAGCCCATTTGTCAACAGCCCCCATCTTCTGAGCTCTACCATTGTTGAGGTGGAGGTCGGGAGATGTAGTATAATGGGGAAGAAGCTGCAAAAACTTTGGTCCGTCTTGCTGAGTTGGCTGGGGACGATAGATCGTCAGTCCGAGACTCGTTCGGTTGCGAGGGGAGCTGCCCATCGACTTACGGCCGACGAAGGGGATTCGTTCGGTGGCGAGGGGAGCTGCCCCTCGACTTACGGCCGACGAAGGAGATTCGTTCGGTGGCGAGGGGAGTTGCCCCTCGACTTACGGCCGACGAAGGAGGTTCGTTCGGTGGCGAGTGGAGTTGCCCCTCGACTTACGGCCGACGAAGGAGGTTCGTTCGGTGGTGAGGGGATTCGCCTCTTGACTTACGGTCGACGAAGGAGGTTCGTTCGGTGGCGAGGGGAGTCGCCCCTCGACTTACGGCCGACTAAAAGGTGAGGACCTTGTGAATATTTTCGAAGATTCCATGGTGGCGCTCTGCCACTACTTTGTCCAGCTTGGGTGGATGCAGGAGCACTTCAGCAAGGGGGACCCAGTAGCACGGTCAGAGGAGCGGTCTGGATGCTCGAACTCAGACGGTGGTGCCTCGGCCCGATTTGTGAAGAGATCTCGGCATGGCAGGTTGGTGTTGAGGCCCAGATGCTTGGCAAGGCGGTCGGACTTGTCCGACCGGCCTCCTCCTGGGTCGGTTGAACTGGTGTGGTTGGCCTTCTCTCGGACGGGTCGGCCTCGTCTAGACACAGCTCCAGTTCCATTTCCAACTTCAGCTCCAGCACTAACTCCAGCTTTTGTCTGGATCGTATCTCCCGCTCCAGCCCAAGCTCCAGCTCCAGCTTTTGTCTGGATCCCAGCTTCGGCTCCAGCTCCAACTCCAGCTTTTGTCTGGATCCTAGCTCTGGCTCCGGCTCCAGCTCTAGCTTCAGCTCTTGTCCGTTCGGCGTCACGACCAAGGTAGCTCGGCAGGGGTGGCGCAGCGATGGGAGCTCCGCCCATATGTTTGGCGATGGCAGCACGGTGTTGGCATGACGGACGTCGAGACAGTGAGGTTGGGCAGCTCGGACCGATGCTTTGGAGCCCTGAGCGACCCACGGCGAGATGCAGCAAGTCGAGCTCGACGTCCAGAAGTTCTCTTCTACTCATGGTGGGACGTGGTGAGTTTGAGGCAGATCCGATTGGCCCTCGGTGCAACGAGTCGAATGAAAACTCCGTCGAAGCATTTGATTCCGTCAGTGGAGCTTCGGTCGGTGAGTCGGTCATGGCCATCAAAACCACAAGAGGGTTGATCGAGCTCCTCTTGATAAGAAGAGGGTCGAGCGTTCCCGTCATCGTCCAGAGGAGAGTGTGAGAGTTGTTGCCGTCGACCCGAAGGATGGCCAGAGGTGTTGTCGTGCCGCTTGTCGCTGATTGGCTCTCAAGCCCGGTGAGTTCCGATCTGGGTTGATGACTGTCCGAACGAGGCCCGTCGAAGAATGGAACCCGGGTCGAACGGTGATCTCCCCTTCAAGGTGAAGACGTTGGGTTGATGATGCTAGCGCGGATCAGCAACCATGGTTGGTCGGTGCAGGCACAAAAATCGACCGAAGGGTCGATTGTTAAGTTCTACGGGTCGGACCCCTTGGGTCGGGTGCCTGCTCTGTACGACGGGCTTCACCGGATTCGAGTCCCCTTTGTTCAGAGACCGAGCTCGGTGGCCGAGCGGCAGGGGAGATAACCTACTTCTGAGGGTTGATGCCTCTCTTCCGTCGACTTTTGAAGGCAAGTGCCGAGGCCGAGGGGCTTGCTGGCGAGGCGACAGTCGGCGATAGTGACGCGCTGGCGAACAGGGGTGGCGATGCAGAGGGTGGTGTCCTCCTTGGTCACGATGGAGCCCAACTCATCGCAGGGAACCTGAACGTCGACCTCAACATCCGGAACTCCCTCCGGAAGTCAGCGTCAGGGTAGGACGGGTGGCTCACCCGGTTCCACTAATCCCGAGAGCGGCTCTTCACCCACAGCCTTCTCTGTGACCCCCCGCCGGCTCCGGCGCTCGTCATTGTAGCTGTCGCCGCCGAGGTGGAGGGGGCAGCGCAGATGGTCGATAGGCTCGGATGATTGGCTACACCCCGGCTCGGCAAGGCGACTCAGATGCTCTTGTAGGCGACGGAGAGCTCTGCATGATGAGGGTGTTGTCCTTGTAAGATTCTTCCCTAAGGGTGTCCAGCTCTGTGTCACGACCCGCTTCCCTAAAATGGAGGCGAGATGTGAAAAGGTCCGCACGAGAGTGGAGCTGTGAAGCCCCAAACCCGATAAGCGTCCATAATGTAGGATCCTGCCAAAATAGAGTTAGGATCGATAACATGAAGTTTAGACTTACGCTTGCGTACGCGGCACGGTAGTCTACGAACTTCGCCTTCGGATTCGCCACGACGGATCGAGTCTACTCACGAACGGAGTAAGGCTACTAAATCCACAATCTAAATCTCTACTTTAGATTAAGAACTTGGATAGAGGGAGAGGAAATATTTCTGCAGAGCTTCGCTAGAATGAAGATGCATGCATGAATTTCATGCAAAAAGTGTAAGAAATGGCTTACCCTTGGGTCTTATTTATAGCCCCCAAGGTAGTTATTTTAGGGTAAGTTGTTCCTTTGGAACAACTTAATTAAGGTGTACCATGATACATGGCACATTATAAGCTTAAGTTGTACCATATGCATGGTACAACATAAGCTTAAGATATTCCCCCTTTATTAGCCATATGTCGCATGCACTTATGCATATATAATGCAACTTTCCCACTCATCCAGAGATCCTCTCCGCAAGGGAACAGATTCCCTTTGCACACGACTTCGTGTGCGCGACGTTCGAGGTCCGTATTCCCTCGTACATCCCCCACAAGGGTGTACAAACGTCTTCCATATCCAACATCTCCCACTCACACTTGAGGGGATTGTAAGAGAACGTCTTTCCCTTAGTTCTTTCATCTATCATACCGAGAAATAGACCGTGCGACCGTCATGCGCGTAGAGTCTGTTGTTGTGCACTTGTTAGAGATACACAACGACCTCGAAGGTGCAAAGTTGAGTAGTTCAACGCATGCTTTACCCTATATTATTTCTTCACATTTCTTATACTTTATATTCAACAATTGAATCCCATCTGGATTACAATTGGCTGGCCAGCTTTGAATCATTAAAGTCCAAATGCGAATATGAAATCAATCTTCCTCTTCTTGCGAACCTTCTGATCTTGACTTGATTCGCTTTTCTAACGTGCCCCGCCGAGCCGAATTACCATAGCCCATTAGCAACACGCTAAGATATCGATCATCTCGTCAAATCTAAAGGAACCAATTGGAGTCCTTGAGGGTAAGAGTTAAGACTTGTATGGCCTTTGAGTCTCACATAATAGCAAACACTATTGCTACTAACTCAGTGGTCGAAATGCATACGTGGTATGAACACGTATTACAACATCACTCCTTTCCCAGGGAGAGTATGTCTTAATGATGTTGTACGGATGAAAGATCAGACACCACAGTGCCTATCTTTTGAGTCCCCTTACTACTCAGGAAATATTCCCGGACTCTCATCCTGCATAAGACAGATAGGATTAAAAAATCCAATGAGATCTTTATATCCTTGTGATACAGATCTCAGATCTTTTGTAAGCATCCATATGATGCAGATCTTTCATTCGACTATCTTGTTAAAGTCATGACTCTAAATCATTCGTCTAATGATTTTGACTTTAAACTAGTCTCATCTCTATCTTATCCATCTGATAAGATAAGGCGGTTGCTCATGTGAGAGAGCCAACCTTAATCTGTCCGACATACACACAATTCAGCTGAGATTTCAAAAATGTACACAAACATTTCTTAAGAAATTCATATGCAATGTTGGAAAAAGAACTTATTCTTTTATTAATTTTGATCATTTCTTAGACATGGGAATATATATTTGGTACAACTCAGCCCATACGCAATCCTTGAGATGATAAGTGTTTATAAAACACATTTCTGGGGATCGCTTTCGTAAGCTGATCCTCTATCATCTCATGCGTAGATATGTACCTTATGTCTACCTTCTTGGTTTTATCATAGTCTTTTGCAAATCTGCAGTTCCTTTAAGATACTGCATTATCCTCTTAACCGCTTTCCAGTGTTCTTGCCCTGGGTTGGATTGGTAACAGCTTACCATTTCCAACGGCAAAACAGATGTCCGGTCTCGTACACACCATAGTGTACATAAGACTATCAACTGCACTGGAATATGGAACTTTTTCCATAATTTCCTTTTCCTTTTGGTTCTTTGGACACGATTCCAGATATAAATTATCGCATATGCTTATATGAATATCAATGGACTTGCAGTCCTGCATATTAAATCGTTCTAGAACCTTCTTTATATAAGTCTCCTGTGAAAGAGAAAGAAGTTTCTTCGAACGATTCCTTGAAATCTTAACTCCAAGGATATATGCGGCTTTTCCTATGCCTTTCATCTAAAATACTGATGAAAGCCAAGCCTTGATACTCATCACAAAGCCCTTGTCATTTCCGGCTATTAAAATGTCATCTACATATAGAGACATAATAACATGCTTGCTTTTAATCCTCTTGATATATACGTAGTTATCTTCATCAAGTATGGAAAATCCATTTGGTAAGACAACCTCTTGAAATCATATATACCATTGCCTCGAGGATTGTTTAAGACCATATATGGATTTACGAAGTTTACAAACCTTATGTTCGTTTCCTTCTTTTACAAACCCTGTTGGTTGTTCCATATAGATCTCCTCGTCCAATTCTCCATTGAGAAAGGCAGTCTTTACATCCATCTGATGTAATTTGAGGTATAAGCAAGCTACCATTGCCAGAATCATGTGAATCAAGGTAAAACGCACAACAGGTGAGAAATTTTCTTCGTAGTCTATCCCTTCCTGTTGCGTAAAACCTTTCGCGACAAGGCGAGCTTTATATCTATCTATAGAGCCATCAGTCTTATGCTTGATCTCGAGAACCCATTTGTTCCCAATTGCTCTATGTCCTCTGGGTGAGTTAACTAAGTCCCAGACTTGGATTTCAATTCCTCCTTCATCGCTTCCATCCATTTGTCTTTTGCAGGGCATGATGCGGCATATTTGAGATTCTTCAAGTCCTTGTTGACTCGAATTTAGATCAATTCTAATATCACTCCCACTTGAAATGTTGTTAGAATTGCTCCCACTTGGATCATTATTCCCGTATGGAATAGGATAATCGTCATTCGTATAATCCATTGGTGAAGGTTAAAAAGAATTTTCGTTTTCACCAAGAATTTCTCCCACTCGAATGAGGTAATCCTTTTTGATCATAAATCTCAAAATAGAGATAAGTCCTGACTTATCTCGCCCTGTCTTGGAAACTCGTTTTCCAAGAAAGTGACATCCCTCGACTCAAACTCAATTAGCACACCATTGTCTTCCTGACTAACAAAAACATAACCTTTGGAGTTTTATGCGTATCGTTTAAAGATACATTTCCTTCTCCTTGGCCCAAGTTTGCCATACTTATGGGAGGAAATATGTGCGTTGAATGCACAAACTCAAGGTAAAAATGTTTAAGTCAGGAGACCTTTGGTTCCACAACTCATAAGGAGTGGAGCTAACTGATTTCGAGGGTACGCGGTTTAAAATGAAAATGGTTGTCAATAATGCATCACCCCAAAAGGTGATTGGCAAGTTAGCTTGCGCCATCATTGAACGGACCATTTTTCATTAAAGTCCTATTCCTGCAACACCAATTTGTTGAGGAGTATAAGGCATAGTTACCTGATGTACTATGCCTTTTTCATCACAAAGTTCCTTTAAACTTGTTGATTGATATTCACCGCCCCTATCGGTTCGCACGACCTTAATCTTGCGATCTAATTGATTCTCCACTAAACTCATATAGTTTTTAAAGCAGGTTTAGTGCTTTCACTTTTGTGGGATATCAAATAGATATGACCGAATCGGGTGAAATCATCAAAAAAGGTGATGAAATAGGACTTCACGCGTCTTGTCTTGACATTCATCGGACCACATATGTCCGAATGGATAAGCTGTAATGGAACCTCGGCCCTTGTGCCGGTTCCAAACGGCTTGCGACAAGATTTCCTCACAAGGCAATGTTTGCAGGTCGACATTTCAACCTTTGAAACATTGGATAGAAGGCCACGTTTGGCAAGTCTATCCAAACGCGTTGGTCCAATATGACCAAGCCTTGTGTGCCAACAAATTATATTAGACTCATTAGTCAAAGAATTTGTCACAAGGAAATTTTCATTACATGAGGAATTATACATTGTACTTATTACAATAAATCCTTTGAAATACAAACCCAGTACCAATAAAGGAATTATTACAAAAATAGGTCCATATTACAAACATGAAGGAACCAACTATTAACCAAGACCCAATAAATTGACCACAGTTTTAATATTCCTTTGAATATATGGAATGAAGAGAACATCATGAAGTAGGATAGTGCGGCCGTTGTCCAAGACAAGCTTGCGAGTCCCAACGCCTTTCACTTCAACACGTGTGTTGTTTCCTACATTGATCCACTTCATTCCTTGAGTATCCGGTGATACTCCACGAAGGACCGTCTGTCCTTTGCTATGTGGTCGGTGGTACCTGAATCAATTATCCCAAAATGGATTAGATTCCACAAGAAATAGTGAACTAGAAACACATATGTAACTAGTATTACAAGTTACCTCGTCACTTCCACTCGTACACGAACGAGCATAGTGACCGAGCTTGTTACACTTGAAGCACTTGATCCTTTTCAAGTCTTTCTTCTTGTGCCATTTCTTGTGCCCACCCTTATGTTTAGGTTCCTTGGTAGACTCAGGTTGCTTATTACGTTCATTAGAAGACTTCGAACGATCTTTACGTTTCTTTCCCCCGTGTGAGGAACTAGCAACCATGTGCACTTCTGCACTTGGCTTGGCAGCTGCAAGCCGCTCTTCCTCTAATTCGAGGTGCTTGGAAACATCGTTGAAGATCTTTATGCTCTCATTATGAGTGAGATGCATCTTCATCTGATCCCACCCATTTGGTAGGGAACGTATGACTGCTTGGATTTGTTGCTCATCTGTGAGCACATGACCTGCGTCCTTTAACTCCGAGATAAGGTTCGTCATATGTCGCAGATGTTTCCCTATGGAATGATCTGGACGTTTCTTATATGTATCGAACCTTATAGTTAAGGCGCGAAGTTTGGACACCGATGTGCCACCGAACTTCTCCTCTAGCTTGGACCATATGTCCATGGCTAGGTCATGTTCCCGGAAGATGCGCATTATGTCATCAGCCATACTGCTTAATAACGTAATGCGCGCTATCTTATTCTTCCGAGACCAAGCATCAAAAGCTTCCTTGTCTCGTCGGTGTTGGGCCGTAGTGCCCAACTCGGGTTCAATCATAACGTTCTTTAGAGTTTCAAGCACTTCTTGCTCCTCTAGAACGTATTGTATCTTTATGGACCAAAGTTTGTAATTATCGCCGTTGAGTTTTTCACCTCTGTTTAACTCAGCGGATATTCTTTGAAGCGGAAGACATTTTACTTTTAAAATGCTGCAAAAGACACAAAACCGAAGGTTCGATCAAAAACATTGCATAAAAAATTCTTAAAATATAACTCCCACTTGAAATGATAATAGAGTATCCCATTTGGATAGTTCTAAAAATTCAAATCCCACTTGGAATTATATTATATTTGATAAGTTACTTTCGAAAAATATTGAAGATGTTGTTCTAGAATCGAAAAGGTCTCTATGATTCCAATTACCATCTAGAACAACTTTCAATATTCCCCCATCACTTATCAAACAATAGTACTCTTATAGTACTAGCAGCGGAAAACGAGTATTTGATAAGTTACTTTCGAAAAATATTGAAGATGTTACTCTAGAATCGGAAAGGTCACTATGTTTCCAATCACCATCTAGAGTAACTTTCAATATTTCTCCCTCACTTTATCAAATGTTAGTACTCTTATAGTACTTTGCAGCGGAAAAGCGTTTTTGAAAACGTATTTATCAAAACGAATTTAAAATACATTGGCTAATCTCCGTAGAGTAGAGCACAACGTCATAAGTTCATTGGCTAATCTCCGTGGAGTAGAGCACAATGACATGGATAATCTCGCATGAAGTAGAGCATTACGGCTAATCTTCAAGGAGTAGAGCACAATTACATAAGTACATTGGCTAATCTCCGTAGAGTAGAGCACAATGACTTAGCTAATCTCGCATGAAGTAGAGCACTATGGCTAGTCTTCAAGGAGTAGAGCCCAAGTTTAAAAAAAACTTCATTAAAACGTTAGTCCCGTATGAACTAGTCGGCACTTTGGTTAGCCCCGTATGGGCTAACCGGCACATTCGAGTTTGGCCAATGCCTTTTGTCACCCCTTATGGGTCAGTAGGCAAGTTTGCAGTCGACTCAGACCTTCTGCCAGATTGGTCGACCAAAAACACCAAATTGGTCGACCAATTTTTCGAAATGCAACCTCTCCCGACCAGGGCCTCTGCCCTGGCCGGGGTTTGGCCAAGGGCCGGCCAGGGCCTCTGCCCTGGCCGGCCAGGGGCCCTGGCCCCCTCTGCCAGGGCCGGCCAGGCCCTGGCTGAGGCCAGGGCGCCGGCCCTGGCCACTGCCAGGGCCGGCCGGGCCCTGTCAGTGGCCAGGACGCCGGCCCTGGCCTCTGCCAGGGCGGCCTGGCCCCTGGCCGGGGCTAGGGCCCCTGCCCTGGCCTCGGCCAGGCCCTGGCCTGAGGCCAGGGCGCTGCCCTGGCCTCTGCCAGGGCGGCCAGGCCCCTGGCCGGGGCCAGGGCCTCTGCCCTGGCCTCGGCCAGGGCGGCCTGGCCCTGGCCGGGGGCCAGGGCGGCCTGGCCCTGGCCGGGGGCCAGGGCCCCTGCCCTGGCCCGGCCAGGGCGGCCTGGCCCTGGCCTGGCCGCGGCCAGAGCCTTCTGGCCCTGGCCGTGGCCGGCCAGGCCGTGGCCAGGGCTCCCTGGCCCTGGCCGTGGCCGGCCAGGGCCGGCCGGCCAGGGCCCGGCCGTGGCCTATTTGCCTTGCCTGTCCATGGCCCTTTAGCCATGGCCGGTCTCCCCCCTTTCATGGGGTGGCCGCATGCACTCCACCCCCTTGATGGGGTGGTCGCCGGTGGTTATTGGCCGTAGCCAACCCCCTCCGCTTGGGGAGGGGGGGTGCATGTCCTACATAGCCCATTTGGCCATGGTGCACATGCACCAAATTTCCTCTTACCCGATGGAAATAACTACCATCATCTTCCTCGAGGAGGCACCCGTTCGTCGATGAAGCACCCGTTCGTCGAGAAATTAGTTATTTCCTAATGGCCGAGTGCCAAAAATGAAAAATAACATACTACGTGAACGGTCGGTTCTTCCCGTCACGGAGAGTTCCTACCATATCCGTAATGATAGGAGACCCTAACGTGAAAAGAACAACCGCTGCGTTCTCTCCGTCACGAAGCGTTCCTACTATATCCGTAATAGTAGGAGACCCATTCGTGAAAAAGACAACGACTTGTTCATAGTTTCGACGGGGTGGCGGTTTGACCGGGGCAAACCCATATGGCTCTGATACCAATGTAGGATCCTGCCAAAACAGAGTTAGGATCGATAACATGAAGTTTAGACTTACGCTTGCGTACGCGGCACGGTAGTCTACGAACTTCGCCTTCGGATTCGCCACGACGGATCGAGTCTACTCACGAACGGAGTAAGGCTACTAAATCCACAATCTAAATCTCTACTTTAGATTAAGAACTTGGATAGAGGGAGAGGAAATATTTCTGCAGAGCTTCGCTAGAATGAAGATGCATGCATGAATTTCATGCAAAAAGTGTAAGAAATGGCTTACCCTTGGGTCTTATTTATAGCCCCCAAGGTAGTTATTTTAGGGTAAGTTGTTCCTTTGGAACAACTTAATTAAGGTGTACCATGATACATGGCACATTATAAGCTTAAGTTGTACCATATGCATGGTACAACATAAGCTTAAGATATTCCCCCTTTATTAGCCATATGTCGCATGCACTTATGCATATATAATGCGACTTTCCCACTCATCCAGAGATCCTCTCCGCAAGGGAACAGATTCCCTTTGTACACGACTTCGTGTGCACGATGTTCGAGGTCCGTATTCCCTCGTACATCCCCCACAAGGGTGTACAAACGTCTTCCATATCCAACACATAATACATAAACAGGTCCCTGTAACCACAAACGGAATAACAATAATAACACAAGGAGGGACATGAAATAAAAATCTCACATCTCATATATTGTCCAACAAGAAAATAAGTCCAACATCCAGAAAAGCCACCAGGCTAAAAGAAAAGAGACTAAGGCCCAGAACAAGGCCAACAAAAGCAACGACATAACAAAGTATAGGTGCTACGCACCGATAACAAAACAACTGTCCAAACAAAAGTAAAACACGACGAAGACACTAGGACTGGTCCCCAGTGTCCACGTACTCCCCGTCAAACATAACCTCGGGCTCGGCGTCAGCAAACACCTCGTCCTCAACAAGGTACTCAGGCTCAGGATCTAACATGTGTCACCCAAAAGAGTAAAGGGGCACATGTCAGCAAGTCGAAAGACTTGGGCAAGGAAACTGAAAGTAAGGCAACTAGCAACCTAACAGTTTTAGTATGCATGACATGGCAGTTATAACATGAGTGCACAATTTAGACATGGCAAGACAAATTGTACAAGAGAACAATTATCGGGACAAGACAAGGGTAGCCAAGCTACTAACATTCACAATCAATTCACACTGTTTTGTAGATGTTTACGCCCTTCGCTGAATGGTAAAACATTTCAGACCGATCGGCACTAAACACTACCCCAATACCCACACGATATGGAGCCTGGGGTCCCCGCACATGGAACTCAGCTAGTGAGCCTGGGGTTGCCCCGCACATTGAGCTCGCATTCTTAGTTCACAATTCAGTATATCGAGCGTTGGGGTTAGCAACTCATTATGCTCGCTTCTGGTCACGAGCCAGGAACACAAGTAGGGTTGTTCACAATTCACTATATCGAGCGTTGGGGTTAGCAACTCATTATGCTCGCTTCTGGTCACGAGCCAGGAACACATGCATCGTAGCAAAGCTACGCAATCACAGCAACACTTAAAGAATGCGAGGGCATGACAATTTATTTGCGTACCGTTAATGGAAAGTAAACATGACATGGTAATTGTGCAACATGCTAAATGTCGGAACTAGCTTCGTTGTCAAGCTAGTTCCCCAATTTGCGCCTAGGCGAGTATCATTTCGTCGCCTAGCCTCTTTTACGCCTAAAACAAGCAAATGGCCTAAAACATGGCCTAAACCCTAAGTGACAAGTTTCACTTGCCTAGCACCGGGAATGACGACCGCTTCGTCACACGGATGCCAATTTACGGGGAAAATCGCTGTTATGGGGAAACATACAACAAACAACATGAAATTTATTAGGGTTTCATAAAAATATAAATAGGTTATGAAAACAACGGTAGATCGATTTCTTACCGAGAGGAGGCGGAAGAAACACTCCGGGGAACCCTAGGATCAGATCTGGAAAAGATTGGAGAAGTTTGGAGAAACTAGGGTTTTGGGTGATTTGGGGATTTTTGATGGATTTGGTGAGATTTTGGGGGAAGATGAGAGGTAGATAGAGTGAATGGATGGTTTGGATGATGGATTTAGGGCTTGGAATGAAGGATTGAAGCTTGGAGGAAGATGGGGGCTCAAGGGGGAAGATTTTAGGGTTTTGGGTCGTGTTGAGGAAGAAGAAAACGTTTGGGTTGGGTTTAAATAGGATGGGCTGGCGGCTGCCCAGAAATTAGGGTTTTAACACAGATTAGTCGGTCAAAGAGCAACCACTGACCGACTAGTTTGGCAACTAGTCGGTCGGTCGACCAACACAGACCGACTAAGCGTAAACAGTAGCTACAGGCGAAAACATGAACTAGGAGTTAGTTGGTCTGAGTACAAAACTTAACCGACTAGTTTGACAACTAGTCGGTCGGAAGATGAACTTAGACCGACTAAGAGTGAACTATACAGATACTAAAATTTAGATGATGTGTTAGTCGGTTAAAGAAGCATTGCTGACCGACTAGTTTGCAACCTAGTCGGTCAACCAACGTTCTTAGACCGACTAACGGTAAACAGTAACTCCTGAACAATTTAGAAAGCCAACTAGTCGGTCCATGAAGGATTGCCGACCGACTGGATCGTCATCTAGTCGGTCGGTGCCCCTTCTTACACCGGCTAATAAGCACCAAAAGTTCCGATACGGAGCGCGAAGCTCCGGAATCAATTCCTAAGACTCCTAGGCTTGATCTAACAGTAAGATACGACCGTTATGAAGCCCGTCACGAATGACATACTTCGAAATCGACGATCCTAAGGAAGAAACGAGAAAACACGACGAAACGATCGAAAATAAAAGTCGCGGAGACGAAAATCACACACAAGGAGAAAAATCCACCAAAACATATATTATAATATATTAAATACAGATACATGAAAACCAGTCGTTACACTCTGCGATCGCTTCATTAAACACCTGCTTGGCCAAAGTGCAGGCTCTGTCAGGGGAGTTAAGAATCTTGCCGGCGAGATAACAGCGAGTCTGATTTGCAAGATCGGAGGGAGTGTTTTGGATCTGGCAAGGGTCAGCCTGGGTCGAGCCGAAGGAGGTGATGGAAGAAGCCGGGCCGTGCTTGACTATGGTTGTATTGTGTCGACCTCCGGGGTGAAGTCGATCTTCAAGACCGAGCTCCCAGTAGCTATCGATCTCGGGGTGGAAGCCACTGAACATCTGCAGGTCGCTGGAGGGGCTCGGCAGGCTGGCCCGGCTCCACACCACCTAGATTCCATCACCTCGCTCGGGAGCCTGATAGACCCTTCTCCCTGTCCAACCAATGATAAGAATTGAGGGGCCGCTGCATCAGAAATCAGCTAGAAGATCATACAGAATGTGAAGATTTGTAAGAGGAACTTATCTGGAAGATCATTTCCGAGCTCCAAAGTCTATTTGTTCGAGACTCTTGGGTTGGCTATCTCTCTTCGCCTTTCTCACTCAGCTCTCAATGCGAAGCTTGCCGAGGATCAATCAAGCTCGGGCGTAGCTCGACGTTGCTTGATCGATCGGCTGCGTCATTCGAGTTGGAAGAGGGGTTCGACCGTCGTGCAGAGCCAATTGAGCCTCCGGAGCCAGGGGTCAGTGACACTTTTGCGTCGGTGTCGGTGGAGGTTGAGGCAGCCGTCGCTCACTCGCAAATCCAGCACTCTCCGGCCCGTCGATCGGAACTCGGGAACAAGTTCTCTGTCGTTGAAGCCGCTCGGAGATGATAGTTTCGGCGTTCGGAAGAAGGGACTCCGTCCGGACGAAGACGTTCAGATCTGGCAATCATCGTCCAGATCTGAGTGCGAGCTGTGGCCCTGGTGATGATCGGTCTGGGGCCGGATTGGCAGCTCGGGCATGGGTCCGTCCACAGTGATTCTCCTCTCTCTGGCTGTTCCCACCATTGACTAGCAGCACGAACCCGACAGATCTCTTGACGACGTGATCCACTGTCGTCGTCATCTTGACGAGGCTCAATCGCGATTGCGAAGTTGCCGTCGAGCACTCTGATTCGTGCCCCCCGGTCGGCGGTGGTCTTCTGCTTCTGGCCGGTTCCATCCGTCGAAGAGGGAGTTGAGGGGGCTTCGATCGACGCCACTGAGGTCAGGTCGACACCTTGCGAGCTTCATTGTTTCGAGGCTACTCCGATTGACACTAGTGAGCTCGGATCAAGATCTGTCGGAGGGAGACCCTGTGGAGGCCTTCGCTTTTCGGTTTTGGAGTCGGAGGACCTCCGAGCTTGGATCGGAGCTCGGATTTCTCAAGTCGGCGAGCCTCCGACTTGGATCGGTGGCATGGACATTAGGAGCATGAGGATGGCCGTGGAGCGTTTTCCGTTAATGCTGCCACCCGCGTGACTGTCACTTGCCTTAAAAACGATTAAATGCTCTTCAATTGCATTAATACGAGGCTTCCAGTGCTTTCTTCACTTGCCTCTGTAATTGGCAAAACAATTGATATTTTAATGCTCTTTAATTGCAATAGTTGTCATTTGTGCGAGGTTGGGAGGGGTCCAACCCAGGTGGGGTTGACCGATCCTCTGCTTGATCTGGTTCAAGGCAGGGGACTGCCTTCTGACCTATTTCGGGACTTGTTGGATATTCCAAGTTTTCTATTAACGGAATGAGTCATTGCCCGTGTGGTTGACGACGTGGATGTTGACTCGTTTCCCACAGACGGCGCCAGATGTTTCAGAGTGTTTTCTCACTACAATAGCGTTGACCGTGGATAACCCGGTCAACGTGGTCGAGGGGCCCGCGGGGGTCCCTCGGGCGTGTCGAGTCGGTGCAGACGAGACGCGAGTCGGAGTTGCAGACGACGTGGAGCGCTTCGGCTGGGCCGAATCGGGGTCCTCGGTCGCAAGGAGGGCGAGGGGAAGCCTCGGTCGTCTCGCTTGATGCGCGGCCGGCGTGGAGCTGAGGGGAAGCCTCGGCTCGGATGACAACTTCCGTGATCGGTAGAAGGCGGGGTCGCTCGGTGAGGGGACGCGCGGATCTTCGCGTCGGTTAGCCGAGGGGTGGCCTCGGCAGAGCGACTATCTTCTGGCGGTGGAGACGAACGGGCCCGGGGACGAGGGTGCTCGGCTCCGGCTGTAACGACGCTGAGGGGTAGCCTCAGCGCCGCGGGATCTCCTGGACCTGAATGGACGAAAGAGCTCGTCAGGGGGGTCGGACCTTGGTTCCGACCGAATCCCCTCCGATGCCAAAGTCAGATCTAGTCTGAGGGATGCTCGGTGGGATCGGGCTCGATTCACGGAGAGACCGAGCCCCCATCCCCAAGCCGAGCTATGGAGGAGAAATATGTAAGGTGGAAGAAGATGTAAGATGGAGTTTGTGATACCTCCCTTGTAGATCGTGAAGCCCCCCTTGGCGATGATGACCATCCTCCCCTCATATAGGTGACTCGTCCTCATAATGTGTCATGATGTGACGTCATGGCCATCATTCATGGGGACATGCAAATGTGGGAAGTTTTGACCTCCACTAATTGTGCCCATCTTGATGAGGAGATGAATGTCCTGAAGGTGGCCATGATGGCTGGAGTGATGGACTCGGGCGGTTGCCATATTTGGCGGGCCTTGATGGCTGGAGAGTGATGGCCATTTAAGTCGGGCCATTAAGGTGAGCCATTAAGCCGAGCCATGATGGCTATAGAGTGAAGGCCATTTAAGTCGGGCCATTAAGCTGAGCCATTAAGCCGAGCCATGATGGCTAGAGAGTGATGGCCTTGGATGGTTGCCATACTTGGCGGATGCTTCCTTGATTTGGGCCTCGATTTCCTCCACTGAGGAAGTGGGCCTTCGTCATGGGTGGAGAATCGCAGCCCGCCCGTGAGATCCTTGGGCCGAGGCCCCAAGGTCGTAGTAATCCGGTTGACCAGTCATAGTTGACTTTGCTCTTCCGGGCCCGGTCAGAATAGCCCATTTGTCAACAGAATTTAAAAGACTTAATTATGACAAACACCTTACTTCAACCTACAGATCATGTTATGTATACAAACACTCAAGGAGATCTGAGTGTTAGATTTACAGACTATTATATTAGAAGTTCTAACGTTGATACATCCGATATCGAAACAAGTTTTAGAGAAGTTGAAGAAGTGGTATTTACAACAGTTTCTGAAAATACAACAGAAGAATTAACAAGCGAATGTAGAATTCTTTTTCCAAAAGAGCTAGCACTGGACCTAACCAAGAGTGAACTATTAGAATTAGAAACGACAATGTATAAAGCGGGACAAATTTCAGAAGATGAAATGATTTATTATGATGAAAATAGAAATATTAGAGTCAGGGTTATAGCCGAAAAAGACGGCTTTATAGGAGATATTCCTCAAAGCCCATTAGACCAATATATGATAGAACCTCTTAGCCCACTTATAATGACAACTAAGAGCATGTTTGAAGAAGCGATAGATAATATAGAAGAAAGCCCATATAGCGAAGTAATAAACAGCGATGATGAAAATAGTATAGAAGAAACCATACAAAATAATGTATCAGAAAGCGTATCAAATAATAATATAGCTCTAATGGAATCATGATAACAGAGTAGTACTACAAGTACATCAGGTATAGTAAAAGAAACTACCAGAGGGAGCTCCAATCTATAAGGCAGGAAATATGCCCAGACAACCAGGAGATCTAGACGAAAGAAACACAACTAGGCAGAGGGTAAATGGTAGAGGACAATATGCCCAGACTCCTAGGCTTGATCTAACTGTAAGATACGACCGTTATGAAGCCCGTCACGAATGACATACTTCGAAATCGACGATCCTAAGGAAGAAACGAGAAAACACGACGAAACGATCGAAAATAAAAGTCGCGGAGACGAAAATCACACACGAGGAGAAAAATCCACCAAAACATATATTATAATATATTAAATCCAGATACATGAAAACCAGTCGTTACATCCTCCCTAACTTAAGAAAAATTCCGTCCTCGGAATTTCCAAACACTCACGTGTCCGGAAACAAAAGTGGGAAACGCTCTCGCATCTCATCCTCATTCTCCCAAGTAGACTCTCCAGGTGAGCCGTGTCGCCACATCACCCTCACAAGGTTGACAACCTTGTTCCGAAGCGATTGCTGACGCCTGTCCAGAATCTGCACTGGATGCTGGTCATACGTCATATCGGGGCGAACGGTAATCTCCGAAAAATCCACAGCATGAGATGGGTCGCTAATGTATCGACGAAGCTGCGACACATGGAAGACATCATGGACTCCTTCCAAGGATGGCGGCAAGGCCAAGCGATAAGCTACCTCGCCAACCCTCTCCAAAACGTCAAACGGTCCAACGTATCGCGGGCTCAACTTTCCACGCTTCCCAAAACGAATCACACCACGATTCCGGGAAATCTTCAAGAACACATGGTCGCCCGGCTGAAACTCCAAAGGACGACGTTTAGCATCCGCCCAATGCTTAAAACGGTCCTGAGCAATTCTCAACTTCTCCCGAATATTCCTGACGATCCCCACGGCCTCCACGATCATCTCAGGTCCCAACAACTCCCGATCACCAACGTCATCCCAACTCAATGGCGATCGACATTTCCTCCCATAAAGAGCGGCGAAAGGCGCCATGCCAATACTCGCCTGGAAGCTGTTGTTGTAAGAGAACTCCACCAAGTGTAGATGGTCCTCCCACGAACCCTTGAAATCCAACATGCACGCTCTCAGCATGTCTTCCAAAATCTGAATCGTCCTCTCGGACTGGCCATCCGTCTGCGGATGGTACGCCGTGCTGAAACTCAGACGCGTACCCAAGCTCTTCTGCAAACTCTGCCAGAACTGAGACGTGAACCTCGTGTCTCTGTCCGACACGATACTCACGGGGACTCCATGCAGTCGCACGATCTCCTGCACGATTCACATTACATCACTATCTAGACTAGAAGAAGGAAATAGGAATGGAGAGTAAAAGAATTTACCTCCATCTATCTCCTTGCTAGCATCTCAGTGGACTGTCCCACTCGGAATGGAATAAAGTGCGCGGATTTGGTCAATCGATATACAATCACCCAAATCGCGTCATTCTGCTTCGGACTTCGAGGTAGTCCAGTCACGAAATCCATAGTGATGTGTTGCCATTTTCACTCCGGAATCGGAAGCGGTTGTAGCAACCCGGCCGTACGCCGATGCTCCGCCTTCACCTGCTGGCAAACCAAGCACTTGGCTACACTCCGAGCCACACTCTTTTCATGCCATGCCACCAATAATTCAGACGAAGATCCTGGTACATCTTGGTGCCACCAGGATGCACAGAATACGGCGAACTGTGTGTCTCCACCATCAACTCCTCTCTAACATCCCCTGCGGGCACACACAACCTGGCTCCAAACCTCAGCGAGCCATCCTCATGAATCAAGAAGTCAGTCCGCAGACCGGCTTCCACCTGCTCCCGAATCTTAACCAACTTCGGATCCTCGGCCTGGCCAGCCTTAATCCGATCCACGATCGTCGACTGTACCTGCATGTACATCAACGAAGAAACCTCCCCAGGAAGAACAACCTCAATCCCAGACTCGCAAAAATCCTGCTGCAATCTCCACTGCGAGGTCAAAATCATCACCGCGGGAAGCCTACTCAAAGCATCAGGAACCACATTCACCTTGCCAGGGTGAAACTGCAGATCAATATCATAATCCGCCATGAGCTCCAACCATCGACGCTGTCGCATGTTGAGCTCCTTCTGAGTGAAAATATACTTCAAGCTTTTGTGATTGGTGAAAATCTTCACTTTCTCACTCAGCAGGAAGTGCCTCCAAATCTTAAGAGCAAACACAACGGCAGCCAACTCCAAATCATGCGTCGGATAATTCTTCTCATGAACCTTAAGCTGACGAGACGCATACGCCACAACGTGCCCATGCTGATGCAACACACAACCGAGACCCTTGCCAGAAGCATCGCAAAAGATCTCAAATCCACCGCTACGATCAGGCACGACAAGAATATGGGCCGTCGTCAACCTCTCCTTCAGAACACCAAAAGCACTCTCACAATCACCCGACCAAACAAAAGCAACATCCTTCCGCGTCAACCTGGTCATCGGCTCAGCAATACGAGAAAAGTCCTTAATGAATCGCTGATAGTAACCAGCAAGTCCAAGGAAACTCCGAATCTCAGACGCAGACGACGGAACAGGCCACTCCCTGATGGCCCTAATCTTCTCAGGATCCACAGAAATACCATCTCCAGTCACCACATGCCCCAGAAAAGCAACTCGATCCAGCCAAAACTCGCACTTCGAAAACTTGGCATACAGACGATGCCTCCTCAAAATCTCCAACACCGTCCTCAAGTGCGAGGCATGCTCTTCCTCCGACTTCGAATAGATCAGAATGTCGTCAATAAAGATAACGACAAACTTATCCAAAAAGTCGTAGAAAATTAGATTCATCAGATTCATGAAAACTGCGGGTGCATTGGTTACACCGAACGGCATAACCACGAACTCGTAATGTCCATACTTCGTTCTGAATGCCGTCTTCGGAACATCTCCCTTCTTCACCTTCAACTGATGGTAACCACTCCTCAAATCCAATTTAGAAAACACCCTCGAACCTCCAAGCTGATCAAAAATATCATCGATGCGAGGCAACGGGTATTTATTCTTAATGGTCACCGCATTCAACTCCCGATAGTCCACGCACATGTGACGCGAACCATCCTTCTTCTTCACCAACAGCACCGGTGCTCCCCACGGAGACACACTAGGATTGACATAACCCTTCTGCAAAAGCTCATCCAACTGCTTCCGCAACTCTTCCAATTCAGCAGGTGTCATACGATACGGCGCCTTCGAAATCGGCTGCGCACCAGGGATGAGATCAATAGAGAATTCCAGAGCTCGATCAGGTGGCAAACCAGACATCTCCTCGGGGAAGACGTCGCCAAAATCACGCACCACAGCTGGCCACTCCAGCTCCATCTGCATAGCCACAGCCTCCACCGGCCTGGCCCGAAATCTGACAGGACCAAGCGAACTGCTACCACGACTGAACTCAAAAGCTGGATGTCCGGGAATCTCGAACACCACCTTCTTCCTCCGACAGTCGATCGTAGCATAGAAGCTCGCAAGCCAATCCATCCCGAGAACTGCATCATAGTTGATGATGTCGTGGACAATGAAATCAGCGAAAAGTTCATGACCACAGACCACCAACGAGCAAGAATTGCAACCACGATGCACCGAGACCACGCCATTCCCTGTAACGATATTCCAACTCTTGGGAAGAGGGGACGTCGACAAGGAATGCCTCTCCACGAAGCTCCGAGAAATAATGCACATCGATGCACCAGAGTCAAAGAGGACTCGTACAGGAAACGTGTACACCAAAACCAAACCTAACAAGCAATTAACAATCAAACCCTATTCTAACAAACGAGCATGTTCAAGCAAACAACACAATCTATCAATCAAACCAGCTAGGGAAATAACAGCTAGATCGAGGATTACCTGCGATAACCTCATCCACAGCCTCGTTCTCCACAGCGGTCATCAGAAAAGCCTGCCTCCTTGGTGGAACAGCCTGCTGAAAAGCCTGCCTCTGCGGAACAAGAGCTGCTCCACGTCCAGCAGGAACAGACGCTCGCTGCTGCAACGGCTGTGCCGCAACAGGAGCCCTCCGCAGCTGATCCGCATGCCAACAATCCTTCACGACATGAGAAGCATCACCACAAATCAAACACTGGCCCAAAAACTTCCGACACTGATCCTTGACGTGGCCAGGCTTGCCGCAGAAATGGCAAAACTTCAGAATAGGCCCTCCTGGCCTCTTAAACTGAGCGGACTGATTAGGCCTGAATCCAGGTCTAACCACAACTCTCGCCTGTTCCACAGGCCTCTTCCCAGCACCAACAACAGGTCCCCTCCCCTGGTTCACGAGCAGCTCCTGCCTCTTGGCAGCGACCAGAACCTTCTGATAAGACTCCCGGTCAGAGGAGGTCACAAAACTCTGGAGCTCCGAAGCAAGCCCCTGCAGGAACCTCTGAGCTCTCTCCTCAGCGTCCTGCACCATCTTCGGTGCAAACCGACTCAGCCTCATGAACTCTTGGTGGTACTGATCCACCGTCGAGCTCCTCTGCTTCAAATCGATAAAACGCTGCAGCATCTCCTCCCTGGCAGCCTTCGGGAAGAACTCACCCTCAAATCTGGCCTTGAAGGTAGCCCAAGCTATCGGCTCCACCAACAACTTCTCTTCCGCATCCCACCAATTCCGAGTATTATACTTAAGTTGCCTCTTCGCCAAATCAACCCATCCAGCAGGGGTGATCTTGACCATCTTCAGATTGTCCTCGACGTTCCGAATCCACTCATCGGCAGCCAGAGGACCCTCAGAATCATCAAAATACGCGGGACCCAGCTCCCGAAATTGCTTCGCTCCTGGCTCGGAGCGAGGAACATCCGGAAGAGCCCGGGCAGCTCGAGCAAGTGGAGCATTCTGGACTTGCAGAAGCACGCCCTGCTGCACTTGCATCATCTGCATCATCATCCGCATCATCTCACCGCTGGTGGGTTCCCGCTCAGGCTCCTCATCATGAGGGAGCGCACCACTACCCCACCACGGGTGAAACGCCTTCCTGCCATCTAGTGACACAGAGAACGAATCAGATTAGACTCATAGCTTATGGCTCAGACGTCGGACTTAGTTTATTGGACATCTAATATTATTATCGTCATTCCAAACATCGCAGTTACAGAAGGACCTGCATGGGCCACCACTAAAACCTGTCACGACCCGCTTCCCTAAAATGGAGGCAAGACGTGAAAAGGTCCGCACGAGAGTGGAGCTGTGAAGCCCCAAACCTGATAAGCGTCCATAATACATAAACAGGTCCCTGTAACCACAAACGGAATAACAATAATAACACAAGGAGGGACATGAAATAAAAATCTCACATCTCATATATTGTCCAACAAGAAAATAAGTCCAACATCCAGAAAAGCCACCAGGCTAAAAGAAAAGAGACTAAGGCCCAGAACAAGGCCAACAAAAGCAACGACATAACAAAGTATAGGTGCTACACACCGATAACAAAACAACTGTCCAAACAAAAGTAAAACACGACGAAGACACTAGGACTGGTCCCCAGTGTCCACGTACTCCCCGTCAAACATAACCTCGGGCTCGGCGTCAGCAAACACCTCGTCCTCAACAAGGTACTCAGGCTCAGGATCTAACATGTGTCACCCAAAAGAGTAAAGGGGCACATGTCAGCAAGTCGAAAGACTTGGGCAAGGAAACTGAAAGTAAGGCAACTAGCAACCTAACAGTTTTAGTATGCATGACATGGCAGTTATAACATGAGTGCACAATTTAGACATGGCAAGACAAATTGTACAAGAGAACAATTATCGGGACAAGACAAGGGTAGCCAAGCTACTAACATTCACAATCAATTCACACTGTTTTGTAGATGTTTACGCCCTTCGCTGAATGGTAAAACATTTCAGACCGATCGGCACTAAACACTACCCCAATACCCACACGATATGGAGCCTGGGGTCCCCGCACATGGAACTCAGCTAGTGAGCCTGGGGTTGCCCCGCACATTGAGCTCGCATTCTTAGTTCACAATTCAATATATCGAGCGTTGGGGTTAGCAACTCATTATGCTCGCTTCTGGTCACGAGCCAGGAACACAAGTAGGGTTGTTCACAATTCACTATATCGAGCGTTGGGGTTAGCAACTCATTATGCTCGCTTCTGGTCACGAGCCAGGAACACATGCATCGTAGCAAAGCTACGCAATCACAGCAACACTTAAAGAATGCGAGGGCATGACAATTTATTTGCGTACCGTTAATGGAAAGTAAACATGACATGGTAATTGTGCAACATGCTAAATGTCGGAACTAGCTTCGTTGTCAAGCTAGTTCCCCAATTTGCGCCTAGGCGAGTATCATTTCGTCGCCTAGCCTCTTTTACGCCTAAAACAAGCAAATGGCCTAAAACATGGCCTAAACCCTAAGTGACAAGTTTCACTTGCCTAGCACCGGGAATGACGACCGCTTCGTCACACGGATGCCAATTTACGGGGAAAATCGCTGTTATGGGGAAACATACAACAAACAACATGAAATTTATTAGGGTTTCATAAAAATATAAATAGGTTATGAAAACAACGGTAGATCGATTTCTTACCGAGAGGAGGCGGAAGAAACACTCCGGGGAACCCTAGGATCAGATCTGGAAAAGATTGGAGAAGTTTGGAGAAACTAGGGTTTTGGGTGATTTGGGGATTTTTGATGGATTTGGTGAGATTTTGGGGGAAGATGAGAGGTAGATAGAGTGAATGGATGGTTTGGATGATGGATTTAGGGCTTGGAATGAAGGATTGAAGCTTGGAGGAAGATGGGGGCTCAAGGGGGAAGATTTTAGGGTTTTGGGTCGTGTTGAGGAAGAAGAAAACGTTTGGGTTGGGTTTAAATAGGATGGGCTGGCGGCTGCCCAGAAATTAGGGTTTTAACACAGATTAGTCGGTCAAAGAGCAACCACTGACCGACTAGTTTGGCAACTAGTCGGTCGGTCGACCAACGCAGACCGACTAAGCGTAAACAGTAGCTACAGGCGAAAACCTGAACTAGGAGTTAGTCGGTCTGAGTACAAAACTTAACCGACTAGTTTGACAACTAGTCGGTCGGAAGATGAACTTAGACCGACTAAGAGTGAACTGTACAGATACTAAAATTTAGATGATGTGTTAGTCGGTTAAAGAAGCATTGCTGACCGACTAGTTTGCAACCTAGTCGGTCAACCAACGTTCTTAGACCGACTAACGGTAAACAGTAACTCCTGAACAATTTAGAAAGCCAACTAGTCGGTCCATGAAGGATTGCCGACCGACTGGATCGTCATCTAGTCGGTCGGTGCCCCTTCTTACACCGGCTAATAAGCACCAAAAGTTCCGATACGGAGCGCGAAGCTCCGGGATCGATTCCTAAGACTCCTAGGCTTGATCTAACAGTAAGATACGACCGTTATGAAGCCCGTCACGAATGACATACTTCGAAATCGACGATCCTAAGGAAGAAACGAGAAAACACGACGAAACGATCGAAAATAAAAGTCGCGGAGACGAAAATCACACACGAGGAGAAAAATCCACCAAAACATATATTATAATATATTAAATACAGATACATGAAAACCAGTCGTTACACTCTGCGATCGCTTCATTAAACACCTGCTTGGCCAAAGTGCAGGCTCTGTCAGGGGAGTTAAGAATCTTGCCGGCGAGATAACAGCGAGTCTGATTTGCAAGATCGGAGGGAGTGTTTTGGATCTGGCAAGGGTCAGCCTGGGTCGAGCCGAAGGAGGTGATGGAAGAAGCCGGGCTGTGCTTGACTATGGTGGTGTTGTGTCGACCTCCGGGGTGAAGTCGATCTTCAAGACCGAGCTCCCAGTAGCTATCGATCTCGGGGTGGAAGCCACCGAACATCTGCAGGTCGCTGGAGGGGCTCGGCAGGCTGGCCCGGCTCCACACCACCTAGATTCCATCACCTCGCTCGGGAGCCTGATAGACCCTTCTCCCTGTCCAACCAATGATAAGAATTGAGGGGCCGCTGCATCAGAAATCAGCTAGAAGATCATACAGAATGTGAAGATTTGTAAGAGGAACTTATCTGGAAGATCATTTCCGAGCTCCAAAGTCTATTTGTTCGAGACTCTTGGGTTGGCTGTCTCTCTTCGCCTTTCTCACTCAGCTCTCGATGCGAAGCTTGCCAAGGATCAATCAAGCTCGGGCGTAGCTCGACGTTGCTTGATCGATCGGCTGCGTCATTCGAGTTGGAAGAGGGGTTCGACCGTCGTGCAGAGCCAATTGAGCCTCCGGAGCCAGGGGTCAGTGACACTTTTGCGTCGGTGTCGGTGGAGGTTGAGGCAGCCGTCGCTCACTCGCAAATCCAGCACTCTCCGGCCCGTCGATCGGAACTCGGGAACAAGTTCTCTGTCGTTGAAGCCGCTCGGAGATGATAGTTTCGGCGTTCGGAAGAAGGGACTCCGTCCGGACGAAGACGTTCAGATCTGGCAATCATCGTCCAGATCTGAGTGCGAGCTGTGGCCCTGGTGATGATCGGTCTGGGGCCGGATTGGCAGCTCGGGCATGGGTCCGTCCACAGTGATTCTCCTCTCTCTGGCTGTTCCCACCATTGACTAGCAGCACGAACCCGACAGATCTCTTGACGACGTGATCCACTGTCGTCGTCATCTTGACGAGGCTCAATCGCGATTGCGAAGTTGCCGTCGAGCACTCTGATTCGTGCCCCCCGGTCGGCGGTGGTCTTCTGCTTCTGGCCGGTTCCATCCGTCGAAGAGGGAGTTGAGGGGGCTTCGATCGACGCCACTAAGGTCAGGTCGACACCTTGCGAGCTTCATTGTTTCGAGGCTACTCCGATTGACACTAGTGAGCTCGGATCAAGATCTGTCGGAGGGAGACCCTGTGGAGGCCTTCGCTTTTCGGTTTTGGAGTCGGAGGACCTCCGAGCTTGGATCGGAGCTCGGATTTCTCAAGTCGGCGAGCCTCCGACTTGGATCGGTGGCATGGACATTAGGAGCATGAGGATGGCCGTGGAGCGTTTTCCGTTAATGCTGCCACCCACGTGACTGTCACTTGCCTTAAAAACGATTAAATGCTCTTCAATTGCATTAATACGAGGCTTCCAGTGCTTTCTTCACTTGCCTCTGTAATTGGCAAAACAATTGATATTTTAATGCTCTTTAATTGCAATAGTTGTCATTTGTGCGAGGTTGGGAGGGGTCCAACCCAGGTGGGGTTGACCGATCCTCTGCTTGATCTGGTTCAAGGCAGGGGACTGCCTTCTGACCTATTTCGGGACTTGTTGGATATTCCAAGTTTTCTATTAACGGAATGAGTCATTGCCCGTGTGGTTGACGACGTGGATGTTGACTCGTTTCCCACAGACGACGCCAGATGTTTCAGAGTGTTTTCTCACTACAATAGCGTTGACCGTGGATAACCCGGTCAACGTGGTCGAGGGGCCCGCGGGGGTCCCTCGGGCGTGTCGAGTCGGTGCAGACGAGACGCGAGTCGGAGTTGCAGACGACGTGGAGCGCTTCGGCTGGGCCGAATCGGGGTCCTCGGTCGCAAGGAGGGCGAGGGGAAGCCTCGGTCGTCTCGCTTGATGCGCGGCCGGCGTGGAGCTGAGGGGAAGCCTCGGCTCGGATGACAACTTCCGTGATCGGTAGAAGGCGGGGTCGCTCGGTGAGGGGACGCGCGGATCTTCGCGTCGGTTAGCCGAGGGGTGGCCTCGGCAGAGCGACTATCTTCTGGCGGTGGAGACGAACGGGCCCGGGGACGAGGGTGCTCGGCTCCGGCTGTAACGACGCTGAGGGGTAGCCTCAGCGCCGCGGGATCTCCTGGACCTGAATGGACGAAAGAGCTCGTCAGGGGGGTCGGACCTTGGTTCCGACCGAATCCCCTCCGATGCCAAAGTCAGATCTAGTCTGAGGGATGCTCGGTGGGATCGGGCTCGATTCACGGAGAGACCGAGCCCCCATCCCCAAGCCGAGCTATGGAGGAGAAATATGTAAGGTGGAAGAAGATGTAAGATGGAGTTTGTGATACCTCCCTTGTAGATCGTGAAGCCCCCCTTGGCGATGATGACCATCCTCCCCTCATATAGGTGACTCGTCCTCATAATGTGCCATGATGTGACGTCATGGCCATCATTCATGGGAACGTGCAAATGTGGGAAGTTTTGACCTCCACTAATTGTGCCCATCTTGATGAGGAGATGAATGTCCTGAAGGTGGCCATGATGGCTGGAGTGATGGACTCGGGCGGTTGCCATATTTGGCGGGCCTTGATGGCTGGAGAGTGATGGCCATTTAAGTCGGGCCATTAAGGTGAGCCATTAAGCCGAGCCATGATGGCTATAGAGTGAAGGCCATTTAAGTCGGGCCATTAAGCTGAGCCATTAAGCCGAGCCATGATGGCTAGAGAGTGATGGCCTTGGATGGTTGCCATACTTGGCGGATGCTTCCTTGATTTGGGCCTCGATTTCCTCCACTGAGGAAGTGGGCCTTCGTCATGGGTGGAGAATCGCAGCCCGCCCGTGAGATCCTTGGGCCGAGGCCCCAAGGTCGTAGTAATCCGGTTGACCAGTCATAGTTGATTTTGCTCTTCCGGGCCCGGTCAGAATAGCCCATTTGTCAACAGAATTTAAAAGACTTAATTATGCCAAACACCTTACTTCAACCTACAGATCATGTTATGTATACAAACACTCAAGGAGATCTGAGTGTTAGATTTACAGACTATTATATTAGAAGTTCTAACGTTGATACATCAGATATCGAAACAAGTTTTAGAGAAGTTGAAGAAGTGGTATTTACAACAGTTTCTGAAAATACAACAGAAGAATTAACAAGCGAATGTAGAATTCTTTTTCCAAAAGAGCTAGCACTGGACCTAACCAAGAGTGAACTATTAGAATTAGAAACGACAATGTATAAAGCGGGACAAATTTCAGAAGATGAAATGCTTTATTATGATGAAAATAGAAATATTAGAGTCAGGGTTATAGCCGAAAAAGACGGCTTTATAGGAGATATTCCTCAAAGCCCATTAGACCAATATATGATAGAACCTCTTAGCCCACTTATAATGACAACTAAGAGCATGTTTGAAGAAGCGATAGATAATATAGAAGAAAGCCCATATAGCGAAGTAATAAACAGCGATGATGAAAATAGTATAGAAGAAAACATACAAAATAATGTATCAGAAAGCGTATCAAATAATAATATAGCTCTAATGGAATCATGATAACAGAGTAGTACTACAAGTACATCAGGTATAGTAAAAGAAACTACCAGAGGGAGCTCCAATCTATAAGGCAGGAAATATGCCCAGACAACCAGGAGATCTAGACGAAAGAAACACAACTAGGCAGAGGGTAAATGGTAGAGGACAATATGCCCAGACTACCGGTAGATTGACGCTTTTCTAATATAGCTAATATGTTTTTATCTATTTTGGTTATAATATTCTGTTGTTGTTGAGGAACTATACCGTAATAAGTTACGCATTTTATACATACTTCTTTGTAGAACGTTTTACACTAATAACTATTTTTCATGCTGGGAAAATTGTTACAATGCATACACGGAATATTATCTAATCCTTTATTGTGTATCCATTCATGTTCACATGTTGTGTCAACTAAAGCATCTAACAGATCTAATTGTTCCGAAAATTGGGCAATAAAGCTATCATCATCTTCACTATCTGTATCTACACCATTTAGATTCTTACCTTCTATGCTTACAATGCTATATATTGATTCAGAATCTGACATGTATTCGTCTACCATGAGTATGTCTTCTCGAGTGCATTCAATTAATGTGCTATTTTTGTCATGTTTATTAATCCTTGAAGGGCATGTAGTGCTTAAGTGATCGTCTTGACCACAAGCGTAACAGGTTAATTTATTTTTATAATTTCTTGTTGGCTGAAATTTTCTAACATGTTTTCTTTGTCGAGATATGGCTTTTTAGCCTTTGATTTTCTATGGAAATATCATTTCTTTCCTATATTTTTCTGATATCTAGGTTGTTGTTTTCTCGTTGGTCGCGAGGTTTTCTTTTCATATACCTGAGGTGTATATATGTACTTGCAGAAACTATAGTCGTCTTTTTTTAGTTGTTTCTGTATATTAATTTCAGTAACCTTTTCATTTAGAACTTCGAGTACAAACTGAATTCTTCATCTTATACTATAATGGCCTTGTTGTTTATCTTCTGTAGATTTTACCATCTTATTCCATCTGGTAACTATTTCATCACCTAGTGCTCCTGGTAATTTTCTTAAAAATTTATATTCTAGATCTTTGTCAAGGGCGTTTCCTGAAATTGTCATCCAATAGTAATAATCTTGCATATATTCTCTGATATAATTCCAGCTTCTAATACGAAGTTGTTATAACCTTTTTAATGTCTGAACTTGTAAATCTAAATTACCAGAGTTCGGATCCTTTCCTGTTACTAAATGAGTTATTTTATTAACAAAATTATAAGTGTTACATCCCATAGTACACATATTCTCAAAATCTTCTGGGATTTTCTTTTGTAGGCTTCACATAGTCCCTTAGTGCTTTCTCCTAAGAATGTTTCTAAATATCGAAACATGACTTCAGGATCATCTTCTCCTTCTAGGTTTTTAATCCAATCGTTTACTATTAGATTTTTCCATGTCTAAAATACTACTCTATTCTTGTGTATCATGGGCTACCAAATTTAGTATTTTTTCTGTTTCGAAGCTTTGGAACTTGTTCATGTTTTTTATATTTTCATATAGGCTTGCTATGTATATCCAAAAATAAAATAGTACAAAAACTAGTTGGGCTTTGGCTTCACGTGCGGCTTCACGTTCTGTTTAACTCCGCAACCAAAAGCACTGAAATTGGGCCCGTTAAACAAAACCCGGCCCGTTAAACAATTCGACCGTTGGGATTTAAAAAAGGAATTTGACCGTTAGGCGCAGAAGAGCAAGCCACACCACCTCTCATCCTTCCATAAAAAAGAACCCATCACGCTCCCAAATAAAAAAAGGCTCTTACTTTCTACCCAAATAAATCATCAGATTAAGAGAACTGAGAGAAGATAGAGAGATTCAAGGTCGTAGAAGAGATAGAAATAGAGAGATCTTGAAGCCCTTCTCTTTCTTTCTTTCAGAGCTTTACTCGATCAATCCAACGGTGGCTACGACAGTAAACGAAGAAGGCGAGCCGCGGGCAGCCCGGCTCCAATCTTTCTTCTCATCAGTGTTCTCGACGATCTTTGGACAGAATCAAGAAGAGGAAAGAGACGAAGAAGCAATTGCAATGGCTACCAAGCAACAGGCCGCTGCTTATCAGCAGCAGCAGCAGCAGAGAGCAGGTAAATTTTATCGGGAAATAGAAAACATCCCATTCCTCGCTTCATTCTTCTCTCTTCTGGGTCTTTTGTGATTGAAGGATTCTTTCTTTGGTAGCTTGCTGTATCTTTTGAAACATTCTGCCATCTGGGTCTCATCTTTGATATGTTTTCAATCTAGATTTCTCTTGTTCATAGAATTTTTCTATTCAATTAGCAGCGGTTCAAGAATTTATAAAGAAACCCTCTGTATGCTTATTTTTCTCGCAACTTTTTTTTTTCAGAAGGGGATATTGTGCCTAAAGGCAAGCCGAAAAATGCAGCAGCTCCTGGTCCCGATGGCAAGAACCGAAAAGCCCTCGAAGACATCGGCAATCTCGTCACAACCCGTGCTCCGGCCGCTGCTGAGGGGAAGCCTCAGCCTCAGATCTGTCGCCCGATTACAAGGTATAGTTGGTTCCAAGTTGAAATCTTTATTCACTGTTGATATTTACACCATCTGACCTGAATTCTTCTGTCTATAAGCTTCGGCGCTCAACTCCTAGCCAAAGCGCAGGCTGCCGCAGCTGCTAACAAGGTGAATCTTGTTGACAATCGAAGAAATTGGAGTAATTTGATATTTTACAGGAATCGAATTTATTCGGTGTTATATATATTTTTTGATGTGCAGAAACCTGTAGTTGTTATTGCTGATGGAGCAACGAAGAAGGCCCACGTCAGAGAGACTAAGCCCAAGGTTGCCATCAAGCCTAACCCCGATGTTGTCATCGATATCAGCCCTGACTCATGCGAAGAATTGAAGCAGAGACCGTCCATGAAGCAGAAATCGTCTTCGAGGAAGAAAGTTCATTCAATGACTGCAGTTCTCACTGCCCGCAGCAAGGTAAAAAAAGAAAAATAAAGAAAATGAAAGCTCCTTGTACTCGCTGGAATCTATCTTAATGGAACTCCTTGAACTAGGCTGCGTCTGGGGTTACTGACAAACCCAAAGAGATGATCGCTGATATCGATATAGGGGATGTCGGCGATCAGTTGGCAGTTGTGGACTATATCGAAGACATCTACAAGTTCTACAAGCTCTCAGAGGTATAACATTTCAACAGATTTTGCCGTTGGATCACTGTCGTTGCTCTTATATAACTCCATGATGAAATGGGTTTTGGATGCAGCAGTCCTGCAAGCCTCGTGACTACATGGGCTCTCAACCCGAAATAAACTCCAAGATGAGAGCGATTCTGGCCGACTGGCTGATCGAAGTGCACAGCAAATTCGAGCTGATGCCAGAATCACTCTACCTGACCTTCCACATAATCGACAGCTACCTCTCGCTGAAGGGAGTGGTGAGGAGAGAGCTTCAGCTCGTGGGGGTCAGCGCAATGCTCGTCGCCTGCAAGTACGAGGAGATTTGGGCTCCGGAGGTCAACGACTTCATCTGCATATCGGACCGATCGTACAGCAGGGAGCAGATACTGTCGATGGAGAAGGAGATACTGAATGTGCTCGAATGGAGCCTGACAGTCCCGACGCCGTACGTGTTTCTGGTGAGATTCCTCAAGGCCGCGATGGGAGACAAGGAGATGGAGCACATGGTCTTCTTCTTTGCCGAGCTGGGCCTGATGCAGTATTCGCTGATCACGCACCGCCCGTCCAAGGTGGCCGCGTCTGCGGTTTACGCGGCGCGATGCACGCTCAAGAAGAGCCCGCTGTGGCCGGAGACGCTCAAGAGACACACCGGCTTCTCAGATGCCGAGATTCTGTAAGTTTGGGATTATTGCTTCTGTACGATTTTTGAATATATATATATATATCAAGGTTGTGTGGAGGTTGTGGTGATTATTGTTTTTTATTTTCAGGGATTGTGTGGAGGTTTTGGTGAAGAGTCATGCTGCAGCGCCGCAGGATAAGCTGAAGTTTGTGTACAAGAAGTACTCGAGGGTAGAGTTTGGGGCTGTGGCGTTGCGTCCCCCGGCAATGCAGCTGCTGGAGGAGCTGAAAGCTAATGATTCATCATGCTGATGAGTTGGTGTGAAATTTGGCATGATTTTCTTTGTTATTATATTAGTTAAGGTCCATGTTTGAGAGGAACTTACAAGTAGATTTCGCCTATTTTTCTCATTATATGCTTTTGTTTTTTATTGAAGCGTATGAATGGAATACAGTAGCCAAAAAATTAATGTCACTGAGTCTGGACATGTTTAGGTAGGAATTGTAGATCTAATAACCAAATATGGCATCCGAAAGCTAGTTATGGGAGCAACATCAAATAAATGTTTTAAGGTCAAAGGTAGATACATCAAGGTGACATACACTTTTCCCTTAATACTCCTAGGTTTTGTGAAATATGGGTTGTCAAGGAAAGGCAAGCATTTCTGGACAATGAATGCAAATGAATGCATGAATTATAACACAAATTCTACATTTGGTTTAGAACACTTTTAATTCGGATTCTTCGACTACAACTCAGATGCAAGGAGTAGCTATTCCAGTTTTCCTGCTGGAGGATAAGAAGAAAATGGCTAAAATATTGAGAAGATGGATTGTAGAGCATTAATCTTGAAGTTTGAATTACAAGAACTCATTCCATTCTACACTTTAGGCAAAAGCAAAAGTCACAAAGGGACACTAGGAAGTGTCAAGGGAAATTTCTGCTTTGATGCTGGGGGTTCATAGATTGGAGTGCTGTATTGGATCTTGAGATATGACTCAGATTTTCTTGATAGTCAAGTATGTGGTTTGAGTTGTGATAGGTTGGAATTAAACATATTTGGGTTACTGTTCTATATCAGTGCACAGCCAATAGGTAAGGGGGTCCTGATACAAAGAAGGAAGCTTGGGGCTTATATCTCTGTTGACAAATCAGATGGGAAAGGGGGCATGCTTACAAGATAATTCCAAAAGAGGGGTTCATAAGTGGAGATGATTATGAGAATGTAGTGATTGTTCTGCTTGTGTTGGAAGCCGACTGTTTTTGTCCCTGTGGAAGACAAGTATGGAAACTCCAATTGGTTTGAGTACTTCAGATAACTCGATTGAACTAGCAAGAAGGTGGGAGGAGATTGAAGATCACCTATCAAAAGCCGCTAAACTATTGCTTTCTGATACAGGATCATAATTACTTTCTGATACAGGATCATAATTATCTTCAGATAGTTCTTCGGCAAGGGAATTCTGGATAAGGGAAGCAAGAGGAGCTTAATGCACTCCGATGTTTCAGTACAGATATCAGGCTTGGATGATTTCATTCAATTCTCCGAAGCAAGCGGAGAACAAGCAAATTGTGTTTTCATTCCAAATTTCAGACTTCTTGTTAGTAGCATTGGAGTTGGCTTCTTCAAAATATGGGAAGATGGCATTAAACATCCTGGTTGTGTTTGGTCTGAAAAATTCTTGGGAACCAAAGCCGTGGTGTCAGCATGATCAGATTCGGCTGTGTGTGTGTGTGTGTGTGTGTGTGGACATCACATAATGATCAGATTGCTGAATCACACAATGATCACTTGACGAGATTCATAACAACTAACAAATTGAAGGAGGAGACTGCTATAACTGTCTTATATCAAAAGATATAAAAGATCAGGAGTTGTAATGCAAACATATGTTAAAATTGAATACAAAACTTTGAGTTTTCCTCTCCTAAGTTTCTTTCTCTTCTTTCTACAATTCTTTGAGTTTTCTTTTATTTTGCTCGATTTGATCTTCTCTGTAAAGGGGGCGAAGTATGCTGTCCAACAATGGCACGACGTGGTCGACCACAGGAGAAAGACGAACAACGTGGGGAGAGTCCTCCATAGTACTACTGTTGTGCTTGCGTAATTGAAGTAGTATGTAATCAAAGAGTGATTACCGCTTGTTTATAAATTGATGCCATACCTTATGTGAAATTACGTGTTAATCTTCATGAATTAACATAAATTTATGATCAGAAATGGATATTTTGAATGCAATTTTTATCCGCATCTAACCGAATACGGATGTCATTAATTTGCACCCGAAATAGCCATCTGTCAGCTTGGTATCCATTTTTTAGAGAGACACATGTGGTTATTATGCTATCCGCTCAAAATTTCAGATTCTGTATTTATATGAAATAAAACATCAGAAAACGACAAAGTTTCAGCCATGTGCGAAACAGGTAGCAACGACTACGATTTTTATGTAAATAAGTACATCCCAACATTCGGTTTTTGGAAAAAAAAATCTTAAATTGAGCGCAACTTCCTCCGTATCAGTCCAAAACGTGCACACCTTCGTTGTAACAAAATCCCCATCAATCATGAACGCTCACAGAATCTCACAAATTATAGCAATCATCTTGATGAACACAGCCTTTGAATCGTATTTGATCCAAAAATAAAATTACGATGTAAAATAAATAATAATATCAAGACATTTTAATTGCAGCATGCGTCATTTCCACAGCCTTGTTCCTGAAAAATTCCATACTCAAAATGCATATACATTTCAAGGCTTTTTCCAACAAGCAAGCATGATAATGGGATGCAAAGAGTTTGTACACCAATATTAAGATCTTGCCAGGAAATTTAATAAATTAGATGGAAGGCTTCATGATGTTGGCCGATGGTTAGATGATAACGTTGAAGTATAATATTTCAGCATAATAACTGTAAACAACATGCCAATCATCTCACCACCCAAATCTTAACAGGAAAAACCAGACTCCGATCAATATATATATATATATCACAGTAAAGAAAGCAGCTTCTTTATAATTAAAGGACAACAACAAAGCTTCCACATTTACGGTGAAAATAATTCTATTTCAGTTTCATAACATGAAAAAGATGATAATTATAGACAAAATCTGAATTTGAAACGTTTATATACAACATCAGACAAGAAATCATTCTTTGTACAGCAGGCATTTGTGTTCACGATACTGGAAGAAGCCGGCGTCTAGGATGGAAGTTGGTCGACCATCTCTTGGGGACGCAACTAGCCTTGCGTATATGATTCTCAGGGTGGGGAACTTGCTTCGGCAAGTCTTTAATCTCTATCAATTTTATGCAGCGCTGCTTCTTGCCTAAACATTAATGAGAGGACAATGATTATTAGTCCATATCTTAAAATCTAATGCATGCTGACATCAAACAAATGAACATTGCTGTATTTTAAAAAAAAATACCATTTCGTTCCTTCAAATAAGCTTCTTCAAGCTTCCTCTTGGTAGCCACCATCTTAGCTTCGAATTGTACCTGGTCGTCAAGTTTCTTTGATGATGTCTGAAACAAATGAATCGAACCGGTTTAGTATATGCGTTTGCAGTAAGGAATTTAGAAATATTAGCAACGCTTACATATTTAACCAAAGCCGCCGTGGGCGTGCGTTTGAGTTGTGCTCCTTGTCCCGCCGAGGGCGTGCATTTTAAGTGCTCCAGCTTGGTCCGCTGAGAACCTTGTACCGGCTGTGGTGCAGGCACTGGGCCCCTAGGGACAACCCGAGTAGTATTGGCTAGCCTGTTAGTAGCTTCTTGGATCTCAGTTAATGGAGTAGCAGCTTTGGTCTCTTGATTGCTCTCAAGAAGCTTCCAGCAGCTGAAACGAGCAAAAGTTAAAACGAGGAAAGGATTAGTTAACAACTACATGCAAAGTGCAGTACTTCGTCAGTGGCAAAAAGAGTGCGCGGTGTTTCTAAAATGAAACATCCATCGATACTCAAATCAGAGCGATGAAGAAGACGAAACTCCATTCAAAATTAAAGAGGAAAATCCGCCAGTTGGTTTGGGGAACAAATTAAAGGGGTAATTAAGATGTCGCCGGACTTACTTGATAAGAACACGAGCAAGGTATTTGATCCTCTTCGTAGGATGATTCTTTAAACCAGTGACGGCTTTCTCAATGTCCGTTGCCTACACGATCAAGAACGAACAAATAAAACTAGCTCGTAATTAGAACAAACAAAAACATCGGCATTTAGAATCCTTCCGCCAAAATTAATAAAGAGAGAAAAAATAGCGTCTACAAGAGGTTCGAGCGTACCTGGATGGATTTCAGAGGGAGCGCCATCTGTTGAAGCCGCATCAGGGAATCGAACAGACATTGCTCGGAATTACGCTCCCAGTCGGCAAGAAGCCCCCTGATGTGGATCGCCTCTTCTTCCTGTCGACATCTCTTCTCCCCAACGAAAGCGGAGCCCAGGATCACACCTCCGAACTTTACTACGATACGCAACCTCCTTTTGGTCTTCGACTCCTCTGTCTTCGCCTCCATTGATTTCTCTTTCGTTTCTTGCAGTAGTACTATGACTATCACTTCTCAATCTAAACTAACTAAAGCAGTGTATTTTCCCTCTGTTCGCCGCGCCTGTAAGTAATATATATGAACCGTGTCTGTCCTAAAACAATTAGGAGAAGCTAAATAAGGAAACTGGTAGCTTAAGATCCTTCGCAATCTTACTTGCGATCGAATCAGGAATCTTGGAATCCGAGTGACTAGATAGCCCTATTCCCAATTATGAACCGTTACTGTCCGAAAACAATTAGGACTACCTTAATAATGAAACTGGCAGCTGTCGCAATCTTCCTTGCGATCGAATCAGCATAATTACGTATCTTTACTTCGTCAGCAACGTTCTTTTTGTCTCTCGTCCAAATTCAGTTTGGTTATCGGGTTACGTATCTACACTCAATCTGTCTAGCTAGCACCATAAATGGGCTGTATTTAATGCGGATCCGTCATGTCTCATAGGAGTTACTTTGCAAACCAACCATTTTGCTCAGTGCACATGCCGTTTAATTATTTACTCAGCGTACATTCCGTACGTTTTTGAAAAGGCAAGTTTTTGCTCAGTGCATCCGAAAACGCCCTTCAATTCGCCTCTCACTTAATTTTTGCTCAATTACACATAACTCCTTAGTGTTGCATGTTAACCAATTGAACCCTAAAACTAACTGCACATTATACAGATCTACTTGCCTAATTTAGTTAATTGTTTAATTGAGTCCTTAGTTACCTAATTGTGAGGGGCGGAGGGGCCCGGGGAGGGGGCAGGAAGGGGAGGGCAATGGGGAGGATGGGCTAGCGGATGGGGGAGGATATATGGAGGAGGGCTGGGTAGAGGTGGGATCGGGAGGGGGAGGGGGAGGGGAGCTCGGCGGAGTGGAACGGAGAGGGGATGTGTATTTATTTAATTACGGTAATTAAGTGCTATTAGTTTCTCTAATTAGTTTTTTAGGTAAGTGGTATGGTACTAATCATAAGAACTAAAAAGAAAGATATGGGGAAGAAGAGGAAGAAAAGAGAAGTTGAGCAAGATATTTTTTCAAAAGAAGAAGAAATGGTGCATTTGTGTATTGAGAAAAATAGGTGCGGATGTGCGCTGATAGTATTTGGTATATGCGCGGAGTAATTTTAAGGGCAGATGTACACGGTGGGTAATTTGGTAAGTTTGCAGAGTAATTTTTTAAGCGGGTTGTGCGCGATGAATAATTTCGTATGTGCACACAGTAATTTTTTGTGGGGATGGGTTATTTCGAGGTTTTTGACAATGACAGTTTCGTGATTTTTCAAAAAAGTTGAGCAATACGTTCGCTGGGCAAAATGGTGGATTCGTAAAGGAACTCCCATATCTTAAGCCCGTACCCCCAATTAGCAGCTCTTTATCAAACTCGGTCCATTTACCTAAGGGTCCATGATCCCATGATCCCGTGTAACAAACCCGTGGCAGCCCATTTACCTAAGGGTCCATGATCCCATGATCCCGTGTAACAAACCCGTGGCAGCCCATTTACCTAAGGGTCCATGATCCCATGATCCCGTGTAACGAACCCGTGGCGGCCCATTTACCTAAGGGTCCATAATCCCAAGATCCTGTGTAACGAACTCGTGGTCCTGTGACTCGACCAGATTACATATGCAAGTATACAGAGTACCAATCCAAAGATGCTTAAAGAAGTCAAAAAAATTCATATATCAATAGCCAATTCAAGATGCTAAAAGATTTCTTCTGCCAATATTACACAGTTCAGTATTTCATCAACCGTCATGAAAAACTTTTTAAGTTCAATTCTAGTCGTTGGGTACATCCATTGTCTTATATTTCCTTAGAAATCTATTAGAATTCCAGAAATTGATAATGGCTATTGTAGATAACGTTTTAGACCAGGGTCCGCCTGTGGTGGGACGCAGCCAAGCTCGACAGATAGGACATGCCGAAGTTACCTTGCCCTTAGAGACCGTCTAACCTTGACTTGAGATGTTACCCTGACCTGGCCCCAGCATAACTCTACATGGATGACCTCTCAAAGGTCAGCTTCACATCAGCAGACTCCTAAAATGAAGACATCGTCACCTGAGGCCAGCCCCTTTGTTGAGATATTGAATCTCACCCCCACGTGGTTTTGATGATGAACAACAATTAGTGCATATAGCATCTTTTGAGTGCAGGGGCTTAAAGAAATCATATCTTAGCACTCAAGAGGCTAAGTGATGATCACACGAGGCAAATGGATCAAATGGAGCTAGAAGAATGAAAGGACATCACTTTGGACTTCATTATAATAATATTAGCGATGTTCTAGCATGTTAAAACCATGTTACAAATTCTCTCTCACTAAGAATAACACACAAAATGTTTTTAAAATATTTGAAATGATTTCATGATGTTTCTAATGCTTAAAACCAATATATAGGAAAAGTACTCGATGATTTTTTATTTTAGTCAACTGATTTGAATGGGAGAAGAGCTTTGCTCTCTGGACCACAAAGTAGTCGACCTTCGTTATAAACGTAGTTAACCTCCGTTATAAAAGTAGTCGACTACTTCTAACACAGCAGTCGACTAATTTGAACTGCACGATAGATTTCCATATTTTACGATAGTTTGTTTTTACAGCCATTTGAAGAGCATTTTGGGTAAGAGTTTCAACGGCTTTTCACACCTATTTAAGAGAAGTTGTTGGGGATTTTATGCTATAGATTTTATTAGCTTTAATTTAGTTTTTAAAAAGCATTTTCCTAAGTTCTTCAAAGCCTTAAGCTCTCTTCTTTGGCCTATGTTTTGATATTTTCTTAAATAAGCGTTAATTTCTTCATCATTGGAGATCATTACTTTAGCCAACACACATTCAACAAGCTTCAAAGCAAGGCTATAGGAAAAGTGCAGGTATTCATCAAAATAGTAAGTAGAAAACCCTTAAAGTGGTGAGGTGGTAAGTTGTAATTTCTTGAGAAGAAATTGGTTGTAAGAAAGACCTCTTGGAAAGAGGCAATTGCAACTGTAACTATTTGGAAAATAGTGAATTGAGCCGAGTAGGACTCGAGTGGCTGGAATAGGATATAGTGGACAAATGGGACTTCGGTATCTAAACCAGTGGATTTACTCGTGTTTGCGTTTGATTCACCTTTTTGAGTTGCATTTATCTCTATCTTGTTTTTATTCCGCTGCATTCTATTAATTGCTTAAGATAATTTGTTGAATAAGTTAGATTTGGTTGCTAACTTAGGTAGACTTTTAGGCGGAATTTTTAATATTACTTTGAAATACTAATAACTCCCTCTAGTATCTACTTAACCATCCGCAGGATCCCAACATGTGGTATCAGAGCCAAGGTGATAGGATGACGTCAATAAAGAGAAACATCATCATCCCATGCAAGCCTCTACCAAATCTTAATGGATCCAACTATCAACTATGGAAGGAAAGAATGATAGCATACCTAGGATGTTGAGAATGAAGGGAAGCTTTGCACACAAATTTTATACATAATGAAGTAAAAATTTGACATGCAAGCCATCCCTGAGAGATATATTTTGTCAAGGTGGACACTAAATGTAAGACATAGTATCACGAGTCGTGTGTGTTCTTCAACTAGCACAGTCAATTCAGTGCTTCCAAATCAAGTTACTCCACTTCAATCCTGGAGCCTTCACGTATCATTCGATAAAATCATGGAGGCAGTTACAAGAGAACAACATCTTTATGATGTCGCCGTTGGGTTAACAAACAATTTCTGGAAGCAACATAAGCTGCGGGTCCAAGCACAAAATGACTATGAGGATCCAATCACTCGGGTGGGGTCCAATACACCTACAACACATGAATTGGTATTACCTGATATTATTATTAATGATCCTGCAAAAGCAAACACTAAAGGCCGACCTCGAGTAGCGTCAAGGATTCAGTCAGGTATACAAGCATCACATGATCTTACTCAATCAAGAAAAAGAACGCGTACTGTTTGTGGCGAAAAAGGTCACGACATGAGAACGTGTAGTATGAACACAAGTACTATTAAAAACAAGGCATCTTTGCTCCATTCTCCCTATTTTATATACTAGTGTAAATTATTTAATCTTCAGTGCTTCGTATTTTCTTCAGAAAAAATCTTCGCGCGAGGAATTAACAACACTTTGATATGAAGATATTGGTAAAAGTATAAAGAGGTGCAATGAAAATTATTCTTTCCTTCTACGTTTGAAATTAGGTCTACTTGAATGTTAATTATAACAGAGTTGTAAATTTTCATTTATTTCTTTGTTTTGTCTGTATATTTAAAGTAATGTTATACGGTTTGTAATGTCTTAATGATAATTATAACAGTGTTGTAACTTAGAACTCTGTAATTTATGATAAATTTGATATTTGATATTTGATATTGGTATTTTTAAAATTACTACCTGGTCCCTGTGTAATTTTATAAAATCATGTCAAGAAAAGTTTTATAAAATCATGTCAGGCTTAGAATAATTCCATCATTTTAAGTCCACATTGATCAACCCCCTGTTAAAAGGAAGGTATGTTATTTTAAGTCCAAGCTCTTGTGAAGATTATGTGGTGTGCTATATGGATTATCCTTTCCTCTCTGATTGTTGGGCCAATAAATCGTTTATGTCTTGCTTCTTCTTTGTTAAGTAAATTTTTCATCTATTTCAGGTTCCATTATTTGTACCATCTGGGAATGTTGATGTTGGTCATATCTCACAACGAATATATGTTATATATGTTTTTTTGTCATTAACATGTCGCCTGCACTTCCCATATCACTTCCTATGGGTATCATTTGTGCGCTTATGCATCTCTTTTTCCTGATCAGAAGAATTCCATTGCCTCTGTTTTGTTGCCATCATAAAGCCTTCTTCTTGTATAGTTACCCCAGTGCAGGTTACATAAGTTTTGGAAGATTCTTCTTAAAGTTTGTGCTTTTGTTTGAGGATGCCCCAAGGAGATGGAAATACAAGGCAAACTTGGATAACTCTCTATTGCAAATTTTGTTAAATGCTTCCTTCTTCTGTTTACAAACAAGCATTTTGTCGCATAAATATTGAATAAATATTTGTAGGACTAAAGTAAGAAGGAACTGATCTAGAAGCAAATGAAATGGAGCAAATATTTCTGATTATTGGCAACTCAATGTGTGTTCAACAAACAGTAGGGCCTTCTTGGCCTTCTTGTGTCAGTCTTTTGATTATTAATATACTTTAAATCGCTTCCAATGTTGTTCTGCAGCCTAATGGATCTAGAACTATTAGTACAATGTATATAAATCACAACACAAGCCATATCATTTTGATGTGTTATTTTAACTTGTCATGGTACGTTCTAATGAAGCAAAAATCAAGCAAACTTTGCATCAAATGCCATGCAACTTTCTCATAGTTTCAAAATATAACATTTAACCGAGAGAATGTTTAAAAATTCAGTGCTACTGAATGACAAGCAACTAGTATTTATTAGGAAATTAGATATAATGATATGAAAAAATTAGATAGCAACCATCACTTAGCCTAAGAGATGCTCTAAATCTTTGAAGAGGGATTGAAGATTAGCTTAATTATATTCTCAGTTTGTTAACATGACATCATTTGCCTTGCATTGTGTTGAAACTCATGTCCTACACATGCCCTTTCTGCATAACATCAAATGCATGATTAAATTTGAATTTTTATAAAAAAGGCATATAAGAGATTCCTCCAGAAAATGGAAAATCAAAATTTTGGTGCATTTACTAAACCCTATAATTAGTTCTCTAGTTTACAGCTAAAAGTTTCTTTTAGAATATTAAGTTTAAAACGTATTCTGTCACATCTATCTTTTACTGTAGGTTTATTTGTCATTTAACTTTGTTGTAGTATTGTAAATTTTATTGCAAAGTTTGCCTCAATTTTATTGCTATTTTATTCCAATTATATGTTTTTGTTACCTGGAATTTACGGCTTCTTTATTATTCCAAACCAATGTTTTCTGGTATCTTACATCTCTAATATGACCCTTCTGAAGGAAATTGGATGTGTGTTCCATGTTGTAGTTATTCCTCGATATTGTTTGGTGATTACTTTTGCAGGATCCCTAAATGCGAAGCAATAATATTCACGTCGGAAGAAGTATACCTAATAGCCTACAATCTACTGGATAAGGTAATGCATTCTGCTATTTCTGTATTTAGCATATCATGAGCCATCTCTTCAGCATATCATGATAATACAATATTTTATTATCAGGTTTTCATTGATATGGATGTTATAACTATCGAGAATGATGATGGATCCGTAAATCCAATTGTTGATCACGAGTCTCAACATGGATTAGAAAGAGGAGAATCAAGTGATATACACATTAATGGAAGGCAAAATTACCATTGTCAGCCTACTGTTGGAATGGAGTTTCCAAATATTGAAGCTGCATACAATTTCTACAATGCATATGCAAAAATGAAAGGGTTTGGAATTCGCAGGCAGTCAACAAATTCTTCTAAAAACCCAGGAAAAGAGATTATATCAAAAACTTTTGTTTGTGACAAGGAAGGACGGAAGTTCTTGAAGGATAAGAGGGAGGATGGGAAAGAAGTTGCTCGTCGACGGGAACAAGAGTTGGTTGTAAGGCGAAGATGAGGCTTAAACTCACCAAGTTCAAAACATGGGTAGTGACTGTATTTATTGAGGAACACAATGGTCATGATCTCACCAGTCCAGATAAAGTGAGGAGTCACCGATCACATAAGCAGTTGCATAGAACAAAAGCATGCAAGTCACTTGTTCACAGTCTTGAAGACGAAGGGCTTGCACCTTCAATAATTTCTAGAGTGATTAATGTTGTCAGTGGTGATAATGAAGAAACCATCACTCCACAACAATGCCATGAAATTTTGAGGACTCAAAGAAATAGTAATATTGGTCAAGAATGCTTGTTGATTATAAAGAAATTTCAAGAAAGAAGTGTACTTGATCCTGATTTCTATTTTTCTATGCAAGTGGACAACACTGGAGTGATGAGGAGCGTGTTCTGGGCAGATGGAAGATCCAGGTCTTCTTACTTAACTTTTGGAGATGTTATGGTGTTTGACGTTACTTACAAAACTAATAAATTTAGTTTATTGTTTGCTCCGTTCACTGGAGTAAATCATCATCGACAATCTATATTATTTGGATGTGCATTGCTTGCTGATGAGAAAGAAGACACTTTTGAGTGGTTATTTAGAGAATGGTTGAAATGTATGCATAATATGCAACCGGTCTCTATTATAACAGATCAAGATATTGGTATGTGCAACACAATCCATAGTGTTTTTCCAAACACTCGTCATCGATATTGCAAATGGCACTTAGATTCACATATTGCAGAACATTTGATATCATTAAGGACTCTTCATTGAGAGGATTTTATTAATTATTTCGATAAATGGTATCATAGTAAGAGCATAACAGAATGTGAATTGATGTGGAAAGAGTTATTAGATCGATACACAATCAATGAGGAAGAAGATGGATGGCTGCAGAATATGTACAAATTAAAAGAACATTGGGTTTCTGCATATTTGAAAGACCCTTTTTTGCTAGCATGAAGTCAAGTCAACGCAGCGAAAGCATAAATGCTTTCTTTGATTCATATGTAAATGCACAAACTCAATTGAATGCATTCATTCAACAATATGATAAGGCAGTTGCAACTCGTCATGAGACAGAAGCTCGTGAAGACTTCATGAATATTAATACAAAGCCTGTGACATATCTTTCGCACCCAATAGAGATACAAGCTGGAAAGCTTTATACTATGGCTATTTTTGATCTTTTTCAACAAGAGTTTAAATGTTGTATGTCATTATCTCGAGATCTGATAAAGATGGAGGGTTCTCTTTCCGTATATAAAGTAGGTAAGTTTTCTGATACTAGTACATGTGAAGAAGTCAATTATGATTATAATGAGCTAAAATTTTCATGTACATGTGCTATGTTCGAGACAAGTGGAATTTTATGCAGTCATATTTTGAAAATTATGGTATGGAATGAATTACATGCTATTCCTGAGCAGTACATATTGCATAGGTGGACAATCCATGCCAGACACCATAATGTTGGAGTTAGTGCTCCTTTGTTGATGAGAGGGAGCCCATCTAATGAAGACCAATGGCATATTTTGCAGTCATGGGCCCTACGAGCAAAGTTTAGCAATGCATTGGAGATGACAACCACATCAAAGTCACTTCTACTAAAGCTTGATTCAGCGTTGGAAACATTCATTAAGGAGGCTGAAAAAGAACTAAGTGAAAGGCAGAGCCATGAAGCAATAAAAGTTAGTCAATTTGCAGCTACAACATCCCTCTCTCAAACATTACAACAAATTTCGCAAATTTCTGTTTATGACCCTAGTGGACCTGTAAAAACAAAAGGTTGTCCCAAGAAAGCAAGCAGGTTTCAATCTGGGTTAGAGCAAGCGTAGAAGAAAATGGAGCGAAAGAAACGACGTTGCGGAAATTGTAAGCAAAAGGGTCATTATAGGACAAGTTGTACTAATCCACCTGTGACTGATGTTACAAAAGAGGTAAAATATCAAATATTAAATTGATTTTAAATAAAAATATCTTGAAAAATATCATATACGGATATGTATATGGTAATTCTTGAATTACATCATCTTTTTTACATTGAATCTAATTGTAAATATATAATTTGTTTAATTTTAGGGTAGCACAGAGGATGATGGATCCGATGGCGTGGACACTTAAATATGAATGTCATTGAAATCAATTGCTAGTAACTTTCTAAACATTGAATTTCATTTTTTTCAAAAATAATTCTCACATTTTTGTTCATAGATTCATGTAATGTGTATATGTCTCATGTTTGAACTCTTTTTTGTAGGGGACAGTGAAGCCTAGATATGCTGCCGAGAAGAAGAATATTGATGAGGAGAAGGCTCTTCTGAAACAAATTATCCGGTCGGAATCCATACCAAATTGCAAATAACCTTTTTAATTCCCAAGGATTTCGACCATGCCAACTAATCCGGGTCGCATATGTGAACAAGAATCTCTGTTGTTTTGTATAGACTATGCAAACTATTTAGGTTTCTTTGAAAGAGTAGCTAAAACCTGCTATAACTATGCACCATCGCTTGTGTTGGTTACTTTTCAGCGAGCTTGTCTTGCAAACTGAACTGCTGAGAGTCGTGGCCATTCTGGTGTTTTGAATTCAAGCTGTTGATTCGCAATGTAATCTGCTATAATCTGCTATGAAATTCTGGTCGCTTGTGTTCTGAATTCTGAATTTTAGTGTTCTGAATTCTGAATTCAAGCTGTTCATTCTGAATTCCGGTGTTCAGAATTCAAGATGTTGATTCGCAATTTGGTCTGAATTCTGGTGTTCTGGTCGCTTGTGTTGGTTTTTCAGCGGGCTTGTAATCTTCTATGAAATTCTTGTATTGTCCTCTGATATGCATTGCCGTGATATGTTCTTTTTCCAACATGTACTGAAGTTGTTGTGTGCTCCTCTGATACGTGTTGCGCGGCTATAAGAAATCTAAGATGGAAGTTGCTGTGATACTTAAAGGGATATTTTGCAAATCGCTGTTGCCAGTTTGCAAATCGCTTACTAAATGCTGCAGCGATCAAGTTTGTACTGCAGTACAACTATGCAGTTTCGATGTTTGGTTCTTATTTTGTGGTTTTGTGCAGCAACATGTTTTATTCCATTTCATTTTATGTCAGCTATCTATCATTTTCATCTCATTTTTATTTGTCCCTATTTGCAGCAAGTGGTGGTAGCTCAAAGAAAGCTTCATTAAACGTGGTGGCACAAACTATATTGGTCTTCTGTAATGTTAATGTTGGTGGGTTATTGATTATGGTCGTATAGGATTTAAAGACATTTCTGATGGATTGCATGGTTTTTCTTTTTGTAACCCAACAAGATTTTTCCAACTGGGAAAGATGCAGTCTCTATTGCAGTTGATTCCACCTGTAGTGCTAATGAAGGTAGGAATGGTGGCTCCATTGGTGTTGACCTGAGATTGCCAGATCAGTTTATTTCATGGGAGGGGTGGAGAGTCATGGAAAAAGTGCTTGAGTCACGGCTTCTATAGCCATCATTGCAGTGAACATCGAGCTTGGCAAATTTAATGGAGCACCCATCTATGTCTTTTTGGATATTCTGTTCTCACGTCTCCTTAAAAATATCTTTGAGATTTTTTCCAATAAATATGTCGAAAGTGAAGTAAGCAATGACAGATAAATACAAGGATCAAGGTTGATTGGTACCAAGTTAAGTTCCCTAAATGGTGTGTAATATGCCAATTCTCAATCAAGTTAGTCTTGCATACATCCACATAATTATTGGTTTCAATTTACTGGAAAATGGCATGTAGTGGAGAAAAGCATTTGTTTGGTTAGGTTCGGGTTTAAAAAAACATTTCAGTCTGGGTTGGGATTTTCCAAACCCAAACCAACTACCTATATGCCGGCATGAAGTTAAGTAAGATGATGATTTACTCCAGTGAACGGAGCAAACGGTAAACTAAATTTATTAGTTTTGTAAGTAACGTCAAACACCATAACATCTCCAAAAGTTAAGTAAGAAGACCTGGATCTTCCATCTGCCCAGAACACGCTCCTCATCACTCCAGTGTTGTCCACTTGCATAGAAAAATAGAAATCAGGATCAAGTACACTTCTTTCTTGAAATTTCTTTATAATCAACAAGCATTCTTGACCAATATTACTATTTCTTTGAGTCCTCAAAATTTCATGGCATTGTTGTGGAGTGATGGTTTCTTCATTATCACCACTGACAACATTAATCACTCTAGAAATTATTGAAGGTGCAAGCCCTTCGTCTTCAAGACTGTGAACAAGTGACTTGCATGCTTTTGTTCTATGCAACTGCTTATGTGATCGGTGACTCCTCACTTTATCTGGACTGGTGAGATCATGACCATTGTGATCCTCAATAAATACAGTCACTACCCATGTTTTGAACTTGGTGAGTTTAAGCCTCATCTTCGCCTTACAACCAACTCTTGTTTCCCGTCGACGAGCAACTTCTTTCCCATCCTCCCTCTTATCCTTCAAGAACTTCCGTCCTTCCTTGTCACAAACAAAAGTTTTTGATATAATCTCTTTTCCTGGGTTTTTAGAAGAATTTGTTGACTGCCTGCGAATTCCAAACCCTTTCATTTTTGCATATGCATTGTAGAAATTGTATGCAGCTTCAATATTTGGAAACTCCATTCCAACAGTAGGCTGACAATGGTAATTTTGCCTTCCATTAATGTGTATATCACTTGATTCTCCTCTTTCTAATCCATGTTGAGACTCGTGATCAACATTTGGATTTGCGGATCCATCATCATTCTCGATAGTTATAACATCCATATCAATGAAAACATGATAATAAAATATTGTATTATCATGATATGCTGAAGAGATGGCTCATGATATGCTAAATACAGAAATAGCAGAATGCATTACCTTATCCAGTAGATTGTAGGCTATTAGGTATACATCTTCCGACGTGAATATTATTGCTTCACATTTAGGGATCCTGCAAAAGTAATCACCAAACAACATCGAGGAATAACTACAACATGCAACACACATCCAATTTCCTTCAGAAGGGTCATATTAGAGATGTAAGATACCAGAAAACATTGGTTTGGAATAATAAAGAAGCCGTAAATTCCAGGTAGCAAAAACATATAATTGGAATAAAATAGCAATAAAATTGAGGCAAACTTTGTAATAAAATTTACAATACTACAACAAAGTTAAATGACAAATAAACCTACAGTAAAAGATAGATGTGACAGAATACGTTTTAAACTTAATATTCTAAAAGAAACATTTAGCTGTAAACTAAAGAACTAATTCTAGGGTTTAGTAAATGCACCAAAAATTTTGATTTTCCATTTTCTGGAGGAATCTCTTATATGCCTTTTTTATAAAAATTCAAATTTAATCATGCGCTTGATGTCATGAAGAAAGGGCATGTGTAGGACATGAGTTTCAACACAATGCAAGGCAAATGATGTCATGTTAACAAACTGAGAATATAATTAAGCTAATCTTCAATCCCTCTTCAAAGATTTAGAGCATCTCTTAGGCTGAGTGATGGTTGCTATCTAATTTTTCCATATCATTATATCTAATTTCCTAATAAATACTAGTTGCTTGTCATTCAGTAGCACTAAATTTTTAAACATTCTCTCGGTTGAATGTTATATTTTGAAACTATGAGAAAGTTGCATGGCATTTGATGCAAAGTTTGCTTGATTTTTGCTTCATTAGAGCGTACCATGACAAGTTAAAATTCCACATCAAAATGATATGACTTGTGTTGTGATTTATATACATTGTACTAATAGTTCTAGATCCATTAGGCTGCAGAACAACATTGGAAGCGATTTAAAGTATATTGATAATCAAAAGACTGACACAAGAAGGCCAAGAAGGCCCTACTGTTTGTTGAACACACATTGAGTTGCCAATAATCTGAAATATTTGCTCCATTTCATTTGCTTCTAGATCAGTTCCTTCTTACTTTAGTCCTACAAATATTTATTCAATATTTATGCGACAAAATGCTTGTTTGTAAACAGAAGAAGGAAGAATTTAACAAAATTTGCAATAGAGAGATATCCAAGTTTGCCTTGTATTTCCATCTCCTTGGGGCATCCTCAAACAAAAGCACAAACTTTAAGGAGAATCTTCCAAAACTTATGTAACCTGCACTCCAGCAAGGCACCGAATAAGTTTCATAGATTTCTTGGTTGATTCTACAGCCAAGATATGTCTGTACATTTGAACATTTTACATACATACGACATTGTTGGAAAAATTTCATACTATGAAACACCTACGAAATATTTGACTTGTTATATAAGATTATTTGGAAAAACATTATACCAGAAGACATTCTAAGGTTTGGTTTGTTGCAAATCATTCGCTTGCTCCCTCGCAATAGTAATCAATTAAACCCAAATTCGATAAAGGTTCGATTTTGACACTATTCAACAAACTAACGCAAACGAATTCAACACTCATATGTGAAATTCCAACGAATTCAAAGAAAAGGCATAGAAAAAATGGGTGGTTTCCCGATTCCTTACCGATCCCTAACGAATTCAACGAAAACCAAAGCGAATTCTACCCGCTGTCGAATTCCACCCTCCGAGGAGACGCGGCCGTGATCGGAAGAGGAAGACAGAGAGACGACGCTTCACGTGAGAAAGTAAGCGCTGGTTTCGGATCTGAAGCGTGAAAAAGGGAAGGAAAAATGATGAAGCGGCCTAAAGAGGAATATGCGGCGTCTGGCGTGAGATGGAGATGAACAAGAGCGGCCATTTCAGGGAGCCCACGTAATCAAGAGCAGCTGCAATTAAGGGGCGGGTTTGTTTACAAATAGGCATAACAATTTGCAATTAACCCCTAAAACATAATTAACCAGCGATGAACCAATAGATTGTTGCCATGTCAGCGCTGGTTTAGGAAATTCCTACACGGGCTGCTCATCCCGCTTAAACTCATATATATATATATATATATATATATATATATATATATATATATATATATATATATATATATCTCTCTCTCTCTCTCTCTCTCTCTCTCTCTCTCTCTCTCTATTTATCTGTTATATAAAAGAGGGGTGTTATCAAGAGAAATTGGATAAGAGAATTTTGGACATGAGAAATTGGATAAGAGAATTTGGATATCTATTATATAAAAGATGGATGTTATCAAGAGAAATTGGATAAGAGAATTTGGACATGAGAAACTGGATAAGAGAATTTGGATATCTATTAAATAAAAGAAGGATGTTATCAAGAGAAACTGGATAAGAGAATTTGGATATCTATTAAATAAAAGAAGGATGTTATCAAGAGAAATTGGATAAGAGAATTTGGACATGAGAAATTGGATAAGATAATTTGGATATCTATTATATAAAATAGGGATGTTATCAAGAGAAGTTGGATAAGAGAATTTGGACATGAGAAACTGGATAAGAGAATTTGGATATCTATTATATAAAAAGGGATATTATCAAGAGAAGTTGGATAAGAGAATTTGGACATGAGAAATTGGATAAGAGAATTTGGATATCTATTATATAAAAGAGGGATGTGATTAAGAGAAGTTGGATAAGAGAATTTGGACATGAGAAATTGGATAAGATAATTTGGATATCTATTATATAAAAGAGGGATGTTATCAAGAGAAATTGGATAAGAGAATTTGGACATGAGAAATTGGATAAGATAATTTGGATTTCTATTATATAAAAGAGGGAAATTGGATAAGAGAAAATATATGAGATGAGACTTTGAAGGATAACAGAGGAGGTGTGGAATTTTGCACATACAATCCCGGTTTTTGCATTTTTGCCCCTAGACCCTCCCCACACACCTACCCACACCTTTTATGCCCCCCTTCCGACCATTTTTTTCCAGTCCTTTGAAGATTTTGAATCTTATCCTACTAGGACAAAGCTTTGTCCTACGTGGCAAATTTGTCCTAGGTGATAATGACAATTTTGGGGGACTTAAATTTTGTGGGAAAACTTAAATTTGGGGGAAACTTGAAATTTCGTGGGAAAACTTGAAATTTTGGTAAACTTGAAATTTGTGGGGGAAAAGTCAGCCATTAAATAAACTGTGCCCTATGGGCACGGGTAATGACTAGTGTATGTGTACATATATAATACAATTCACGACTGTTTTTGAATCTTTGTCCTACGTGATGGCAATAGCATGACTAGGACAAAAATATGACTAGGATTGATGAATACGACGTGAGCTTTTGCATTTTTTTGAAAACAAAAAAACAGATGACAACCGCACCAACCTCCCCACGCACTTGCAAAAGGGCCGCCAACAGTGACACACGTTATCAAACAACTTTTTTTGCATTTATTTTTAAAACCAAAAAACAAAACCTCGTGCCCGAAAACCAAAGCAAACTCAAATTTAAATGTGCAACCACTTCAACTCACGTGGGACCGATTGGAAGCAGTAGCACTCTCGACACGTTCTCAAACACGTTGATTCTTTTAATTTAAATGTTAATTGCCGACATGTGCATTGAAGAGGGCCATTTAAATGTGCATTGCCGATATATTTCCTCCATAATGGAGTAGAAAATTGTGCAAATGTTAATACGTTGTAGAAATTTATTTAAATATCCCTACACCCGAAGGCGCCCGTATCGAAGCTAGATTTTTATTCGTTTAGATTATGGAGTGGAAAAATAATTTTTGGGAAAACAAAGATTTTGAGGAAATATCTTAAATGAAACGTGCCCTCGGGCACGGGTTATGACTTGTGTGTCTGTGTGTGTGTGTGTGTGTGTGTGTGTGTGTGTGTAAGGCAAATGTGTCTGCGCACGTGCACATGTAGAATTACCTGCAAACACCCCCCTCTGTTCAGGGTTTTAAAGAATTTTTTATTGAATCTTTTTTGCCGTAGGTAGATATACATGTTATGTAGTTCTCCACAAAATTTTAGGTCAAACAAACACCATTTGGGTATCGAAACATCCATCACAAAAACGTTGCTCAAAATTGTCCAGAATTCTGGACAGTTTTTCGCAACGTTTTTGTGATGTATGTTTCGATGCCTAAATGGTGTTTGTTTGACCTGAAATTTTGTGGAGAGCTACATAATAAGTATATCTACCAACTACAAAAAATAAATTCAAAAAAAATTCTTTAAAACCCGGAACAGAGGGGTCATGCGCATGTAATTCTGCATGTGCACGTTCTTATGTACATTTTTGGGTATATATATATATATGAGGATATTTTTAAGTTATATCTGCCCTCTAAAACTTGATAACAATGACCATGGATCCCATCACCAACTAGTGTAACAGATATTGCATATAGATAAGGAAAATTTTCATGATCCACAAGCTCACCAATAGATCCAGAACTCGATCCCAATAGTTGCTAGGCTTCAAAAAAAGAGGAGAAGGAAAAAAATTACTTATGGAAGAATTGAATTTTATCTTAGAGCCAATGGTTTCAAACAGTTTAATTCTTTTGAAGTTTTCTGATGCTTTGAAAGGAAAAGAGGAGGCCTTTATAGTATTAACATCCATTGGATATCTCATCATAACCAATGTGGGAGTAAACTAAATATCCAAATAAACCAACTTGACTTAACCTAAGCAAGTTTAAGTCAAGTTCAAGTCACGTTTGAGTCATGATCCAACCCTTGGACCGAAACCTATAAGATTTGACACAAATCCCTAGCCAACCGACTTTACACGTACTAACATCTAGTTGCTTTTATAAAATACTATTCACCTCTTCCCCTTAGGGCTTGTTCTTTTGCGTTATTTTGAGAGGGAATCCCGCAATTTTCACTGTTGGGCGCACTGTTGGGCGCACTGTTGGGTGAGAAACCCGAATGAAAAAGCCGGGCTCCGTTCGTTTGGGGTTTCGGTAGAAAGGGATTCTCAATCCTCGCTGGCAGTGATTGAAGGCGAAACTCGTGTAATGCACTGCTAAGCTAATGCACAAGTACTAGGGGGTGAATAGTACTTTAAAATAATTAAGAAGATAATTCCTAATTATCTTGCAAACTCTACCAATAATGCGGAAATGCGGAAATGTAAATATTAGACAACAAGGAAGACACTCGCAAACAAGCAATTTAACGGGTTCGGATCCACCCAAGTCTCCCCGACTTGTTCCCAGTGATCCTACGTCCCAACCACCCGGATCCCCTCTGGATACTTGAGTTAGAAACCCTAACTCAAGATTTGCACTATGAAATACTTGTTAAAAACCTTCACAAAGTCAAATCATACACAAAAGAAATTGTGACTCCCACAACCCGGGATCACAAACAAACTCTCACAACCGAGAGTGAAACACTTACAATATCAATGTAAATTGAAATAGAAATTCTTACCGACAAAATCCTATGCCTTGAGTATAACTTACGATTTAGGGCAAAACTGATTTTGGGGAAGATGAAGAGGCACCAAACCCTAGCTCCAAGTAGATGACCAGCAATGGAGTCCTAGGTGGATGTTGGTGACCTAGAATCAAGCACTTGGCTTGGAAGGCTCACAATCAATGAATCTCTCTTTTGAAATAAGAGTGAGGGAGAGATTCTAGATTGGAAATGAATGAGCTTTGAATGAGATTGAATGCTTTCTCTTTGATCTCTAAACTTCTCTTAAAATCAGCCTTGAGTGCAATGAATGCAGCACACCAAGTATATATAGGATAGAGGAAAGAGAGAGAGAGAGAGAGAAACGTTTCAATTAAAGCTCCAACGGCTCTATTCTGAACCAAACTAGTCGGTCAAAGAACAACCACTGACCGACTAGTTCATCAACTAGTCGGTCGGTGAAACAACATGAATCGACTAAGAGGTGAACAGTGAATAGAATAAGTTTCAGACTTAAAGAACTAGTCGGTCCAAGAAGACTTGCCAACTGACTAGTTTCACAACTAGTCGGTCGGTGAGTGAACTTAGACCGACTAAGAGATAAAACAAATAGTCTGAGTACAAATTGATTTAGTCGATCCAAGAACAAATGTTGACCGACTAGTTCATCAACTAGTCGGTCGCTAAATGTACATAGACCGACTAACGATAAACAGTAACTTGGCATGTACAGGGAAAGCTCAACTAGTCGGTCTAAGAAGGATCATTGACTGACTAGTTCACCATCTAGTCGGTCGGTGAGTCAACGTTGACCGACTAACTGTAAACAGTAAAGAGCTTAGAATTGAGAAGGCAAACTAGTCGGTCCAAGAAGCTTTGCTAACCGACTAGATCACCATCTAGTCGGTTGGTTCTTCTTCTTGAACCAACTAACATGCACAAGAAGTCGCGAATCGAAGCGCGAAGCTTCGGGAAAGTTTGTATGGACTTCTACTAAGATCCTAGCTCTAAAATAGGAGCGTTATGAAGATTAAAACGTAAGACCTACTCAAGGCTTAACATTCGACGAAAATGAAGCTAGAAGACAATAAATTAAACTTGACGAACCGTCTTCGAAAGCTTCGATTCGAATCTTCATGACTTCAATAATGGTCCAAAAGCTTCAACGAAGCTTTAGGCATACGATCACGCGCTTTGAGAAGTCTTGAGACGTCGCTTTGGATGTTCACATGAATTTGGCGACGATCTCCATAACTGCGCTCACAAAGAGTTAGTTCACGATATATTTATGTTTGTTCATCATCCACAATCAAATCCGGGGAGTCCAATACTCAACATTCTCCCCCTTTTTGTTGATGATAAACCAATATAAATAATAATCAAAAATAATGATTCAAATGTAATTTACTTACTCCCCCTGCATTGATGACACGTTAATTCCAAAATGAATAATAATAATACGTATCAAGCAGACGAGTAAAGTAAATAATGAGATTTCATTTATTGAAATTTAGGATTTGAAATCCATTATTATATCTTAACTCCCTCTGAATCTAACATATCAAATTAGATTCTTGGAATAATGCTTAAATTATCATTTAGCACATCGTCATTATTATATCTCTCCCCCTTTGGCATTAGCAAAAAGAGCGGGAGCGGATCAACGACAACAACAATGGCTTCAAATTAAAGCACGAGTGTCGTAGAATACGACCACGGTCCAAATGACACCGAAGGAAAATAGAATTAAATCAAAGCGTGTCAATGAGACCAAAGTCGAAAATCGATAAATAAAATCATCAAAACTCAAATTAATTTTTCGAATTGAGTTATGGAATATACTCTCCAATATCAACATTCTTGGTTAATTTAGTGCATGGAAAACAATTCTATGTTTCCATAGAAATAATTTCTATTTAACCAAGTTATTATCGTCGAGCGACGATATCAAACATCAGAGACATAAAAAGAGTATAATGTGCACAAGAGAATAAATGTCAACATCAATGTATATATATAAATGAAGCATGAGTACATCAAAATGATACATCAACAACATACATAAGTGATCCAACGATCGAAGCACAAAATATAGCATCATCTCACACATACATCAGAGTATCACATACATACAAAAATATCAAAACATCATCAGAGATACATCAAAATACATCAAAATGATCTAAAAATCATAACCACCCACTATCCTACCCAACACTCTCACAACTAGATCTTTCATCCAAAGTGCATCGGGAGAGTCCTCAGAGAAGCTTAGGAGGCAGCGGGAGGAGGCACGACTTCAGAATCAGGTTAAGGACCCAGGCATTCGGCTTGAAAGACTTAGAAGGAACGCCAATCATGGCAGGGGGAATCTCATGAAAGATCTCGACGAGCATCACCTGATCAAGCTCAGAAATATCGTCTACAGAAATATCAGAGGGAAGAAGGCCAGACGAGGAGACACCAATCAAATCTCCTAAGACTTCTACCGTGAGGACTATCGGTGTCCCCAAGACAGTAGTCTCAATCTAATGGGTCTCGTAGTACTGACCGCGAACCCTATTGGCGTAGAAAAGCTTGACGAGACGAGGGTATGGGTGCGGATTTGCCTTAGGGTCATACCGAAGGTAATCGATAAGACCGCTAAACGACAGAAGATCAGCAAGGCCTGGAAAGTCTGAGAACTGTACGAAATGCTCCAACAGCAGCAGACAGTGTTCGATACGGTTATATGCTGCGAGACACAACGGGTCATCGCGACATAAAGAGATATCGACACCGCCAACTGGCATCGGACCATTTCCCTTAGGCTGACGTGTGGAAGAACGGGGTGGAGGATTCGGATCCCGAGCAGCGTGCTCGGTCTCCGGAATGTATTTTGTGTCGGAATCAGATGGATGAGTGGGGGCACAGAACGAAGCTGGAGAAACGGGTTGCTTCCTAGGCTGAGATCGGGCTCAGGGTTTGGCGGTCGCCGTCCTCTTCTTCTTAAGAGGAGGCGAAGACGACGATGGGTGGGTTGATTTAGAACGGCGTTTAGGTTGCGGGGGGTCTGAAGGAGGTGAATCGACGGTCATATGCGATGGATGAGTAGGTTCGATCGGGATACGTGTTCTCGCCATAAGCGCGACGAGACACGAGAATACAAACACGAGATCAAAAGATCGGAAGCCCTAAAAACAACCCTAGGCCGAAATCCTAGTGAAACCCTAACCCTACGAGCTAAAATCTAACCCTAGACAGCTAGGAGAGGGAGGAGCACTGAGGGAGGAGAGATCCACGGAAAAGCGGCCGGAGTTTGGTCAGAAATCGACGGAGGAGGGAGAGGAAGTCGAAGGGGCACGGGGGAATTTTGGCTGAGAGTGAAGAAATGAACCGACTAGATCGAAGATAAGTTGGTTAGGGGCTTGAAAAATCGATTGGAAGTCGAAAAGACGCAACTGTCCCCGTTGCAATTAGTCGGTCACAGTTCAAGCGCTGACCGACTAGATGACAATCTAGTCGGTCGGCCAATGAGCTTGAACCGACTAAGTGCAAACAGTAACTGGAGCCAAATTTAGGGCTTGAGTTAGTCGGTCTGAGTTCATTCACTGACCGACTAGATGATGATCTAGTCGGTCGGTCAATGAACATGAACCGACTAACAGAGTTCAAAAATTTTAGAATTTGAAATTTTGAGTTCTCTCCTAATCGCACTTGGACGACACATCATACAACTCTCATTAATCATTATACCACCCCATTAAACATCGAAAATCTGAAATTTGACGTTTACGAACAAATCGAGCATAAATTCCGAAAATTCAACGAAAAATCCAGAAAATTCCAATACATCAAGCATGTGCAAATATAACGAAATAGAATAGCATGCAAGATTATTGAATAAAAATGAATCCTAAATCTCGGATTCACCCATAATCCCCAATTCTCGACGCAACCGCACAAAGGAGTCTTCCTTTAGTGGTTTCGTGAAAATATCGGTGATTTGCTTCAGGGTTTCAACGTACACTAATATGATGTCCTTTTTAGCAATATGATCATCTAAGAAATGGTGACGGACATCTATGTGTTTAGAACGGGAATGGTGTCCGGATTCTTAGATAGACATATTACACTTTGGTTGTCCACCATGATAGGGCTAGTATCACAATTTATACCAAAGTCTTTAAGTGTGTGTCTCATCCAAAGAACCTGAGCACACGCGGCACCGGCGGCAATATATTCCGCCTCGGTGGTTGAAAGTGATACGGAATTCTGCTTCTTGGAAAACCAAGAGACAAGAGAATTTCCTATAAAATGGCAAGTACCACTAGTACTTTTCCTGCCGGATTTGCATCCCGCATAATCTGCGTCACTATATGAGATTAACTCATACGTGCTAGATTTTGGATAAAGTAATCCAAAATCAAGTGTGTAACTTAAATAACGGAAAATACGTTTTACCGCTACTAAGTGAGATTCCTTAGGTTGAGACTGATAACGAGCACATACACATACGGCAAACATTATATCGGGCCTACTTGCGGTAAGATGTAGTAAACTACCTATCATACCTCGATATAGACGAATGTCTATATATTTTCCGCCCGTACCTTTATCAAGATGCGTAGTCGTGCTCATTGGAGTCTTCTTCCCGGATGCATTCTCCATTCCAAATCGCTTTAGCAACTCTACCGTGTACTTCGTTTGGTGGATGAAGATTGCATCGTTCATTTGGCGAATTTGGAGACCTAAGAAATATTTGAGCTCACCCATGTGGCTCATCTCAAATTGATCCTTGATCACATTAGAAAACTCTTCGCAAAGAGCAAAGTTAGTAGCACCGAAAATGATATCATCAACATAAATTTGAACTAAAATTATATCATTATTCGAATACTTAACAAATAATGTGGAATCAACTTCTCCCATTTTAAAACCTAAATCCAAAAGAAAATTCTTTAAATGGTCATACCAAGCTCGAGGAGCTTGTCTCAAACTATAAAGTGCTTTCTTAAGTTTGAAAACATGATTTGGAAAATTTTCATTTATAAAACCCGGAGGTTGAGAAACGTAAACTTCCTCAACAACATCTCCGTTTAAAAACGTACTTTTAACATCCATTTGAAATAATTTAAAATCTTTATGGCATGCAAAAGATAACAATAATCTAATTGATTCTAATTTAGCTACCGGAGCAAAGGATTCTTCGAAATCAATACCTTCCTCTTGCCGATAGCCTTGAGCTACTAACCGAGCTTTGTTTCGGACGACGATTTGGTTTTCATCGGTCTTGTTCTTGAAGATCCACTTTGTCCCTATGACGGTGTGGTTCTTCGATGGCATTGGAACAAGCTCCCAAACCTCATTCCTCTCGAATTGAATGAGTTCCTCTTCCATGGCAAGGATCCAAGTGATATCATCGCACTCTTCATTAATATTCTTTGGCTCAATCGAGGAGACAAAGGCACAATGAGTGAAGTAGTTGACTTGCGATCTCGTCTTGACACTATCATGAATATTGCCAATGACTTGCTCATGAGGATGGTCACGAACCGTATGAAGCCGTTTGGGAATTCCCTGATCACTAGGAACATTCTCAAAAACTTCATTAGTCGGGTTAGTATCAATAGAATCAATAGAATTAATAGAATTAGAATTACAAATTGAATCACATAAGACATCCATGGAGTCATCATCATTAGTAATTCTAGTTGGGACAAAACCTTCATTAAATGAAACATGAAGTGATTCCTCGATCGTTGAGGTTCGTTTGTTGTATATCCGGTAGGCTTTGCTACGGGAGGAATATCCAACAAATATCCCCTCATCGGATCTTGGATCAAATTTGTCCAAACTACCAGACGTGTTTTTAATAAAACATTTTGAACCAAAAATACGAAAATGTTTAACTTGAGGCAATCTACCAAACAACAATTCATAACAAGTTTGTTTAGCGCCGGGCCTCAAAAGTATTCTATTAAACACATAGCAAGCGGTATGTACCGCTTCCGCCCAAAATTGATGGCCAAGTTGGCTATCATCAAGCATAGTGCGAGCACATTCCACTAGCGTCATATTCTTTCTCTCAACAACACCATTTTGAGGAGGTGCGCGAGGGAATGAAAAGGTGTCTGTAATACCAACTTCATCACAAAAAGTTGAGAAAGAATCATTCTCAAATTCTCCTTCATGATCATAACGAATAGTGACAATGGTGGTTCCAATGAGATTTTGTACAATCTTAACAAAAATTGTGAAGTTTTCAAAGGCATCATTTTTATTACTTAAAGAAAATACCCAAGTAAACCTAGAAAAGTCAACAACGATGACAAGTCCATATTGTGCATTTCCTAATGAAGCAACTCTAGTTGGCCCAAATAAATCTAGATGTAATAGCTCTAGTGGCCGCTTAGAAGAAATGCTTTTCTTAGGTTTAAAAGACGATTTTGGAAGCTTGCCTCGTTGACACGAGTCACAAAAGCTTTTCTTTTGAAAGACAAGCTTAGGGAAGCCTCTAATAGAATTTAACTTGGAAAGTTTATATAGTGTTCCAAAGTTCACATGACCAAAACATCGATGCCATAAGTGTTGTTCACTTGTGTTGGCAATGAGACATTGTTCATGTGATCTTGGAAGATCTAGGATATATATATCCTTATGGCGTGTACCGGAAAACAATACATCATTAGTATTTTTATTCAAAATATGGCACATTCCTTTCGCAAAGCTAACTTTGTAACCTTTGTCACAAAGTTGGCTTATTGAAATAAGATTGTGATTTAATCCTTTAACAAGGTAAACATCACTTATTAGGGGTTTAGAAGGATTACCCACTTTACCAACACTTGGTTCCTCTCTCGTTGCCTCCAAAGACTACCCGGTTTCCATTTGCAATGGGCACCACTCCGGAGAGCAATTGAGCGTCACCCGTCATGTGTTTTGAACACCCGCTATCGAGTATCCAATTATTCTTGGAGCCAAATTTAGATTTGTTGCTCCGTTTCTTTTTCTTAAGTACCTAAAGATAGAAAATATCGTATCATGGTACCCAAGGTCATTGGGTACTAAAGATTAGACCTTTGGAAGCCAAGTCCAATTGGACTTAGACTTCCCCACATAATTATCACTATGCACAACATTCATGAAATACGAATTCATATAAATTTGTTTTTCATTCATGCTTGTGTCCTTTGAGCTCCAAATTGTGAATATTTTGGGAGCCCTAATCATATTGGGTGCATGCATGCGTTGTTAATTTCTACGTGATGCATGTCGTGGATAGGCATAAGGAACATGATGAAATGGTGCATGTGGATAATTATTCATATGATGATGTGGGTGAACATATGCATGTGGAGGAACACGTGCGTGAGGGTGTCTCACATGGTGTGCATGTGCCCGTGGATGTGGTGCATAAAAATCATCATATGTGTGAGCAAGTGGAGTAGGACGTGTGTTCCTACGTGGCATGGTATTGGTGTACATATAAGTATGACCCTTCTTTGGAGGTCCACCTAAAGTGGGTTTCTTTTCAAACGAGGGTGTGAACGAGGTGGAAGCACCATTGGTAGATGAACTACCAATAGAGTGTTTGCTACCACTCGTTGAGTCACCGGAAGTTGGCCTAACAAAGGTAGTGACCGATTTGGATGAACTTCCCATCTTATACCCCAAGCCAATGTGGTGATTGGCTGGAAGTAAGTCATTTAGGATGTTATCCAAATGGTCCTTACCCTTATTGAATTTATTAATTCGGCCTAATGTGCACTCATATTTCTCGGTGAGAGAACGCATAGAAGCATCCAAAGTGGATACTTGCGATGTGAGCACATAAACACGAGATTTGAGATTTTCATTCTCAATACTCAAAGTCGAGTTTTGAGAAGTCAAATCCGCTATCTTGTGTTCCTCCGGATTCTCAATGCTAACATGTTCAAGTTGAGACTTGAGATTTACAATCTCATTTTTCAACTCTTCAACAACGGTGTCGTTGTTGGTGAGATAGTTTTAGGCGAGGTTTGTATGCTAGCTAAATCATCTTTTACTTTAGTATACATATTTACTAATTTAGTGTATTTAGACCATAATTGCTCATTAGCATTTCTAAGGTCATCCATGGTTACCTCATCGCCTTCGTTGTCGCTATCATCGGAGGAGGAATCTTTATCTTGCTCCTCTCGAGCCATGAAACACATGTGTGCTTGCTCCACTTACTCATCGTCCGACTCTCCGCTTGAGGAATCCTCGGAGTCGGTGAATGTCCCGATAAGCCCCTTTTTGTACCCTTTCTTGTACTTCTTGGACTTGTCGAACTTCGGCGCCTTCCACTTCTCCTTTTGCTTATTTTGAGGATAACCCGCTTTCATGTGTCCTGGCTTATTGCATTTGAAACACAAAGGAGAGGAGGTGTTAGAAGAACTAACTTTAGATTTGTTTTTGAAGTTACCTTTCCGAAAGAAACGGTTGAACTTCTTTGCCATGAGGGCCATGGACTCCAAGTCCAACTCGTCTTCCGAGTCTTCATCATCGGTCGATGTAGATGTTGATGGAGCGGCCTTGAAAGCAATAGCCTTTTTCTTTGGCTCGTCTTACTTCAAGTAGGATTTCATCTTGTCCTGCAACTTCATCTTGCTATCCTTGCGTACCTCATACGACATTAAGGTACCCATTAGTTGAACAATAGTATAAGTTTTCATATCATTACCTTCCTCGATGGCGAAGGTATGTTTCTCCCAACAAGAAGGAAGTCCATCGATGATCTTCGAGACTTTCTCCTTTTGGATGTAGGTCTTACCAAGAGCCTCCAACTCGTTTGTGATGTCGACGAAGCGAGCATAGTACTCATTCATCTTCTCACCCTGTAGCATATGAAATAATTCGTAATCTTTATTTACAACTACGAGTTTAGAGTCTCTTACCCTACTTCTTACTTCATGCAAGATGAGGAGGGAGTTCCATATTTGATATGCACTCTTACATGTGCATATCTTATTGAAATCCTCGGGCTCCAAAGCGCATTGCAAGGCGTTCATTGCCTTGGCATTACTTACCTCCGCGGCGACCTCCGCGGTAGTCCACTTCTCGAAATCTTCTTCGGCGGGCTCGACGTACTCCTTCATCATGGCCCTCCATAATGAAGCACTCCGGAGGAAAGTTTCCATCCGGCATTTCCAGTACCCGTAGTTGGTACCGTTGAAGAAAGGAGGCCTCGTCGAGGAGTGTCCTTCCATTACCGAAGACGCTCTTTCACTGTTCCTGAAGGTGCTGTAATCTGAAGGTGGACGAACGGTCTTGTTATCGTTGGCAGACATAGCTATAGACTTGGCTCTGATACCAAATGTAATGCCCTGCTAAGCTACTGCACAAGTACTGGGGGGTGAATGGTACTTTAAAATAATTAAGAAGATAATTCCTAATTATCTTGCAAACTCTACCAATAATGCGGAAATGCGGAAATGTAAATATTAGACAACAAGGAAGACAATCGCAAACAAGCAATTTAACGGGTTCGGATCCACCCAAGTCTCCCCGACTTGTTCCCGGTGATCCTACGTCCCAACCACCCGGATCCCCTCCGGATACTTGAGTTAGAAACCCTAACTCAAGATTTGCACTATGAAATACTTGTGCAAAACCTTCACAAAGTCAAATCATACACAAAAGAAATTGTGACTCCCACAACCCGGGATCACAAACAAACTCTCACAATCGAGAGTGAAACACTTACAATATCAATGTAAATTGAAATAGAAATTCTTGCCGACAAAATCCTATGCCTTGAGTATAACTTACGATTTAGGGCAAAACGGATTTTGGGGAAGATGAAGTGTAACGACCACTTTTCGTCGTACTTTGTTCGTGCACGTGCTTTTGGCCGTGCACGTGTTTATTTTAGACTTTATTTGATTGCGAACACTTTTGTGTGAAATGCCGTTGCGAACGTCTCTGAGAGTATTAAATAGTGGCACTATCTTGGAACGACACTTCTCGAGTCGTTTTTCCACAATTTAAACTTACTCGATGAGACGTGACGATTTTCACTTTTGACGGGAGACATTTCTATTTTTAGTTCCGTCGTCCGACGTCGAATTTGAGATCCGTCTTCTTAGTTAGCTCACATGCGTCGTCACGATCATCACGACATTTATTTTATAATTTTTGGAGTTTATTTGGCCACTTTTATATTTTTAACAAGTTTTATAATATTTTTAATAATTAATTTTTATATTAAATTCGGCCAAAGAAAATTTATTTGAGTTTTAAACGTTTTAAAGAATTTTTGAGCAAATTTCCAGCTCATTTGGACCAAGTCAAATCCTTGGGTGAGTTGGAGAAGTTGAATTTCAAATTTTAAATTATTTTAAACTTCTAATCATATTAGATTTAGCCCTAGACCAAGTCAACCCATCTACACTATATAAGCAACCCCTAGGAAGACCTATTTTCGCAAGAAATTAGCCCTAGCCTCTTCCAAAACCAAAATTGGACGTTGCGACGATTCGTCGCAACGTTGCGACGTTCAGCCCCCGCTCTGACCGAGAAAACTAACCAATTTTCCCCGCTCCGACCGCTGGCCGCCCCGGCATCCATCGCCGCTCGCATCGCATCGCTTCGCCCGCTCCGTTCCCTCGGTCTGACCGAGGGCTTGGCCCGCACCCGCTCGCATCCGCTTCGCATCCCCGCTCCGCACAGCGCTCCGCATCGACCCCGCCTTGTCGCCCCGCTCCGCACAGCGCCTGACCGATCGCCCCGCCCGCAGCAACCGACGATTGCAACGTTGCAACGTTGCAACGTCGCAGCCGCTCGCATCCAAGCGCACGACCGACCCTCCCTACAGATCTGACCGAAGAATCTCCCCGCACCCGCACTGCTGCACACCCCCATGCGCCGCACAGCCCCGTTCCCCCGCAGCGACCGAGAGATCTCCCCGCACCGAGGCTGTACGACCGAGAGTCATTCGTCGCAACCCCGCATCCGTCGCACCACTTGCCTCTGTGGGCCCCCCAAGTTCTCCAGAGGTAATGTGGGTCCCCCAAAGGTCCCTAGGACTACTGTGGGCCCAACCTAGGTGCTTTCTCTCCGACGATTCGCCGTGCACGACGTTGCGACACGTCGTAGCCCGTCGTCGCACGTGCTAGCTTTGGAATCTGGAACCGTTGCTCCGGTTGATGCTCTGAACCTTCCAGCGAGGAAACTAATTTGGAATCTGGACTTGGAGCGTGATCTATTATTCCAACCCCCGGTGTCGCTACCCGACGCCGGTGTAGCTTTCGCGTCGTGTTGAGGTAACGCTTTGCACCCCTAGGACCCCCAACCCAATGCATGCTAATCAAGACTAAAATCAGTATTTTCAAAGTATTTTAAATGTTTCAAATTCACTAATCAAGATTAATAATATGGACTTTAGGCCGGTGGACTTGTGCACGTAGGATAATTGTGATTTTTTTGGACTCATTGGACGGTGTGCTCAGACGTCGTACTTACAGGCAAGTGAAACTTGCCAACTCTTGTGTAGGGCCATGTTTTTAGGCCACTTCCTTGTTTTCAGCGTAAAAGAGACTAGTCAGTGAAATGATAGCTGGCTAGACGCCTACTTGATCTAGTTTGACAACGAAACTAGATCCGTCACCTAATTGATCTAGCTTGACAACGAAGCTAGATCCAACTCTTTAAACTTGTTGTTCATGCATACTAAACTGTCACGTTTAATTTCCTTATCTGTACGCACTTTTAACTGTCATGCATTGCATCTTACATGTCATCCCAGTTGATTGTTGCATTCGTAGCACACGCTACAATACTTGTACTCCTTGAAAACTACTTCCGGGGGAAACGGGCCTCATGTGTTGGTCAAAAGCCAATGCCCGGGTTCCCTGGACCGGCTAGGTGCACCCCTATGCCATACTTGTTAAAAAACACTTCCTGGCTCGTGATCCAGAAGCGAGCATTCCAAGTTCGGGGGTAAGGCCCTGGCTCGACACACGTGGAGGGGTAGGGATAAACGGTTACTTGAGCTTAGGAGTGGCCTGATCAGCCCTCTAGCCAAAAGACGGAATCCCTGTGCACGAGGTGCTTACTTTTCTTGTCTTGTACTTGTCTTGTGAATGATTCATGAAATACTTGTCATCCATGCCATGTTTAAATGCCATGCTCGTACTTTACTTTACTTTACCTTACCTATTGCACTCATTACTTTAACTGCCATGTCATTGCATCATGCTAGAACTGCTAGGTTGCTTTACTTTTACCTACCTTCAGTTTCCTTGCACAAGTCTCTTGTAGACTTGCTGACATGTGCCCCTTGCTCTTTTGGGTGTCACATGTTAGACCCTGAGCCAGAGACCGTTGCTGAGTACGTGATGTTTTGCTGACGCTGAGTCGGAGTCCATGATTGCCCAAGAGGATTTTGGTGGACACCGGTGACCATTCTTTGAGTCTTTGTTGAGCTTTATTTTGTTTTAGGCCTTTTGTTAGTTTTTGGTGCGTAGCACCGTCGTTTGTACTTTGTACTTTTGTTGGATGAAGAGGCACCATTAAACCCTAGCTCCAAGTAGATGACCAGTAATGGAGTCCTAGGTGGACGTTGGTGACCTAGAATCAAGCACTTGGCTTGGAAGGCTCACAATCAATGAATCTCTCTTTTGAAATAAGAGTGAGGGAGAGATTCTAGATTGGAAATGAATGAGCTTTGAATGAGATTGAATGCTTTCTCTTTGATCTCTACACTTCTCTTAAAATCAGCCTTGAGTGCAATGAATGCAGCACACCAAGTTATATAGGATAGAGAAAAGAGAGAGAGAAAAACATTTCAATTAAAGCTCCAACGGCTCTATTCTGAACCAAACTAGTCGGTCAAAGAACAACCACTGACTGACTAGTTCATCAACTAGTCGGTCGGTGAAACAACATGAACCGACTAAGAGGTGAACAGTGAATAGAATAAGTTTCAGACTTAAAGAACTAGTCGGTCTAAGAAGACTTGCCAACCGGCTAGTTTCACAACTAGTCGGTCGGTGAGTGAACTTAGACCGACTAAGAGATAAAACAAATAGTCTGATTACAAATTGATTTAGTCGGTCCAAGAAAAAATGTTGACCGACTAGTTCATCAACTAGTCGGTCGATAAATGTACATAGACCGACTAACGATAAACAGTAACGTGGCATGTACAGGAAAAGCTCAACTAGTCGGTCTAAGAAGGATCACTGACCGACTAGTTCACCAACTAGTCGGTCGGTGAGTCAACGTAGACCGACTAACTGTAAACAGTAAAGAGCTTAGAATTGAGAAGGCAAACTATCGGTCCAAGAAGCTTTGCCAACCGACTAGATCACCATCTAATCAGTTGGTTCTTCTTCTTGAACCAACTAACATGCACAAGAAGTCGTGAATCGAAGCGCGAAGCTTCGGGAAAGTTCGTATGGACTTCTACTAAGATCCTAGCTCTAAGATATGAGCGTTATGAAGATTAAAACGTAAGACCTACTCAAGGCTTAACATTCTACGAAAATAAAGCTAGAAGACAATAAATTAAACTTGACGAACCGTCTTCGAAAGCTTCGATCCGAATCTTCATGACTTTAATAATGGTCCAAAAGCTTCAACGAAGCTTTAGGCATACGATCACGCGCTTTGAGAAGTCTTGAGACGTCACTTTGGATGTTCACATAAATTTGGCGACGATCTCCATAACTGCGCTCACAAAGAGTTAGTTCACGATATATTTATGTTTGTTCATCATCCAAAATCAAATCCGGGGAGTCCAATACTCAACAACTCGAATCCCCTCTTCACCACGGGATTTCGCTGGTTTCTTTTCCTCTCGTGGGTCCCACTAGCCGATGCTCACCTCCCCTCGTTCCTGTTTCGCCTCGCTTGCTCCGTTCTCAAACCCTAGCGACTGGATTTGCTGTTGCTGAGCTTGCTCCGTTCCTGTTTCACCTCGCTTGCTCCGTTCTCAAACCCTAGCGACTGGTTCGGTAAGCTCCATGTTGTTTTGTTGGGTTGCAAGCAGTTGATCTATGGCTTGATCTACGCGAAGGTGACCTGGCCGCCATAGATCTGCTGTTGCTGAGCTTTGTTTCTTCTTCCCGTGGAATCTAGGGCTGCCGTCTCAGATCATAGCTTCTGATCTAACGGGAGTGCCCTTGTCATTGGGATCTTAATTGCTCAGTGGGTTTTGGGGGTTTTGTCTGCTCGGCTTTGATTGATCCTTGCTGAGGTATACCTACAAGCATTTCTAGGAATTTTCGGCTAATTTCTGTGATGAACTAGGTTACCATTTGCTGAGATTAATTTCTATGATGCAATTATAAAAAGTTGGCAAACAGCTTGAGCAGATAGGGTCTGTCAACAGCCCCACTGGCTCCAATAATTTCAGTTTCATAGGGTATGCAAGGTATCACATGCAAAATGTAATCCGTTTATTTTGTGCATTCATGTGTCATCAACCCAATGCAACCCTAGTAAGTTGACCCAATTTTATGATGGTGACCCATTCAAGAATTTGCCATATAATGAAAGCCAAGAAATTAAATTGACACATGCTTAATGTGGATGATAAGGTGCGTTCTTGATATGGTACGCTTGATAAATAACAAGAAATCATCAAAACACATTATATTGGTGGGTTATTCTGATAGCAGTAGGGATAGTTGTGATTTAATGTAGTCAATCATGGCTAGGGACGGCATTGTTGGATGTTGATCCATGGTGTACGAAATGTTATGGATATGTTTTGTGTGCGTCGATCCCTATGATGATAAAAAACAGTTCGCGTGAAGGTTCCTTCAATATAAAAATGGGTGTTGGTATTTTGTTGGACCTAAAATGGATTTGGAGTGTGTTATTATCAACTACATGCTACCTGTTTTGGTTTTGGTGATATGTTTATTTTCAAGCGATAAAAAATCAAGTTTTTCTTCGTTTTGGTGCATAGATTGAAGGAGCAACTGCCAAGCCGACAAAATTTTGTTAAAATGAAATACATCAAATGTCTGAGGTCCCATAAATATATTGTGTCAAAGTGTTAAAACGACATTTTGACATAGCCTCATTTTCTGGGGATTTCAAAAGAGGATAAAATGGCCTTGGGTCTGTCTGACAATCTCTATATGCTCACTGTCTTGTGCATGGTGATATGTCAATGTTTCAAATGATTTCCATATGATTCTGATAATTTTTCTGGCCTTGGGGCTATCTGACAAACTCTTTATGCTATCTGTCTTGTGTGCAGGGTAATGTGTGCATGTTTCAATTGATTTCCAAATGAATCTGATATTTTCTCTCCCCTTGGTTCTGTCTGACTTTCCCTGTATGCTCAATGTCTTCTGTGCATGTTGATATGTGCATGTTTCATTTGACATCTATATGAATCTGATACCCCAAAAGAACACCCCTTGATATCCATATGGTGAAAAAGTGTGCCAGCGGGGATTGCGATTCCCTTTCTACCAAAACCCCAAACGAACACCCCCCGACGTTTTGATTCGGGTTTCTCACCCAACAGTGCTCCCAACAGTGAAAATTGCGGGAATCCCTCTCAAAATAACGCAAAAGAACACGACATACCCTATATGCTCATTGTTTTTTGCTTGTTGATATGACCATAATTCAAATTTGTTTCCATATGAATCTGATAGTTTTTGTGGCATTGGTCCTGTTTGACATACCCTAAATGCTCACTGTTTTTGCTTTGGTGATACGTGTTTATTTTAATTTAAATCCATATGAAACTGATATTTTTTCCTCATTTGTTTGCACACTGTGTTCTGCTGTGGTGATATTCGCATGTATAAGTTGATATCCTTATGAATCTAAATTTGTTTAGATGGATCACAATGATGAAATAGTTGCTGTTGAAACATGTTACGCGGCCGTGGTGACGGTCGTTTTTTCTGTCATACAATTTCTCCTATACTACGATGATGCTATGGGTACACGAGTCCCTCGAGAGCCTTCGGTTATGCGTGATCTGCATAGAAAATCGCATATGCGTAGAATCCTTCTAGGGAGTGAGAATAGTTGTTTGCACTACTTACGAATGAGGACCGCTGCATTCATTAACCTGGCAGCATTAATCAGTGATAGGAATATTCTCAAAGACACTGTTCAGGTGTCCATAGAGGAGCAGTTGGCAATGTTCCTTCATATCGTAGGTCACAAGTCAAAGAATAGAGTCATGCAAATTGATTTCATCCTATCCGGGTCTACAGTCAGTCGTTACTTCAACCAAGTAATGCAAGCAGTGTGTGCCTTGAGGGATATGTTCATGAAGCAAGCGCCAAATGAGACTCCTCCCGAGGTTGCCAATAATCCAAAGTGGTTTCCATATTTCAAGGTATGTGTGTATGCGTGTATAGGGCCCTTAGGACTTTATTTCGTGAATGTAAATGTAACATTTGCATGCTTAAATACGATGTAGGATTGCATAGGGCTCATCGATGGGACACACATCGATGCCATGCTCCCAGCACATCTCGCACCCCGTTTTAGAGGTCGTAAGGGGGTGACGCAAAATGTCCTTGCGGCTGTAACACCAAACAAAAGATTCACATACGTCATGGTTGGGTGGGAATGATCCGCAAATGATTTTACTGTCCTTAAAGATGCCTTGTCATTACCACCCCCCACGGGTTGCGAGTTTATAAAGGTAATAGGCATACATAAACCTACTTTATATATTCGAATATTAAAGTGGTCGTTTGATGGTATAGTTGGTGTACGTTTCTGTATGTAAGAAAATATTACCTGTGTGATGCGGGTTATACTACCATGCCAGATTTCATATCTCCGTTCAGGGGCGTTAGATACCATTTGAAGGACCATACTGATCGAGTTCCGCAAAATCGCAAAGAACTTTTCAATCTGCGACATTCTTCCTTAAGGACGAAGATCGAGTCTACCTTTGGTATCCTGAAGAACAAGTTCAAGATCTTGACATCCAAGCCCCACTATCCCTTCCCAAGCCAGGTTGACACAGTCCTTGCTTGCACGGTTTTGCATAATTATATCCAGATACAAGATCCGCATGACCCTCATCTCCTAGATGATGGTGTTGTGATCGAGGAAGATGGTGATGTTATCAATGAGCAAGATGCTTCGATTATGGATATGTCACAACAGTTTCCATTACGTGAACAAACCCAACAAAGGGACCAGTAAAAAATGCAGAGGGATATAATTGCATGGGATATGTGGGTTGACTATTGTAAAATTCATAATAATGGGAACACAAGTGAACATGGCATGTGAGGTGTTTGTTATGTTTTATTTATGGGTATGGCATGCAAGGATGTGGACTCAATAACACTTTATGTTTTATTTATGCGTATGACGTGTATGTATGTGGCCTCAATACCACTTTATGTGTTATTTATGTGTATGGCATGCAACGACGTTTTCCTATCATGTCACCAATTGAAGCTTAAATTTGCTCTACTAAATTTTCATTTCGCGTTTGATATTTGCATTTGCTCTATTATTGCAGTCATGTCTGGGAATCCGAACCAAGGGCGTATGAATGACTGGACAAATTAGAACCAAAGTTGGAGTGAGAATACGTTGTTGCGACTGATGGCGCGTAGGGTGAGAGACTTCCACTACCCAACGCAAGGCTTGCAAGGTGGAGGGACAAGTATGCCCTATCAACCATACCCGCAATATAGCATGCCAATGCAAATTCTTTCTCCACCTGGATACATGCATATGCTACAAGGGGGGAGATGGGGGAAGGAATGGGAAACCCACATTATTTTACCCCGTCTCCCCCTATGGGTATCCACATGACTTCATCGCCCAGCGGGAATGACTCGATGAGGAGGGGAAGTGACTCATTGCGGAAGTCGAGTCACCGCGATGATTCGGAGGAGCCTTCGGTGGAAAGCCCAAGGAAAAAGTCGAAGTCCCCTATGAACAAAGTGTGGCCGTGGGAGCACAATTTGGAACTTATCCCTTACCTTGCGGAGCAAGTAGATGAAGGAAATAAAGGCGATAAGTCGTTCAAACTTACTGCCTTCAACTCCGTAGCAGCCCACATCAATGCATTATTTCAAACAACATATACCGGGCTAAATGTCAAGAACCACTATAAAACCCTCCGTACTCGTCTCGCCGAAGTGAATGAATGCTTGGCCATTAGTGGCGCGGGATGGTGTGATGATACCAAGACGAGTACATTGGCGCCGGAATCTTATGAACCGTGGGCAGCGGTATGAACTCCAATATTATACATAAGTCGACATCGTCTTTATATGTATTTTACATACCGTACAATAAAATGCGCCAATGTGTGTAGGCCAATCCTAAAAAGATTCAATATGTGAATCACCCCATTCCATGGCTTGAGAACATTCGAAAAATCGTTGGAGACGATGCGGCAAGGGGGGAACATAGGAAGGATGTTTTCCAAAACTTTGGAGGGCCATACCCGGATGTTGAAGGGGATGAAGAAGCGAATTATCAGCAAGAGCATGATTCGACGGTCACTGAGGGTCCCCCGTACATCCCCCCGGGTTCATCGGGGGTATCTACTCCATCGGGGCCTTCCCCTCGTACACCTCCATCTGTGGGGAAGAAGACAACCCGTCGCCAACGCCTACCTGATGTTCATGACATTATGGAGAAAATGGTTAAATCAGTGGACAAAGTAGGTATGGCTGTTGACCATGTAGTTGACGCTTTAAAGAACTCATGGCAAAAGGATTTGGGTACGTGTATATTTTCCCACACCAAGTATCCGTTGGAGATGTTGGCTAAGGTATACGACCATCTCGCCGATGTAGAGCCAAGGGGTCGGAAGTTTCTTGGGATGCCTCCAGTGGCCATGGATATGAAGATAAAGATCATCATCGCGGAGCTTGAGAAGAAGCGTAATGACGTCTACGAAGATGAAGGGTGGGATAATGAGAGTATTAACTAATGGATACATTGTGGGTGCTGAAGACGATGGTGCTTTTTGTATTATGTAGCTACTGTAGTATGACTAGGTACAGTACTTTTTGTGCATGGGTCTGTTTGACATATTGGCGTGAACAAAAGATTGCACGTGCTAACTCCCAAGTGTAGGAGGTCGCCAAGTAGTAAATATCCTAACATATACTATATGATTCCATGTTGTTTTGTGCCCTACTGGATGTTTGCAATACCCTAAATGCTCACTGTTTTGTACATGGAGATATGAGCTTGTTACCACTGATATACATATGAACCTGCTTTTTTCGGCCATTGGGTCTCTATGACAGACTCTAAATGCTCATGGTGATATGTTCAGGGTGATATGTGCATGGTTCATTTGATATCCTTATGAATCTGAATTTTTTTCTCCCCTTGGTCCTGGCTGCCAGACCCTATATGTTCATTGTTTTGTGCAGGGTGATATGTGCATGTTTCATTTGATATCCTTATGAATCTGAATTTTTTTCTCCCCTTGGTCCTGGCTGCCAGACCCTATATGCTCATTGTTTTGTGCAGGGTGATATGTGCATGTTTTATTTGATATCCTTATGAATCTGAATTTTTTCTCCTATTGGTCCTGGCTGCCAGACCTTATATGCTCATTGTTTTGTGCAGGGTGATATGTGCATGTTTCATTTGATATCCTTATGAATCTGAATTTTTTTATCCCCTTGGTCCTGGCTGCCATACCCTATATGCTCATTGTTTTGTGCAGGGTGATATGTGCATGTTTCATTTGATATCCTTATGAATCTGAATTTTTTTCTCCCCTTGGTCCTGGTTGCCAGACCTTATATGCTCATTGTTTTGTGCAGGGTGATATGTGCATGGTTCATTTGATATCCTTATGAATCTGAATTTTTTTCTCCCCTTGGTCCTGGCTGCCATACCCTATATGCTCATTGTTTTGTGCAGGGTGATATGTGCATGTTTCATTTGCTATCCTTATGAATCTGATTTTTTTTCTCCCCTTGGTCCTGGCTGCCAAACTCTATAGCTCCATGTTTTGTGCATGGTAATATGTGCATGTTTCATTTGCTATCCTTATGAATCTGATTTTTTTCTCCCCTTGGTCCTGGCTGCCAGACTCTATATGCTCCCTGTTATGTGAGCAATACCGTATAGGCTCGATATGTTTACTTCATGCCCAATGATGAAGGGTGTTCACAAATGACCGTTTGTCATTATACTCCCATTTTCTTGGAAGGTTGGCTGGTTGGTTCATTTTTATTATCTGTATCATACATGTCTTTATATGAATTCCATATGAATCTGATATTTTGTGTTCCCTTGTGGCTGTGTGCCATACTCTAAATGCTCACTGTTTATGAGGTAAGATTTGCCGCTTGTGAAGTGCATGCATGTAGACGGTATATAAAAATTGAGCCACCGCCAGCAACCAAACATGGGAAATGATTAACTACAATTCTGAGGGCTAATAATTGTATATACTATTTTATGGTTTTTTGCATTGTGATATGTGCATGTTTGAATTGCTATCCATATGAATCTGAAATTTTTCCTGCCCTTGGGTCTGTCTTTCAGACTCTATATGCTCACTATCTTGTGCAAGGTGATATGTGCAAGTTACATTTGATATCCTTATGAATCTAATTTTTTTTCTCCCCTTGGTCCTCGCTGCCAGACTCTATATGCTCCATATCTTGTGTGCAGGGTGATATGTGCATGTTTCATTTGATATCCTTATGAATCTGAATTTTTTTCTCCCCTTTGTCCGGGCTGCCAGACTCGATATGCTCCATGTTTTGTGCATGGTGATATGTGCATGTTTCAATTGCTTTCCATATGAATCTGATATTTTTTCTCCCCTTGGGTCTGGCTGCCAGACTCTATATGCTAACTGTTTTGTGACAGACTCTATATGTGCATGTTTCAATTGATTTCCATATGATTCTGATTTTTTTTGCTGGGCATGTGTCTGTCAGACAGACTCTACAGCTCACTGTCTTCTGCATGGTGATGTGTGCATGTTACATTTGACATCAATATGAATCTGGTCTTTTTTGTGCCCTTGGTGCTGTGAGCAATACCATATAGTCTCACTGATATGTTAACTTCATGCCCAATGATGAAGGGTGTTCACATATGACCGTTTGTCATTCTACTCCCATTTTCTTGGAAGGTTGGCTGGTTGGTTCATTTTTATTATCGGTATCATACATGTCTTTATATGAATTCCATATGAATTTGATGTTTTCTGTTCCCTTGTGGCTGTATGCCATACCCTATATGCTCACTGTTTCTGAGGTAAGATTTGTCGCTTGTGAAGTGCATGCATGTAGACGGTATATCAAAATTGAGCCACCGCCAGCAACCAAAATTGGGAAATGATTAACTATAATTCTGAGGGCTAATAATTGTATATACTCTTTTATTGTTTTTGCATTTATGTGGTTTTATCTAATTTTGTGTATGTAATGAATTTTTTCTCGTTCTTTTTCCTTCAAGCCGTCGTCTCCATTGTCATCCTTCTTATACCATCATAGGTACGCCTTTCACTGTCACTTATCACATCATTTCCTTGTATCTTTTATATTTCCATTACTAATCTGTAATTGTGCAGGGTCAAATGAGTGCAAGCTCTAACCCGTCAGAACGATCACACCCGCGGGATGAGTTGGAATGTGATCCAGCAGACTACCGGCTTTGCCACTGTGGCTTGAGGTGCCCAAGGCAGACTTCTTGGTCCCGGCGCGACCCTGGGAGGAGATATTGGACTTGTTCGTCTCGCGTCGAACACTGCGGATTCTACGAATGGAAGGACCTCCCTCACAATGCTTGGTCGCGCAACGTTATACTTCTTTTGAAGGATGCGAATGAAAGGGGACAGATTTTGGATAGCTCTTCAAGCACATTGTTGGATAGTAGGGTTTACGATTTAGAGGGGCAGTTGGGTATGGTAGTTGGACAACTTGAGAGAAACGCGGAGAAAATGAATAGGATTATCGGAGATATTGACACAATTAAGTGTTTGGTGTTTTCTATATTAAGCCTAATCATTTTAATGTTGTTGGTTGTGTACACGAAGAATGTATGAATGGGTTGTCGGATAACTTGTAATGATACCAATATGAAACTGTTATTTTTTGTACGAATGTGATATGTGCATGTTTGGATTGATATCCATATGAATGTGAATTTTTTCCTACCATTGGGTCTGTCTTTCAGACTCTATATGCTCACTATCTTGTGTATGGTGATATGTGCATTTTTCAATTGATTTCCATATGAATCTGAAATTTTTTTCTCCCCTTAGTTCTAGCTGCCAGACTCTATGTGCTCCCTGTTTTGTGAATGGTGATATGTGCATGTTTGAATTGATATCCATATGAATCTGAAATTTTTCTTGCCCTTGGTCTGTCTTTCAGACTCTATATGCTCAATGTCTTGTGAATGGTGATATGTGCATGTTTCAATTGATTTTCATATGAATCTGAAATTTTTTTCTCCCCTTGGTTCTGGCTGCCAGACTCTATATGCTCCATGTTTTGTGAATGGTGATATGTGCATGTTTGAATTGATATCCATATGAATCTGAAATTTTTCCTGCTCTTGGGTCTGTCTTTCAGACTCAATATGCTCATATTCTTGTGTATGGTGATATGTGCATGTTTCAATTGCTATCCATATGATTGTGAAATTTTTTCTCCCCTTGGTTCTGGCTGCCAGACTCTATATGCTCCCTGTTTTGTGCATGGTGATATATGCATGTTTCAATTGCTATCCATTGGGGGGTAAAATTATCCTATTCTCCTCTCCCTACCACATACCACAATCCCACTTTCCACTCCCAACTTTTCCAACCGCAAAAGAACACAAAAAAGTTTAATATGACCCACAAAAAAGTTTAATATGACCCACATAAGTTGTCGGATAACTTGTAATGATACCAATATGAAACTGTTATTTTTTGTATGAATGTGATATGTGCATGTTTGGATAGCTTTTCCTCTACCAATTCTCCTCTCCCAATCACATACCACTCCCACTTTCCACCCCCAAAAAAAAACAAAAGAACACACAACCCCATTTCTCTATCTTCTAAATTCCTTTTCCTCACAACTCTATATGCTCCCTGTTATGTGAGCAATACCGTATAGGCTCGATATGTTTACTTCATGCCCAATGATGAAGGGTGTTCCCAACTTTCCCTCCCCTACTTCCACTCAAAAGAACAAGCCCTTAGTGTTTCTGCTTGCGTATCCACATGACCTGCATGTGGCAGTACTTTTTTGTATTTTCAAAATTAATGGTATATTTTTAAAATTTATTAAAGAATGGTACCTTGATCTTTTTCTTGTTGCCGTTAACCCATCCGATGGAACCTAAAAAATTTATGGTAGTTTATTTTTTCCCCAAAGTATTTGGTAGTTTTCGAAATTTACTTAAAGCATATAGTAGTTTTTTTGAAATTTAGCAGCGTATGTATTGAAAAAGGTTCTGAAACATGAGACCGCCCCACCAGTGAAAATAAAAAGAGAAAGAAAATCAATTTGTCATTTGTCATCCAATCCTTGCTCCATTTGTGTAACTACTTAGCTGAATGGAACTCACGAAACAAACTGCAGTTTAGAAGAGAATCATATGAAGGCAACTGATATCATTTTCTTTTCATTAATATCTATTATGAATACACTAGAAATAATCTTTGCACACAGTGCTCAGCGTCAAAAAAAACCCCACAGAAATGATGTAATGCACGTAGGAAACCAAGAAGGAGAGAGAAGTGTGTGTGGGCATCGTAGGGAGATAAAAGGGGAAAAAGCAAGGGCTAAATTGGCAAAAAAGCCAAGTGCAACTATACCAATGACAAGGTTGTAATTCATGAGATTATGGGGGGCATTAAACCCAGCTCCCAAGGGGCCCGACTATGTCAATGTGGCACAACCTATGCCAATGGTTTGTCCTATTGTCCTAGTAGGACAAACATGGGACACACATCCCTCATTTGTAATATAGACTAGAAACAATCAGTGTACACAGTGCACGGCGTCAAAAAAAAACCCCCACGAAAATGATGCGGTGCACATGCAAAACCGAGAAGGGGGAGAGAGAGAGAGAGAGAGAGAGAGAGAGAGAGAGAGAGTGTGTGTGTGTGTGTGTGTTGGGGGGGGGAATCGTCGTGGTGTAAAAGGGAGAAAATCAGGGGCCAAATCGAAAAAAAACAATGGAGGTACAAAGTGCAACAAGAGTGTTGTTATTCGCACTACAGAAATTTATGAATACACCACACTACTTGATTAATCACACCTATATTTTTAACATCAGATGTTCGGATTTGGAGATTCGAACAGCTCTAATACTTTTATTCTTCCTTTCGGAATTGCAAAGCAGAACAGTATAATAAAATATGTATTGTGTTAGAAACGGAAGAATAAAAGTATTAGAGCCGTTCGGATCTCCAAATCCGAATATCTGATGTTAAAACTATATGTGTGATTAATCAAGTAGTGCGGTATATTCATAAATTTCTGTGGTGCGAATAACAATACTCGTGCAACAATACCAATGGCAAGGTTGCAATTCATGGGAATGTGGGGGGCATTTAACCCAAATCCCAACAACCACACCCCAAAGCAACCCCACTCTCCGTCCCACCCCCAAGGGGCCCCTCTGCCTAGGTGGCAAACCCATGGCCAATGGTTTGTCCTACTGGATTTGTCCTCGTGTGACAAATATCACATTAATGGCCCTCTTTTGTATAATAGACTAGAAATAACTCGGCGCATAAAAACCCCATGAACCCATGAACAGGATGCGGTGCACGCCTTTGCCAACCTTCTGACGTTTCTATTTTCAAAATGAAATTCACCAATAGCAAGCGGCAACATAAAACAGAAGAAATGAAAGAAGAAGAGAGGATGTGGGGGAAGTGCCAGCCTGATATTATTGATTGAACCCCACCGTCTGCAAAAATTGATACAAGGGATGGACTAGATTGGATGTATCGTTGTAACTGAAGACTTTTGTCAGCACTTTGAACAGGGCTGCGATCATCTTCCCTCTTGCATCATGTTTCCATGAAACACACAATAATAACAAGCTAACCGGAAAGATGGGCATGCTTCATATCACAATTTAGGCCTCAACCACAGCACCAATCCGCAAAAGATCTGTTTTATTAAGAATGATTTCTATCACTCCGTTTTATTACCCAATGCCATATAAAGTAAATACATCACTGCATTATTTTGACAACAGCAGACGGTGTTTGGGAAGACAGGACACATTGTTCTACAGGTACACGTCTTCTAGGTTGCAGGCTGCTGCTCAGGTTCTCGATTTTATCCTTGTGGGTTGGCAAACTTACACAACATACCGATAGGTAACATATCTCCCCGCAGTCTCACTAGGTCTGATGATCTTCACGACCTGCCCACGCTTGAGCCCATAGTACCTTGCAACTGGGTCCGTGATTTGAATCCGAGGAAGCTTTAAAAACAACCAAAAAAACCAAGGCCAGATAACATGTTATGAAAGATCCTGACAAATCGCAGATCTCTTATAACATGAATACAATTCAATACCAAATTAATATGTTTTCGGTCAGAATACAGAGTGATAATGCAATCTTTTGCGCACGACAACTCAATAAATAAAATAGGGAACAAACAATAAACCATTTGGCTCAACTCAGGAAAAAATATAACCGAATTAATACCGCTACAAGTTGATGATATCAAAATAATAATAATAATAATGCATACCACTTTTCAAAACGGATGTCTTGTAAAGCATGGGCAACAACTTAGTTTTGTTTATTCAGATATTCTGTTACAAATGATAGCTACTCTCAAGACATCAAAAGAATAATGAAATACCGAATTTCAAGACAGTTGACGGTTCTGCAATGCATGATATAGGCAACAACTCCGTTTTGCTTACCTTTTGGTTGAGACAAAAAGGAAAATCAGCTAATTCAACAACAAACTTAGGAGTTGCTGATAGACAGTTGACTTAGGCCTCGTCGTTCATACTAAATATTAGCCTTCGAATAAACTTGTGAGATCTATTTCCATTTTTTCCCGGTGTCATTTTTCATGGTTCATAGAAGATACTAATTGACCAAATGCTATTTTTTTCACTTAATTGCAAACCACACTATATGCACATGTAACCAAAGCATAATTATTTTCACTCCAAAGCCTTTTGCTTAGAAAGCAATTCCAAAAAAGAGTAAAGCTTCATGTTTCTTTATTTCCCTGGGAACTACAATTGTCAATCAGTAAGTCATACTTCAATTTAGATCTTGACAAATGTCGTTAATTTGAAAACTTGCCTTGTATTTATAACCATGTATAGTAATGAATTAATCATAATTATATAAAAAATACTTTTCATATAGGCATATGATCTTCAGATTCTCTACACGACATACAGGAGTTCATATGCATTGGTCTTACATGTAGAAGTATTGCTCTTATAAAGAGTTCAGATGCCTTGCTCTTACTCGTATAGAAGTATTGCTCTTATATAGAGGAGTTCAGATGCCTTGCTCTTATTCGTAGAAGTATTGCTCTTATTCTAACAATTGTGGCATCATCCAGTCACAATTTTTGTGGGGAAAAAGAATGCAGGAAGTAAGATGTATTGCTTTTTACACACAAAAGAGTATCGATTTTGTGAGTGTACGAAAGCAGTTTTTCTAATAATTGAGGCTTGCTCCTCTCTCCCAATTTTACCTATATCTTGTCATGAATTTGTGTGCAAAGGCATCTAAACTGTCACTTTATCTCTAATCATGAAACATTTGAGACTTGTAATGCTTTTCCACCTATATACATGTTACCGTACCATGAATGCAAACATCCAAGTTATCAAAACCTTCAGTTGAACAGAAGATGATATGGCTTCAGTCAGTTTTTTTTTTACTTTGTTTTTTTTTTGGTTTTTTTTTGTTTTTTTGTTTTTGTTTTTGTTTTTGTTTTGTTTTTTTTTGTTTTTTTTTTTTGGCGGGGGGGATGTGTGTGTGTGTGTCTGAAGATTTTTTAGTCACATGGTTCATTAAAATTGGACTCTACATTTTTCACATATATTCAAACGGGAAGAGGACAGTAGAACATCATCAGATTACACGTATTAATACAAGGAATCAATCAAAAGACAATGTGCAATGATATTGGACAACAGTTCAGCGTGTTTGACCTTTTGATACAGCCCAATTAATCAACCAATATAAAAAGAGCAAAATGTTAGTGAGTCAGGAATGAGATGAGAAGTGTTCCGGTATGTGACACTTCCTTCCTTGTGGTAGGGTGGGTTCGAAACTCCCATGAGCAGTGTGCAAGGAAATTATTGAATTGCTGGAGCTTGTGGAGAGATTGATAATAAAAAATAAAAACATAATGGATCTAAATATCAAACAAGTTGGTCTGGTCTCATCAGTGTGATTTGAGAGTTCTGAGATAAGATGAGAGGTTGAAGAGTATCTTTGAAAGGGTCAACGCACTTCGTTGGGAATGTGGGCCTGCAATGATGATGATGGAAGTGTACATGTGCAAGCGAGAGAGCTTTCAGGGAGTGAATAGAAAAAGAAGGCCAGAGTCTTGAAGATGGGTGAAGTTGCATTGGCCCGCAACCACAAATATTCAATTGAAGCTATACAATGTCTTAAGGGATGTCGATGAGTGAGGAAGGATCTCTGGGATTCTTCCTATCAAAACCTACAGCCAACCAACAGCTAAGATTAGTCTAATTGAATGAAGGGTCCAAATTCTCTCTGACAGAAGCCAGAAACAAATTAACTATTGGTACATTTCTAGTATGAGGATAAGGATTACACACGTGTAAGATAAGCAATCAAATGGGAACGGTTATCGTGAGAGATCAACAATGTGCAATCTCATCAATGATCCAAACCTTCCATCTTGATCTATATGCTTAAAATACCCCAAATAAAGAATCAAATGCAGTGTTCTAAAATGTGGAAAAATTTTAATCAAAAAAAATGTGGAAAAATTACTACACAGTCGAGGAACGTATAGTGCATAATCAGATTATGCGCCGATTATGTGGATTATGCATGTGAGAATATGTAATAGGAATATGCATTAGGGTGCATTTGTAAAAGGGTTAATAGTATATAATAACATATAGGTATAAAGTGATATCTAACCTCTTTAACTCTTCTATCTAATTCTCTTCTATCTAAGCACACCCCATATTTTAATTATAATTAATCCCAAAATCATCCCAACATGTTGCCAACTTTCATCCCTATAGTGTCACCACTAGCACCATCTTCGTCATCAACCTTCGTCGTCAACCATCACGGTCATCATCTTCGTCTTCAACTTTCGTCTCGACAGATCCACGACCACATTTTGATCAATTCTGAGAGCTTCCAACCAGTTTCAATTCTAACCATCTTCGGTCAACTACACCCTTGTCTAACTCAAATCCAACAAATTTTGAGCAAATACAACCAATTCTAAGCATCACATGTCAACTCCGCTTATCGAGATCCATCTAATCTACTTCGGATTAAGATTTTTAAATAACATTTGAGTCTAATTTTAATTTGTTATTTAAGTCTTTTAGGTTCCTTTTATTAGGAGGTTAAGTCCTTTTTATTATTAGTAATTCCTTACTTTAGTCCCACATCAGTTATAATAGTATCTGTTTGGGTTGTAAACTTGTATAAACGACACAACTCTTGTTTTATTTTTCATTGAAGATTAATTAATGAAAATTTGTGTAAACTTCACTTGTCATTTAAATCTTAGCATGAAAGATGCGGGAGTGAGCTTAGTTGCAGGGGCATGAGATCTAAAAAATCTTCGCATGCGAGACGTGTGAACCGATATTCGTCAAATCCCGGGATGCGAGACTCGAAATATTATCAAATCCTCGGGTAATTCTTCCCCAAAATTTTCACACATCATATTTTCCCTTTCATCAAGCATCTACTTGCTATCCGAGCTAAATGGCACGATCTTTGATCTTCTTTTTTGTCTTCTCCATCTTTTTTAGTTAAGGTTTAATTTTAAAAAGTTGATCGAAAAAATAAGAGAAATATATAAAAAATTCTTCATTTGCCAACCTGAAACCGTCTTCCCACCCTAATCCTAAACCTTAACTCTAGACCCAAACCCTAGGTTATTTCGCTATCGTCACCTCCAACTTCCTCCTACATCATCTCCATTTTCATCACCATTTGGAGTCATCACTAGAACATCTTGCATGATGTCGACTTTGTTGCCCAAACCTGACATCAACAAACATCTTCGATGAAATCTTCGCTATCATCAGACGGCCCCATCAATATCCCCTAACACTTCGTCGTTGCTCGTCGATGCCGCGGCACTCAACGCCGATGAAGAATGGCTATGAAAGTCACCAGATTCATGATTGAGTCAATCGAGCTGATTTGATATAGTAACAACTCTGTTAAACTGTTGATAATGAGCTGAGCCGCAAAGCCGTTTCCATTTTAAGCCAACTCGAGCCAACAAAAGTTGACCCATGACCCAAGCCGATATTGTTCATTGGCTCAGACCCGAGCTGATCCTGAGCTGACACTAAGTAGACTCAAGCCGACAAGAAGCTGATCAGTTAATGGTTAAACCAAATCATTAATCGAGCCACTGACTAAATTGGGCCAAGCTATAATGACATATCAAAACCACTGCATAATGTCTCTTGCGAATTTCTAGGAATTTTCGAGGATTTTTCCGCTATTCTGTGCACGACTCGTTATTTTGATGATTTTGAAGCTATTTTAAAGGGATTTTCAAGCCGTTTAAGTCAATTGCAAGCTAATTAATTCCATTACATATTTTGAAGTTTTTAGATATTTTTACTGTATTTTAATGAGATTTTACCGTACATATACTTATCCGGAAGCCTGCAAATTACAAAAATTAAGCATCGAAGTATTGCGTCGTATCCATTTTGAGGGATTACATTGACATTATTATGAGAAGTGGGATTTCCTACTGATATGGTCTAATAATGCGAATAAGTTTTAGTGTGTCAAATATAAATTAAAATGAGAAGCCTTATTTCAGTTGATCTTGGTTGAAGATACAGCTTCAACATCAATATGCCCTTCCCAAATGACATCCAGCATGGTTTTCTAAATATACCCAATTCTTAATTGTCCCTACATTTTGAGAATACCATAAAGATTGAGTCAAAAAATTCATTAGAAAGATCATTTTTTAACTATAACTTATCAGAGAGAGAGTTATTAGTATGCTAAGAAGAAACTAGCAGGGGTGAAACGTATAATTCGTTAGTACAGATGACCAAGATTGTACACGATGGTCTTTAATGAAAGAAGAGTTTTGATATCGATACCTTCCCAAACATCAATTACCTCCATAGCTATCAACTTCAAGGACTGAAACCACTCAAAAACATGATGAATTTTTACGTGAGGAGTTGATCAGAAAAGAGTGTGAGTTGATCAGAAAAGAGCAACAAGAACTATGGTCAGAGCCCACAAACAAGTTAGAGCTTGAGCCCAAGGCAGAGCCTCAACACGAATAAGTTCTTGAGCATAAGTCAGAGTTGGAGCTCGAGCATGTGATCAAACCTAGACCTAAGCTTGAGCCTGATCTAGTGATCGAGTCCAACCCTAATCTAGAATCCAAGCTTGTGTTCGAGTGTAAGCATGTGACTGAGCCTGAGCTATAGCCCGAGCCACATGGTACTTTTACGTTAGAAATTTGTTTGGAAGACCTACTTGAGCGAGTTAAACACATTGAGTTTATCATACCGGTCCTCCATATCCAATTGGTTAGTAAATTTTACATCTCTTCATGCATTTCGAAATTTTAATACATTCTTTAGAATATACCGTTAGTAAGTCTACATTTTTCTTTATTTCATAGTTCAATGACGAGTGTTATTCAACTATAAGAGATAGTTGACTTTTAGTAGTTGTACTTTCTGTCATTTACCATGTGGTTATTTTTCAAAGCCAACAGAATTGCGAGGGATTCATCTAATCTAATTGGGATTTAGAATGTTTTTAGTAGCATTTGAGTTATTTTATTTTATTATTTGAGACTTTTTAGTTTCCTTTTAGTAACAAATTTGGTCCTTTTTAATTTTAGTCATTTTTATATTGAGTAATTCCTTATTTTAATTCCACATTGGTTGTAGTAGTAGTCTGATTATATTGTAAGCCTATATAAAGGACTCAAGTCTTGTTTTATTTTCATTGACGATTTATGAATGAAATTTTGTGTAAACTATGTTTGTCACTTAAATCTTGAGCATGAGAGATTTGAAAGTGTGATTGGTTAACTTATCATGATGTTCGAAAAATATTCACATGCAAGGCATGTATGTCGATGGTTGTTTCATCCCCAGTGTGCAAGGCCCAAAGTCCTGTCAAATTCCTAAGTAATTCTTCCGCAATTTCCCACATCTTTTCCCTTTCATAATGCATCATCTGTCCTTGTCCATCCTCATCTGAGCAGGTCAAACCAACCATGCCATCTTCGACTTTCTTCAACTACAACATCCAGAACCTCCTCCGACCATCTTTTTCTTCCTCTTCACGTCCTTAATGTCCTTTGAGTCCTTCGGCTTCTTCGTTAGATGGTAATTTCACTAAAAACTAAAATAGCAAGTCAGTTACGGTAAAAACATTCACCAGTAACCTTATGTAGCAGTAAAAAAGAAAAAAGAAAAAAAAATTGATGTGTTTTTTGTTTTATGATTTGATGTATATGTATTTGTTAAATCCCGAGGGATGACCATAGTTGCTTGGTAAATGCATTGTTTTAAATATTAATCGCTATGGTCAATATATCAATTGAGAAATCGATATCAGGTGAACAATGATGTGATACTATGGTTTATCAGGTTAGTTTTTATCAATATTTTTGAAATATCATGCATATTGACCGATATATTGGCTCAATATATATCGGGTGATAATCGACCGATATTGGTTTTTTTTAAAAGTTTTTTGGTTGACTTTTTGAAGCAGGTTTGTGTTGAAATCAACCCAAACCACTTACTTCTCTGTTGTATAATTGACTGACAAAAAATGCACCCAAAAAAAAACCAAATCCCAAATCGACTAAAGAGACGAAAGAAAGATGGGGCACTGGCGCTTGAGATCGAGCTTCATTGTTGACACATGCCAGAATTCGATGCCACAAACTTTTTCATCAGAGTTCTATGCCTTAAGTCTCAGCCGTAGAAAGCAACATAAATCAAGAAGGAAGCTGTTCAAAACTCAAATGGAATTAAATCTTAAATCTATAGGAATTGCAAAAAGATCTGGTCGTTCTCCTCATCTTCGTTAATGCAAATTTTCGGGCTCATGGTTATGATTTTTTTGGGTTTTTGCTGCTAGCTTATTATATATTATATTGCTTCATCTGTTGCTTCTTTTATTGCTTCTTTTCTTCGTCTACTCCTTTTGCTATTTATGCTTCTACTTCTCCACTTCTGCTAGACTCTGTTGTTGTTGCTTCTTCATCTTCTACTCATGTGTTGTTGCTAATGCTATTTATATTGCTATCACTTTTTTTGCTCCTGCTATAAGATAAGGCATGCAATAGCATGTAAGTAGTTAATACAACTTTAGTTAAATGAATTATATGAGTTACCAGTTATGTCACTCTTATTAAGTAAAGTTTTTTTATATATCATTTGATATCCGTTAAAACACACATATGATTATATCCTAATATCCAAGATTTAAAACACTAATAAGATGTTAGATCCTAAGTGATTGTTGGAGCATGATATGTTTGGTCAATTCCAAAACAAGATTATGATTATTTGATTAAAAAGATAGGATTTCAAGAGACGATCGCATGTTGGGTAGTTGAATCGGAACCCGAGAGAGGATTAATAAGGATTGTGTCAATACTTGGTTATCTAGTAAAGCAATAATGTCTGAGACAAAGCATATGAAGCCAACTATCTCAGAGCTAGTTTGTACAAGAATTATTGATCGAAAATAATTGAAATTTTTTTTCCCATTGAAGGGAATTGTTAAGCTCGATCTCTAATGTGAAACAAGCAACATTTGACAGATGATCCTCCTAAGAAATATGAATTGAAACGGGAGTAATAGGACCAAGATGATAGTTAAACTTATAGCCAATTGTCGAACTCAATGAAGCATTTAGTACATGACTTTGTCAAGCATTGTAAGACTGTAAAGAAGTCATAAGATCGCTTAAGAGTGATGCTTTTTGAAAAACACAATATTTCCATGGCTTATGATGTTACTCAGGGCTTCTGGAGAAGCAAGAGGACAAGCCTTTCTCAGGGCTTCTGGAGAAGCAAGAGGATAAGCCTTTCTCTGTACTATGTACTATGCGGACTTCTATAAGTGATACAATGAAATGAATGACATGTTACTGATTTCCTCTAATTGGAAAAGATGTGGAAGCAGAGAGTGATGTGAATCTTATTTGCAGATTTCTTTAGACTTATTTTATTTTAATTTCTAGTATGATTTTGAGTTTCACGTGTTGCGCATATGCTTTTTAATTTAGAGTTTTTCTTTTAGTAGTAGTTAATTTTTGAGTTTCGCATGTTATGCATGCAGCGTTGCCTATAAATATGGATGTGATGAAACTTTTTATGATTTTTATGATTAGTAAGTGAATTTGAAGATTTGTTCAATTGAGATAAATTTTGACTCGTTTGAGATAAATTCTAGCACAACCAATTTGAATATTTGTTCCAGAGACGGTTGCATGTTGGGTAGTTGAATCGGAACCTGAGAGAGGATTAATAAGGATTATGTCAGTAATTGGTTGTCTAGTAAAGTAATCATGTCTGAAACAAAGCATATGAAGCCAACCATCTCAGAGTTAGTTTGTATTAGAATTATTAGTCAAAAAATTGAAAAAAATAAATTGTCATTGAAGAGGATTGTGAAGCTCAATCTAACATGTAACAAGAAACATCTGACAGATGATCCTCCTAAGAAATATGACTTGAAAAGGGAGAAATAGGACCAAGATGATAGTTAAACTTATAGCCAATTGTTGAACTCAATGAAGCATATGATACATGACTTTGCAAAGCACTGTAAGACTGTAACGAAGTAATAGGATCTTTTCAGAGTGATGCTTTTTTGAAAAACACAATCTTTCCATGGCTTATGATGTTTCTCAGGGCTTCTGGAGAAGCAAGAGGATAAGCCTCTTTCTCTGTACTATGCAGACTTCTATAAGTGATATAAGGAACTGAATGCCATGTTCCTTATTTCCTCTAATTTGAAAAGATGTGAGAGCAGAAATTGATGAGAATCCTATTTGAAGATTTCTTTAGTATTTTATTTTAGTTTCTAGTATGATTTTGAGTTTCACGTGTTGCTCAAATGCTTTTTAATTTTGAGTTTTTCTTTTAGTTTTAGTTAATTCTTGAGTTTCGTGTGTTATGCATGTAGCTTTGCCTATAAATATGGATGTGCTGAAACTTTTTATGATCAGTAAGTGAATTTGAAGATGTGTTCAATTAAGATATATTTTGAATTAGTTTGTGAGTGCACTAATTTTTTTGAGAAAACGCTTTTCTTGTGATGAACTGTGAGTATGTGCATAATGTACCTGGGTGAAAGCTCCAAAGTCTATATTTTAAGTTATCAAAATCCTAATTGTTGTCCCTAGATCTCAATACACATCCCTAATTTTTTGATTTTTCCCACAATCAAAAACCTAGATCCAGATTCAAACCTAGATCTACATCAGTTCAGATTTGTATTATTAAATTTCCGCCTACATTATCTTCTTTTACACTAGATTTTTTAAAAAAAATCCTCAAACACTACCATTAGCTGTCAATCTTCCTCTTTACCAATTTTAGTTTTGGGTCATTAAAAAATGCAGATCAAATATAAAAGGGATCGAAAATAAAAAATTTTAAAAATCAAATTATGCATTGTTCACCATCTTCATCTTCCAACCCCTAGGCCAAACCCCTACTGAGTCTAACACTAATCATATCACCGTCTTCCTCAAAACCAAGAACCTCACCGTCGTCAACTCATTCCTCCAAACCCCACCCAAACCACTGCCTCAGTATCATCTTCAGCAACAACAATTTCTTCACCTTCATTGTTGTTACCATTATCCTCAGGTCTTCGTCATCAAGATTCACCATCATGGTTGTCCACTGTAGCATTTACCCTTGACTTCACTGTCATCACCCATCGTCGTCAACTCGTCAACTCCCGTTGTTCCGTTGTTGTTAGTCTTCTTCAATTTTCATCGCTACCAATGCATACCACCACCACTGTTAACCTCCACTACCTTCATCGTTACCATTACCAGACTCAACGATATTCCCGCAATCCCAAGCTCCATCGGTATATCCATATTCGCTTGTTTTTCAATATCGGCTCATATCAAAACTGAACCAGATTAATCACGCAAAATTTGATAGCAATGGCTTAGATTCAGCCAGAGCCCAGGCTGGGCTGTCAAACCAGTTTGAACACGAGCCGATTGAAGCTGAACCGAACCGACTTGAAACATACCATGCATCAGTTCGGCACAAGCCGATTCCAAGCCACAGTTGCAATTATCTCAATTCTAAGCTATTTTGGCCTAAATAGTTCGCATGGATTGTCAAAATTGATGTTAGAATACCATCCACCAGATGTTCTTACATGTTCTTTACAACACGTACACGCTTTTATTGGCCTTTGCTATTATCTAGACTTGTCAAATTCTCAATTTTTAATTACTAACCTTTAAGTATTCTTGCTTCAAACTTCGATTATTGTTTAGTACTTGTACTTTTCTGATATTTGAACTTGCTAGCATCTTTCATCTAGGACTGCAAATTGCATATAGAATTCGAACTTTAGGTGTATTGTATTTCTCATTTTAATTGAATGCATTGTAGATTGAGATTAGAAAATTAGTATCAACTGTGTATTTGTCTGACTTCGCATTTCATTAATCTTATCTAATTGTGCATGCTTCGTAGTGGAAAAACTTTAGGACACCAATAGCTGGCAATCATGATCAGGACACTAAAACAGATGGATTTCACGAACTTAAAAAATGATCCAAACTTTAAAGCTTAATTGGGATTGTAAGTTTGAAGAACTAAGTGCTTAAATGGAAGCATTTGAAACATACTCTAAAAGGAACTAAGTCTTTGATAACACATGACAATTCCATAAAGAGCAGACATGCCTAATATCTTCCGATGTGTAGAACAAACCAAGATGATCTAAAGGTCGATACAAAAACACATGCCATATGGGGTGAGATGATTTGCTGACCTAGAGTATTGATCGGTATGGCCAATATGATCATTCGCGAAGGATCAAGGAAAATGCCCCTGCTTTTGATAACGCCATAACCCATATGCTTTTTTTGATTGGCTGTCTAGATGGATCATTTCTTTGATTGGTATGATATGGTTGAGACTCGTAAGGGGCATTTTGTGAGAATGAAATTGCAAGAGTCTACCAAGATGTATTAGATATCTGCAAAAAGACAACATGAGAGGTTAGGATAGAAAGATGATTTGGTTATTATGTACGATATTCAAGAGGCCTCTTGAGTTACCCTTCTAGGTTACACATGAGACTGAGATCAAGTGCAAGATGTTTTTCCATATGGTTGGTTTTATCGCTGAGCCATATCATTTGGCTTCAGCCTATGGGACAAATTTAAAAATGTCTTTTGATAAGGGCATGTTCTTTTTGGTTTATTTGGTTGTGAAAGTGGGAGATTCCACTATTCCTCCCACTATTCACTCATTCTCACCCTCACTTTCACTCGTCCTGTTCTTTTGTGTTGGCTTCTTTGACTGTGAAAGTTGTTGACGTGGACACAAAACACACAATAAAGTTGTGGGACCCACAAAAAATTCCAACATCCACATTCACAACCCACTTTCACCCAAAAAAACACAATACTCACTTTCACCAACACTATTCACAACTTCAACAAACACAAATTTAAACACAAAAGAACAGGCCCTAAGCCACCTAAGCGGCAAGTAAAGAACACAAATAAACATGATCGTCGCTTAAGATGATAAAGGTAAAGCTATGATTGGTGAGTCTTCATAATTTGGAGGTAAGGAGAACTAGTGTTTTACATGCCATGTGTATGGTCACCTTACATATCAGCATCCCACAAGTAGTTTGCTTATTGGGACCCATGATGATCTAAACGATCATGGAATTTTAGAGATATATATCCTTGCGGAAGACACTGGCGATGCAGACGAGGACTTGCGTCACGCTAGAGGCCATTTATGAGTTATTAGGTGTATGTTGGCCACAACTTAGAATGAGGAGATTTGACAACAAACTATTGTCTTTTATACATGCATCAAGATATCAAGATATGATAAATCATTTTTTTATGATTAGTGGAGGTCCTCGTACGAATATTATTGCCAAATAAACTTTAAAGCATATGGACTAAAATTAATCCTCATCCACAACCATACATCGTTATTTGGGTTGACAACGTTGCTCATGTTGTCACCCAATAGTGCTAATGTCAATCCAAATGTCATGTTATGTTAATCACATCTGGTATGATGTTATCCTTATAAATGTTGCAGATATTTTTAAACTTGTTTAATAGGCTATGGTTGTATGACTTAGATGTTACGATTTGATGTCAAACAGACGTGTGTTTAGTCATTATAAGACAAAATTGTGTTGGCCCCTTTCTAACTAAGAGTTGAGGATAAAAAGAATATGTTGGTCACTAAAAAACATGCATGAAGTCAATCTACTTAGTTGTTCTGAGCCCCCCGGAGTTAGGCATTGAGTGCATATGTAGTGCATGTCTTAATACCACTACATATCGTTTGCATGAGTTGTGTAATGATATTAGGCAGTAAAGATACAATTTTTTAAAATAATCTCAAGTCTGATGCAAAATCGTTTATACAAATTTGCAGTTGGGAATGAGTTAAAAAATAGTTCAGAGAGGTTACCTCTTGGAACAAAAAAAGCCATATGCCTAATGCATCAATCTATCTCAAGCTTTGAGGAAGACATGCCTTGAAGCTAGCAAACATTCAACCGAAACCTGATATTGGTCCTGATCTTATTGTGGATTTGATTCATCTGACCCTAAACCATCGTGGATATGACCCCAAGCCATCGCAGAGCTAACAGTAAAGTTCAAAGTTCGAACAGTCCAAAACGATTGAGATATCGGTAGAGTTAAGAGTTTTTCTGTATGTGTGGTGCATGTAGTGTTGCTTAAAAATATGGATGAAATGAAATTTTTATAATAAGTTAAGAAATTTAAAGATTTATTCAATTGAGAAATTCTAGATCAGTTTGTGTGGCCAAGTTTTTTTGAAATATCGCTTCTCGTAAGCATTTAAGAGTGGCTTCGTAAGGTGCTTAGGTGTGAGATCCAAATTCTTTTTGTGCCTGGTTTTTTCAAAATATCTCTTCTCGTAAGGAGTTGAGAGTGGCTACGTAAGGTGCTTCGATGTAAGGTCCAAATTCTATATGTTTATTTATCAAAACATCAAACCCCTGATTTTTATACCGAAAATTCATCCCCAATTTCTTGATTTTTCCACCACCCAAACCTAATATCTAGATTCAAACCCATATCTATCTGTTCTGCATCAGAATGCAGTCGGTTATCTTAACATTTTTGGCAACATGTGATTTGAGTATGAGGCAACACTGCCACATATTACCAGTCGCTCATTTATGAGGTAATTGTGAGGTCTTCACCTGAGACGTTACACTTAGCATCAATTTTTTTTGAAAGGTGGCATGTATCCATTGGTACAGGCAATCGATCAGCTTTAGCCACTCAGGGGTTTCTTGCTGATGCCATACGGTGATGAGGTGGCTGCGAAAGAGGCCATGTTGCCAATATAGATGAATATAAAGGAAGTCGATCAGGACCACATGGCCAATATTGAGGCAGAGAATTTCAGAAGAACATATGTTACACCTACAATTATGATAGACACACTTGGGCAACTTGTTGGAAGAATAAAGGAGGCACACCAGGTGGTTTGGCATGTGTAACTTCTACTTAGGGCATTGTATCTACATTGATTAGTGTTGAAATGACAGATGCTGAGTATCAGCTATTTCACAAATTTCGAGACGCTCATATGATGTTATCTTTCTCTTCTACAGCTACACTAGAGAGGACAAATAATCATACTATCTATTTGTCTTTGTCCTCTCTTAGGACTTGAATTATAAATTCAGATGTATCTAATCATATGATTAAGGACTCCTGATTTTTATACCGAAAATTCATCCCCAATTTCTTGATTTTTCCACCACCCAAACCTAATATCTAGATTCAAACCCATATCTATCTGTTCTGCATCAGAATGCAGTCGGTTATCTTAACATTTTTGGCAACATGTGATTTGAGTATGAGGCAACACTGCCACATATTACCAGTCGCTCATTTATGAGGTAATTGTGAGGTCTTCACCTGAGACGTTACACTTAGCATCAATTTTTTTTTGAAAGGTGGCATGTATCCATTGGTACAGGCAATCGATCAGCTTTAGCCACTCAGGGGTTTCTTGCTGATGCCATACGGTGATGAGGTGGCTGCGAAAGAGGCCATGTTGCCAATATAGATGAATATAAAGGAAGTCGATCAGGACCACATGGCCAATATTGAGGCAGAGAATTTCAGAAGAACATATGTTACACCTACAATTATGATAGACACACTTGGGCAACTTGTTGGAAGAATAAAGGAGGCACACCAGGTGGTTTGGCATGTGTAACTTCTACTTAGGGCATTGTATCTACATTGATTAGTGTTGAAATGACAGATGCTGAGTATCAGCTATTTCACAAATTTCGAGACGCTCATATGATGTTATCTTTCTCTTCTACAGCTACACTAGAGAGGACAAATAATCATACTATCTATTTGTCTTTGTCCTCTCTTAGGACTTGAATTATAAATTCAGATGTATCTAATCATATGATTAAGGACTCGGTTACACTGACATCTTTCAAATATGCATCTAGTATTCATACAATAACATCATGCATCTAGTATTCATACAATAACATCAGTTGCTAGTTCTACGTCCTCTATAGTGATGGTGTTTAAGTGTAGTCAAAATTGCCCCGTCATTGTCTTTATCTTCTTATATTTTCTAACGTTTCCAATAACTCTGTTTTCTGTAAGTCAATTGACGCGTTCCTTGAATTGCTTGGTAACATTTTTAGCCTGATCATTATGTTTTAAAAAAATTGGAACAAAGAGAAAAATTGGCACAATGCGTGACTTGAAAAGGGTATAAAATTTAGATACAAGATACGTCAGGTAGCATGTTCCGGTCAAACAGCTCTACTTACTATTCTGTTAGAGACATATCGCATACTAGACCTCCAACACTAGCCCATTTGTTAGAAACACATCCCATACTGGGCTTCTAACAATAGCCTTGCCAAGGGCACATCCCATACTAGGCCCATAACACTGGGCTCTCATCCCATTTGTTAGGTATTATTAAGCATCCAACCCAAAACCAATTGGTATTAGGTGGAGAGGCCCTCTAATACTTAAACTTTTTCTTTTTCTTTTGCACTTCCGATGTGGGACTATTTTTGGGATCCTAACATATTCATAGTCGGCTAGGACATCCCACATTGCGGCATTTGAAACTTCTAGCTTTTGAACTTAATAAATTACCAGTTTAGATTGTGAACCATGTTAATTGGAAAAGCACCATCGTGTTTCTTACCTGTTACCAATAATAGGTCTAACGGACCATTTGATATAATTCATATAAATGCTTTGCGTCTTTGCCCCTATCGAGTCCAAAGTAGGTTTTTATCATTTTATTACTTTCGTGGATAATTATTCTCGTTGGTTGTATCTTTTGAAAAATCGATCCAGTTGTTTTTTGTTTTAAAGATATTTTGTGCTGAAGTGAAAAATCTCTGTACGTATTTTATGAAGTGATAATACGTATGAGTATGTTAATGCACCTTTTATTGAATGTGTCTCAGTATGGTATTGTTCATTAGTCTTCATGTTAATATACTTTGTAACAAAATAAAGTTACAAAACACAAAAATAGACACTAGATGTTAATAGGACATTACTTATTTCTATGAGTTCTTAAACTTTCAAAAGTGATATTGTTCTTAATGTATGCTACTTAATCAATCGGATGACTTCAATTGTTCCTGATGAATGTATTCTTTACAAGATACTTAATCCCTCTAAAGATCTATTTGATTATTATCCAATATTATGTCTGTTTTGTTCATGACCGTCATCTAATCTTTACTAAACTTGTTCTTAGAGCTCTCAATTGTATTTTTCTTCGATATTCTTAGACTTAAAAGGTTATAAATATTTTTATCCTACAACAAAGTAATCCTTTGTATTGGCAAATTTAATCTTTTTGAGTTAATTGTACTTTCTTACGAAGGAAAAGCATATTCAGGGTCCACCGTCTGACTCACCGGATGAGTTAATATTGCTCTAATTTTCACATTCTGGGGCACCGCCTGCAGGAATAAAATCCATGCCACCAAAGCAGCTAACAAGGCATATACCAAACAGTCAAAGGATTACCCAACAAATTCACCACATTGCCCTCGACTGCATCTGTTCCTTCTCCTGAAATGGCTACACGTAAGGGTGAGTCACTTGATTCAAATCTTGATCTTCCCATTGCTAGGCATTCTGATCATCCTATTTCTAATTTTGTCGCATTCACTGTTCTCTCACATTGCCTTTATAACTTGGGTTGACTCTCATCTTCTTTCCCAATCTATTTCAGCTGCAGTATCTTATTTAGATTAGTGTAGTGCTATGCCAAAAGAGATGGGTGCATTAGAGCAGAATAAGACTTGGGATATATTTGATGGGTGCATCTGTTCCTTCTCCTGAAATGGCTACACGTAAGGGTGAGTCACTTGATTCAAATCTTGATCTTCCCATTGCTAGGCATTCTGATCATCCTATTTCTAATTTTGTCGCATTCACTGTTCTCTCACATTGCCTTTATAACTTGGGTTGACTCTCATCTTCTTTCCCAATCTATTTCAGCTGCAGTATCTTATTTAGATTAGTGTAGTGCTATGCCAAAAGAGATGGGTGCATTAGAGCAGAATAAGACTTGGGATATATTTGGTGCTCATTATAAGAATGTTGTCAATTACAAGTGTATATACATGATCAAATTGAATCTAGATGGTTCTTTAGCTCTATTAAAGGCTCATTTTGTAGCTAAAGGATATTCACATACTTATGGCGTAGACTATCAGAAGAGATTTTCTCCAGTTGCCAAGATGACGTTAGTAAGATACTCGCTTATCTCCATTGCAGCTACACATCATTAGCCATGACATTAGTTGGATGTGGAGAATGATGGTCTTCATAGTATTCTGGAGCTGGATAAGTAGGTATATATGGAGCAACCGTCTAACGTTGTTGTATATGAAAAAACTTGGAAAGTATCCAAGTTGATATAATCATTGTATGGCAAGAATCAGGCTCTCAGAGAGTGGATTGGCAGGATAGCAGATAACGATGGATTTTAACCGACGACGATATTAGAGGGATCATTCCATTTTTTATCGACACTACCAAGGTAGGTGGTTTCACTTAGTAGTATATGGGGATGATAAGGTTATCATTAAGAATAATGAGATGGGAATTAGGATATTGAAGGAGTTTATCCGGTACAAGGTCCAGCTAGGATATTGAAGGAGTTTATTCGGTACACAGTCCAGTCAAAGAATTTTGGACCTCTTCAATACTATTTGGGCGTTAAAGTAGCTAGATCATGGGAGGTATATATTTGCCTTAGCAGAAGTATGGGCTTGATATGTTGACGAAGACTAATATGAAGAGTTGTGATGCAAGCCAGTTGCTTTGCTTATGGACCTGAACTTGAAGCTTATGGTTGACCAAAAGGAGCAATTACATGATCCTAAACGGTAATTGAAGATAGTTGAAAAGCTAAATTATCTTACTATAACTAGACCAAACATTTCTTTTCTAGTTAGCGTGGTTAGGTGGTACATGTCTAATCTTCACAGTGGACATATTAGGTTGCAATGATACTGATTTTAAGATATATCAAATGTGTTCCTGATAAAGATCTCTTTTATTCAGATTGTGGATATAATGAGCGTGGCGGGTACTCAGATGTCGATTGGGCAGGGTCGCCATCCAACTATATATCTACGACTGGATGTTGTATGTTCGTAGGAGAAAACCATGTGTCATGAAAAATTAATAAGCAACCAATTATCTCTGGGTCAAGTGCAGAGTTTGAGTATCGGGCTATGGCGAACACCACGTGGGAGTTAGTGTAGAATAAACATCTTGATGAACTTGGGTTTATCATGTGCTCGTATAAGATTGCATTGTGACAATCAAACAACCGTCCATGTTGAGAACAACCAACTTTTTCCATAAAAAACAAAACACATTGAGGTTGGCTATCGCATTGTTCAACAAAAGATCGAAAAGGTCATTGAAACAAGAAACATCAATTCAGTTTAGTTCACCAAATTGGCTGGTAGATATGTTACAGAAAAGCCATTGGAAATTCTCGAGTTGAGTTTATTTTATTTGTAACAAGTTGGTTAAGTATGATGCATATGCTCCAGTATGCGGGGGGTGTCTGAATACGCAATAGGAGGGGTGTCTGAATACGTAATAGGAATACATACGAGTGTGCATTTGCAAAAGGGCAATAATATATATATATATAATAATATATGGGTAGAGGGGTAAAGAGTTATATATATCTAACCTCTTAACCCTTCTCTTTAATTCTCCTTTCTTTCTAACTACAATGAGGGATTATGCAGGAATAAATTTTTGATATATAAATGTAAATATATAATAAATCAATATACATGTATATATGCACAACTATGTCGCTTATGCTGATTCTTGTATATGTTCATAGGTAGGGGATAACCAATACTCAAACATTCCAACATTGCACGAAGCAAGGACAACTGTAAATCGATTTTTGCCTTCCACTTCCATTCTACAAACCGGCATATTTTTTTTCTTTTCCTTTTCGTCCATTCCTTTATTCACCTTCATTTATGCGCTCAGGTTGCAGAAATTGAATATTATTAAAATTAGACACAGGCAATTAGCAACAAAATAGCTAAAAGCCATCGTTTTATTATTCATTTACTGGGCTTCAAAACCATACTCCTTCAATTCAGGATATACATCACACAAAGTTAGCTCATTTCTATGATGTTCAATATCATGTCCATTTCTGGATAAATAAAGTTCCCACATTTACACATAAATTTAGCATCACCTCATCAAAAAACCATGAGATAATATTCCTTTCAACTCCAATTTTATTACCAAGCATCAATCTGATACGATCCAGGGATCGAATCAATCAAATCGATATATTTTAAAGTGGAAAAATGTAAAAAGAGGATTTTTATAGATATGAAATGCGAAGAACTGCAATAGGTTGAGTTTCCTTCGAGATGAAACCTTATCTCCTAGCTTTGGATGTCGGATCAAAGCCTAAGAACCTTCTCAATGATGCCTAAAGAGTTTCTTCACAAATCAAGCATGAGGAAAATAAAAGACGGCTAGCCCTAATAAACAGAAAAGAGGGGATTTACTAATCTAGTCTGAAAAGACTAGAATACCCCTAGACTAACCCCCTACGTGGTACCACGTCTCCTACGTCGCACGTAAGTCACCAAAGGTGGGTGGGTCCCCCCATGTGAGCCGCCGGTGGATAGATGCGGATCCGCATCAATACCCCCCCTAAAAGAGCGACCTTGTCCTCAAGGTGGAAGTCGGGAAACTGCTCCTGGATCACTCGATATGCCTCACATGTCGCATCGCAGTCCGGCAACCCTGCCCAGTGTATCAGCACCTCCCTCTGCCCGCGCGGCCCCTGACGAACAGCTCGAACCTCCAGTGGCTCCAGCATCACCTCCATCTCCTCAGTAAGTGTGGACGGTAGGGTAGAAGACACCATATGCTCCCTAATAACTCGTCGAAGCTGCGAGACATGAAAGACGGGGTGTATCGTCGCAGTCGATGGTAGCCTCAGCCTGTAAGCCACCTAGCCAATCTTGGCCGAAATCTCAAACGGCCCATAGAATCTCGCTGACAGCTTCTCGTTCCGCCGCCTCGCTAGCGATCGCTGTCTGTAAGGCCTCAGCTTCAGATAGACCATGTCGCCCTCCTGAAAGTGCACATCCCGCCGATGCCCATCCGCCCTAGCCTTCATCACCTGCTGAGCCCGTAATAAGTGCTTCTTCAGCTCCTCCAGTATGCTCTCCCGCTCCCTCATATAGTCCTCTACCTGGGATACAGGTGTCTGTCTCTCCCCAAATCGAAGTAGCTCTGGTGGGTCCCTCCCATATAGCACCCGAAAGGGTGTCGTCCCTGCCGCTGAGTGGTACGAAGTATTGTACCAATACTCCGCCCATGCCAACCACCGATACCACTGTCGTGGTGTCTCCGACGCAAAGCACCGCAGATACGTCTCTATGCTGTGGTTCACTACCTCCGTCTGCCCGTCGGTCTGAGGGTGATAGGCGGTACTCCTCTTCAACACTGTCCCCTGGACACGAAATATCGCCCGCCAGAACCCACTCAGGAACACCTTATCTCTGTCTGTGACGATGGAAGCTGGGATCCCATGTAACCCTATCACCTCTCGAGTGAATGCTGCAGCCACTGAAACCGCAGTGTACGGATGTTTCAGTGGTATGAAGTGGGCGTACTTGCTCAACCTGTCTACCACCACAAAAATCACTGAGTACCCCTCTGACCTGGGTAGCCCGTCGATGAAATCCATCGTCACCTCCTTCCAGACCCGCTCAGGTAGTGCCAATGGTTGCAAAAGCCCGGCTGGCGCCATGGCCATGTACTTGTGACGCTGACACACGTCACAAGCGGCAACCAAATGTGCTATCGCTCTCCGCATACCCGGCCAATAAACCTCCCGGGACATCCTCATATATGTCTGCTGCACCACGGAATGTCCCCCGACCACCTAACTGTGGAACTCCTGAAATAACGCCGGTATGAACGCTGATGTTCGCGGTAACACTAACCGCCCATGGTATAACAGTCTCCGTCCCTCTAGGGAGTACCCTCTCGGGGCTTCCCCCCTGCCTGCAGCTGCTCGCGGATCTGTCTCAACTCCGGATCGGCCTCTGCCTCCTGCAACATGGGCTCCCCATCTACCCACATGGGCAACGAGAGTGCCCTCAAGTGCACCCCCTCCTCCCTGCACGATAAGGCGTCAGCTGCCTTATTCTCTAGCCCCGGCATGTACTCAATGGCGAACCGGTACCCTACCAGCTTGGATAGCCAGCGCTGGTGCTCCTCCGTCACTAGCCTCTGCTCTAGCAAATACTTCAGACTGCGATGATCGGTCCTGACCACAAACTCCCTTCCCATCAGATAGGGCCGCCACTTCTGAATTGCCAGCACGATTGCCATCAACTCCCTCTCATACACAGACTTCAGCCGTGCTCTAGCTGAAAGCACCTGGCTGAAGTAGGCTATCGGCCGCCCCAACTACATCAGAACCGCCCCCAAACCAATGCCCGACGCATCAGTCTCCACAACAAAAATGACGCTGAAGTCTGGCAACGCCAAGACTGGGGCTGTCGTCATCGCCACCTTCAAGGCCTCGAAAGCCTTGGTCACTTCCTCTCCCCACTGGAACTCATCCTTCTTCAACTGATCGGTCAGTGGCCGCGCAATGGTGCTGTACCCCCTCACGAATTTCCGGTAGTAACCTGTCAGTCCGAGAAATCCCCGCAGTGCCCTCAGAGAGGTGGGTACCGGCCAGTCCAACATTGCCTCTATTTTCGTCCTGTCTGCTGCTACCCCTGCGGCCGACACCACGTGCCCCAGATACTCTATCTGCCTCTGGCCAAAACTGCACTTCTTTTGATTTGCATACAGCTGGTGTCTCAGTAACTCCCGAAACACTACCTCCAGATGGCCCACGTGCTCCCACATGGTCCTGATGTAGACCAAAATGTCGTCAAAGAAGACGAGTATGAAGCTCCTCAGGAACGGCCGAAAGACATTGTTCATCAACGCCTGAAATGTAGAAGGAGCATTCGTCAAGCCAAACGGCATGACGAGAAACTCGTAGTGACCCTCGTGGGTGCAAAATGCTATCTTCGGCACGTCCTCTGATCTCATCAGGATCGACCCCAAAAAGGCCCGACAGGGCCCGTGGATGTTGCTCCGGGCCCTGTCGCGCCAAACCCTAGCCCGTCGGCTAGGGTTTGAGCCGCCGCCGCCGCATATGATTCCCCGTGGCTAGGGGTTCCTGATTTGTCGAATCGATGCCAGAATCGCCTTGGATCTCTTCCGATGCCCTCCCCTTGTCGCGATCCGCCGCCTTCTCCTTGGTCAAACCTTGCAACATTGCCATAATCGTCGGAATCGCAGCCGTGACGTCCTTCAAACTTTTAAGATCCCTTCCCGACTCCGCGGCTTCCCTTCTCATGATCCGAAGCTCCGTTTGAATGTCCTCTTGGATGTTTGTGTGATCCTTGATCGAAGCTTCCATCGTTTTCCTCAAACCCTCGATCTCTTGATTGAGATCGTCGCGGAGACCTTGGATCTTCTCGTCCACAGAAGCTCTCGTCCCCGTCGCCATGGAATCGTAGTGCTCTGATACCAATTTGATACGATCCGGGGATCGAATCAATCAAATCGATATATTTTAAAGTGGAAAAATGTAAAAAGAGGATTTTTATAGATATGAAATGCGAAGAACTACAATAGGTTGAGTTTCCTTCGAGACGAAACCCTATCTCCTAGCTTTGGATGTTGGATCAAAGCCTAAGAACCTTCTCAATGATGCCTAAAGAGTTTCTTCACAAATCAAGCATGAGGAAAATAAAAGACGGCTAGCCCTAATAAACAGAAAAGAGGGGATTTACTAATCTAGTCTGAAAAGACTAGAATACCCCTAGACTAACCCCCCTACGTGGTACCACGTCTCCTACGTCGCACGTAAGTCACCAAAGGTGGGTGGGTCCCCCCTGTGAGCCGTCGGTGGATAGATGCGGATCCGCATCACAATCATCCTTAGATTCGCAAAGAGGAACATGTACTTAGTCGAATTAAGCATGATAATGTAAATAAAATCCAAAACCCAAGTGTCCGTACTCTCAAACTCGTCAGAATTTCACAAGAAAATCCCCAGAATCTCAAAAAACAAACCAATCATGGAATTTGATGCGATTAGGGCTTTTTGTGGACTAAAAATAGGATTTTTAGGGATTATGTACAATAAAAAGAGGATTTTTACCACTAATTGCAGATCTGGACATATATGAATAATTCTATATAATTGACTAAAAGCTAATTAACCACTAAGAATTGCAAGGAAAAATAGCTATGAATAAATCTAGGGCTTAAGGATGAAAAGTACTCACAATCTCAATAGTTCGATAAACTCCTAGGGCCGGCCGGCCCCTTGCTTATGGGAGGCTAATTGCATAAGTAATCATTGATGAAAAGTCCACACATGGAAAATGAGAATTTACAGATTTGTCCGCGGGTCCGTGGACCCACGCCTTCGCCTCCTTGCATAAACCAGCAACCCTTGGACCGCATCCTCTTGAGCCGCCGCACCCCCCCCCCTGAGCCCTTGAGCCGCATCAAAATTGATTTTGAATCTTGTCCTATGAGCGAAATATAAGACAATGCGCTAACAACCCCTACAGATTGTTGTTGTCGGCATCTTTTCTTCATCACGGTCACCATCGATCTACCAACACACTGCCTCGACTGCTTGGTCTGGGAGAAGAGACGAGGAGAATAGAGAATGCATCTCATTGATCATTGTCGTTCTAACCCTTGTAGCTCATCGACAATGGGCCGGCACAAAAAATATAATATATAAATCTGAGAATTCATGAATGGGCCTAACAAGTCCATCACGACATGACAAAGATAATTTGGGTGTCAGCTTGAGCATACCCCCTCCAACACAGCACGGCCCAAGCCATGATCCGTTTATGACACGCATAGAGGCACCACTGAAATATTGTAGAACATTGTGTTGATTAGGTGTATTAGAATATTTCAATGTAGCAATCTAACTATGTCTATAAATCGATCCGAACAAGCTGATATTTAGATTGTGTTCGTTTATTTATCTAATTGAACTTAAAATTTTGTTCAAGCTTAGTCAATTTAATAAATGAACAAGCTTGAAAAATCGTGCAACGTGCCCAAGTGAGCCTCGAGCTTTCTTCAGCCTTGCAATAATTATGAGCCACAAGAAAAATGATGTTGAAAGCAAAAACAATTATGTTTTTGTCTTACCTATTAGGAATAGAATTATTTAATTATGTTCAATTATCCAATCGATCTAAAAATTGTGTTCAATATTACCTTATTTAGGCTATTAAATGAGTTTGAGCGAGTTTACAATGAGATAGTACACGAGTATAGCAGATAAAATGGACCTAACCAGTCCATCACGGCACGAAAAAATATAATATATAAATTTGGTATAACATATGGGCCGGTATGAAATATTGTGTTTGCAAGCTTCTCGGGCTTATTTATAGCCTTATGTAATCAATTATTGCAGATCAATCACCTATTCATCGTAACATGAACTCAAGTCAAGCTAATCCGAGCGTTGGAACCATGCTTGAGCGTGAGCGGTGTTGGAATAGGATGTGTTCATGTTTTTTTATTCATACTACCGGACATAATTTTATATTAAAGCTTGGTTCCTTTAGTAGTTGAACGTTCATAAACGAGCAAACTTGAGTCGAATTTCAAGCTTTACAAGCTTTTTTACAGCTATAGGAATAACACAGGTTCGTATGGCCTTAACGGAGATAAATACATGTATTTTGCCATTTTTATGCACGTTCGAACTTACACTTCTCATGATGACTTAAAAGTAGTAGGCACTAATTTCAATTATTATTTACAAGTATAAAATTAATCTCATCATGCACGTAATTAGTTTTGTGATAATTAATGATGTTTGTAGTTAATGATTTTTAAAGGAACTTTGGAAAGATGATTTTATTTAAGCTAAGCTAGTTTAATATGCATAAAGTAGAAATCATGACACAAAATAAGATGTCTAAATTTAACATGTCAGGCAGATACGATACAAGCATGAATGGACCGGCCCAGTAGGCACGTGGGTATCCAATAGATTAGCACATGGACCTATTATTGTCGACCCATATAGGTTATGGGCCATGCTTGGTACTTTTGAGTGGAATGTGCTAATGATTGACAAAACATGGCACGGCACAATCGACTTCTACTACTGGAAGTTTAGGAGAGAAGATGGCCAAAAAAACCCTTGCCTGATTGCTTAAATAAATTTAAGGAGACCAGGTCAGATCGGATCAAGTTGAAAAACGAAACGGGTTGCCTATTATTTCTGTTTTTAAACGGGTCTAATTATGCGCATGCTTGTTGGGTATGCTAGTAGGTAACCTGAATCATGCTTGTCTACCATCATCCATCATTATCCACATATGCAGCTACCTATATTGTTTTCTTCGAACAATGTAAAAAAAATTACAACTTTTTTACCCCGTGCATCTGCACTATTTCAGTCAGAGAAAAAAATATCATTTGACATATGGCTAGAAGGCTAGAAAATCGCTCGATCTCCTATTGTTATGCAAGTTTAAATTGCAAATCCCAGTGTAATAATGTCCCATTCAAACTACAAATCCGTTCAAATCATTTTGAAGTTATACAATGATAATTAACTAATACAAGCAACAGCAGCAACATCAAAGGTTTGGAATCTTGTTTCAGGAGTTGGGGTCGACACTTTTAGCTATTTAGGACTACCTTTGGAATCTTGGTTCAGGGGTTGGGGTCGACATTTTTAGCTATTTAGGACTCTTTGAATATCACTGTTTGACATTTGGTATTGACAACATATAGTTAAGTAATTTATTAGAAAACAAATGAAAATAAGTAGCAATATTTTAATGATTCGTTTAAAACGGGATTAGGTTTAGGCTTTTGGTGGAATGTTAAATTATAAATCCACTTAAAGAAAACAATTATCAATGTTGGTACTAACAATTTGGCATGTTTTCATATTTTACGGGTGGTTAATAATGTTATATTTTACGGGTGGTTAATAATGTACAATCAGGATTCTATTTCATCAATTTTTATATTTTCTGGCTATTCTGTTGGTGTTAGTCCGTTATGCCAATTTGTTTCATACTACTATTTAAATAACATCTGGTACCAATATTTATCGGCAATATCGTATTGACTTCTTAGGAACCCAACATGATACGACTAATATGAATCTGACACCATCTAATATCTTTAAACACAGCATCCTACCCCAAATCTTCTTTTCGATTCATTTGGTTTTCCCAAATTTTTATAAAATTGTCTCGATCTTGCACCGTGACAACCTAACACCTAACATTAAATCGTTCTTTTACTGCTGTCAAATAGTTGACTTCTTTGCCTTTCCATCCCACAAACCGTAAAACTATTGTGAATGCATAGGAACATCATGAGTTTTTCTAGATACAAATCGGCCCCAAGTAAACATACCCAATCTGTTTGGATTACTATTTCACCATCTATTGAGGCAAATGATGTGTCGGATTCCCAAGACCACATCAAGATGATGGTAATTATGCTAATTTTTTAAAATAATGATATTTAAGCTTCCTAAGTATCAGCTGATACATCTAATAGAAAATGCCCAAATGTTGTTGACACTAAATTTTTTGCCCATATCATTACCAATACCATGATTTCAAACATTACTTTCGTGAAAACAAAAAAGGCCTCCACAGTTGTTAAAAAATTGCTGTGTATATGGAAGTTCCTCTTAAAGAAGCAATAACATGACGACTTGTACAAGTGAAAAGCATATTTTAAACTTTTCTCTTTCCTTTGATTAATATTAATCTTCTATGTATAATTTTGTGTTTCCTTCTCTCTCTTTCCTTGGGTATATTTTTTCTTTTTTTTTTCTTTTTTTGGCAGGGGCAGTTTGGTAGGGTGATATTTTTGGGGCAGAAGCAAAAGAAAGTAATAAACTCAAGGTTGTTAAACCGTTGCCGTTTAACTTGCTGACAGTTGATTCAGTTCTGCTATGGGTCCCAAACCCATGATTGCAGAACGATTTTTCATTTTGTTTGTTTAAATGAGTTGCCATAATTCGGTTATGTGATTTGATATTGAATGGAAATAATTAATAATCATCAATCATCACTTTAAGTTTGATACCCACATACTTATTAATTAATCACCAAACATTGGGTCCTAGCCCCAGAAAAGTATAACTTTCCAACTTTGTTTGTTTAAATGTGTTGCTCTCTCTCTCTCTCTCTCTCTCTCTCTCTCTCTCTCTCTCTCTCTTAAATGTGTTGCCCTCTCTCTCTCATTACTAATTTTACCAGCAAAATCTGATATAAAGGTGAGTGTTTCGGATCAAGTAGTGTGGAAAAACTGAGTGAAACCTCCCAGTGTGCATCAGTTGTGCATCAGTGTTTGGAAACATCTATGACAACAAGAACATCATCATCAACAATGGCAACACAACTATACAAAGCCATTGAGGCCTGGCAGGTAGAAAATTGGGAGGTCCAACATTCAAAGACCATGCCATTGCTTTTAATATTAATGATAATTTAGTGATATATCTTAGGATTCGGTCCAGTTCGCGAAAGTTGCAGAACCAATGCCGACAAGGTAGGCCATCGAAAGTTGCAGAATCCACTTGATCACCAACGTTTTCTCAGATGCTTCAGCATGAGGGTGAGGTATTCAAACTTGTAGAATCATGATGAGTGTGAGTGTAAGAGCATACATGTGTAGGGTGCATGCGTGCGAGTGTGTGCTGCATCCTCACTGAATGCGTGAAAAATTGGTAAGAATACAATTACACTAGCTGTGTATTATTTTATTTCCTCCCAATCACAATTGGGGTTCCTCTGGATAAATGGCATGGTGGCATAGAATAATAGATTATAGAAAGTTAGGTGCTTAGATAAGACAGTGCAGTTCGAGAATACCTGTGTTTCCTTAAGAGTGTAACGCTCCAATAGAGTTTTCTTTTCCTCACTTTTAAGCACCTGATGCTCAGGAACGAGAACATGTTCCTTAATATTAACCAACAGCTCAGCCTCCTGCATTCAGCTTATCACCATCAGGTTTACATTTCCACATTATCGGATTTTTTTCAAAGAAAAAACTAAGCAAAATTAACATAGATAAAATGTCAATAAAAACTTCTTTGTTCTTTTACCAATGTCAGGCCCAAACATTATATATATATGAAAGAATTAGGTAAATAAATTGCTAATAGCTCACCAGGAAAACTTCCAAATGGAATTTTGGAGATAGCTCTAGAAGGTGTGCTTTCGCAAATGGAGTCAGAGGCTGCTGAACAACTAATATTGCTCTGGGAACATTCTCTGATTTCATCAATTCGACATACTTTTTTATGTGTTTCATGCCAACCTTCTCATCATTTGGAAAGATAACATAGATCTGTTTCCACGCAAAGGACAATGATTAAATAAAATAAATAATAAATTTACATTGATCGAATGCTTAATATGCCAAGAAAATTGATCGAACGCTTAATATGCCAAGAAAGTAAATGAACTTGATATGACTGGGTGGTGCGGTGGCAAATCAGCGGCAGAAGCGATGGAAAGAGAACCAGTGGCATTTCTGTAATTCTAGACACCAGGGTAAAACTGTGATTTTGGTAGGCCCACGAACAGATTTGTAAATTTAGAGAAATCAATCTTACAAATGTACAAGGGCTGGATAATTCGGGTTTATACTGAATTTTATAAGATAATTAAGAAATTGAAGAGATTACAAGCATGAAACCCTAGATTAGTGGAGAATTAAGCCTTCCTATCGAATTAAAGGCAAGGAGAACGGTCCTCCTCTCAAAATGAGGCCAACTATCCTTTTTATCCCCAATTTATCAATAAAAATCCATTTTTTAATCCCCAAATTCCTAGCAAATTGTATCAAATTGGTATCAGAATCGTTTGGTATCAGAACCGTTCGAACTCGATGGCGTCGGAAAGTTAATGACTTGAAAGAAAAATTAGAAAGCGAGATGAAAATCCTTAAGAATCAACAACAAAAGGTTGCAGAAAAGATGAAATGTTTTTATCGATGTAACTCTTGATGAAGCAGATCTTGGAGAAAATAAATAGCCATCCGCTTGAGAAAGAGCCGACGAAACCAGATCTGAAGGAAGATGAAGTCAACGGTGTCGATCCGAAGAAAAAAGCGATCCCTTTGGACAAATGACAGGGAAAAATTGTCGCCTTTGTGGGAGATCGATCACCGATCAACGTAGATCCAAAATAAAAGATGAAATTTTAGGTTGAAAACGAGGGAAAATTCTCACTTTTGAGAGGAGATCCATCCAGAATGGTCCGGTATCAGATCTAATCAACGTTAATGACTACGACACAGATCTGGGACTAAAGACATCACCTTTGAACACGAGAAGATAAAAAGTCGTCAACTTAGGGAAGATCTATGTTTAAATAACAGATCACGCACGTGGGGCGAAGACCCTCCTTTAAAATCATGGGGGGACACCCGAGGCAATAGAAGAGGAACGGCAACTTCCGAGGGCGATGACCCCTGGGGCACTCACCAGGGGAACCGCATCCGTTGGGCTGGTTGCCAGGGGCCCACGACCACTCGGCTGGCCACCCTTGGGCACGTGAGGCCCTGACAGGCCGCCCAAGGGCCCACGACCCTTGGGCGGCCATCCAGGGGGGCCACGGGCCATGGTTAGCAGACAAAGGCCCTCCCAGATCTCAACGACAGTGCTTGGGGCACAGCAAACTTTCAGACGGGCTCAGTGATTACCGTGGCTTCTATCCGGGCTTCAATGGAAGTGGTGGAGACTTTAGGTGGTCCAACAATAACGGAGGAAACCCGTGAGGCTACGACTAGTTCACAACAGGCCCACACGGGGGGGGCAGCGACACATGAGACAGCGAAGGGGGCCCGAGGGAGGACGACGGCAACCCACAAGAGGTGGCTGCCCTTACGAAGACAACGGCAACGGTAGGGAAGATTTACGGGGGTTCGACGAGCATGAAGGAGATCCATGGTGTTTTGATGATGGATGGGGAGACACTGACACAGTTACAAAAGTCCAGATTAGAAGTTTTGGAGGCACAACAGCTCAGCACAACGCAAATCTGCAATTTCACTAAAGTAGCCTGGTCAGATAGCAGAACAACGACATTTCAACGTTGACAACAAGATCTGAAAGCTGAAGATGTCTGTCTTTGAGGAGAAAGATCAATATGGTTGGGTCTACCAAGCGAAGAGATACTTCACCGCGAACTGTCTGACAAAGAAGGAGAAGTTGATGACGACATGTATTTATTGGGAGAGAGGCTTTGGCTGGGCTTCAGTGGAAGGAGCAGAGACAACATGTACGCTTATAAGAGCAATTCAAGGACTACGTGTACCGGTTTTGAGATACTCAAAGGGTGATCTATATAATTAGTTCGTTGCCCTCAAATGAGAGGACACTGTCAGCAGGGGTAGGTTCGAGATGCTCACGGGCCACATGAGGGGGATTCCTTAAGAGGTGCTAGAGGGGAATTTCATGAAGGGACTTGAGGCACGCGTCAAAGCAAAGCTTCATATATTGAGATCGAATGGGCTTGGAGAGATGATAAAGATGCCCAAATGGTGGAGGACAATAACACTACAGAATAGGCTGCCAAGGAAGCGATGCGTGGGGCCACATCCTGCACTCATGCTATAATGGAGATACAGAAGTCCCAGTCGGGTGGGTCCAGATGAGCCAAGAGAAGATCAGTTAGGCTTAACCTGACAGCAGGTTCAAGCATATCACGAAGACAGAGATCCATGACAGGCGTATCAAGGATGTATGCTTTCGATGTGACAAGAGATTCGGACAAGACATCATTGTCGGGATCATGATCTCTAAGTGTCGATTGTCGAGGATGATAGAAAAGCAGCCAATGAAGAATCATGGGGCGCGAGCTCCCCATTTGGAGCAACATATCCATGGATTTCATAACACCACCTTGAGGACACTGAAGTTCTTTGGGGACAAAGTAGTAATACGACTAGGGGTGCGACGGCAAATCATCGGTGGAAGCAAGGGAAGGAGAGTCAATGAAAATTCTGTAATTCTGGATACCATGGATAAAACTGTAATTTTGGGAGGTCCGGGGACATGTCATGTCCCTAAATGTAGGAAAATCGATCTTATACATGTATGGTAGCTGGGTAATTCAGGTTTATGCTGAATTTGAGAAGAGAATTTAGAAGTAGATTAGATTTGGAGTATGAAACTCTAGTTTAGTGGGAGAGTTAAGCATTCCTCCCAAATTAAAGGCTATGAGAGCGGTCCTCCTCTTGAATTGTGATCAACAATCCTTTGTATCCCCAATTTATCAATAAAAATCCAATTTTTATCCCCAAATCCTTAGCGGGTTGTATCAGAACTATTAATTGCATATAAATGGCTAACCATTACGTAGTCAAATGCATCATGTGATAAAAAACTAATGAAAATTATGACTAATTCTTCGCCCAACTAAACAGATTTGTAGTTATTATGTAAAGTCAATGTTCTCACTGCCATGCACATGCGTTGTGTGTGTGGTCAAAGGTTTGGGTGGGGTGAGAGGAGAAAACTCAATACACTTAATAATAGCATGCATAAAATTTTTAGGATTTGCGGAGTTATAAATGGAAAGATAATTCCTGCAAACTGATTGTGCACATGGAGAGAGTTCAAATAAATTAAGGTATGGTATGATAACCGATGTCAAAGTCCACAGTCAACATGAGTTCATTGGCAAAATGATACACTGATGTATTCTGATGAAATATGTCCAGTTAAGTCATTCCAATGAACATATGTTGTGACAGGGAATAAATGAGATAGCATTGGGGACTAACAAGTAACATGGTGCTTAATAATAAACAATTAGATGCAAACCCCAATCAAATTATAACATTAAGCCATGTATTGATATCTCATAAAATGCCAACAACCTACCTCGATGCTAATGAAGGTCATAATTGGTAATTTCATGTTTGAGATGAAAGCCTGTAGACAATTTAAAGTTATATATATATATAGGAGGGATCAAATGACCCCCAAAAATGACCCCCAAAATAACCCTCTATCAAAAATCATATGCCCACCATTTTTTCGAAAGATCTGAACCGTTCATCATGATCTCCACCCTCTAAATACCTGACCCACCAATTTTCAACCCGATCCCATGTGTTTTGCCCGTTCATCCATCCGACCCAAATTTAACGGTTTCGCATGAACAGAACTTTTGCGAATGGTTGATGAACGGGCAAAACACATGGGATCGGGTTGAAAATTGGTGGGTCAGGTATTTAGAAGGTGGAGATCAAGATGAACGGTTCGGATCTTCCGAAACAATGTGGGGCATATGATTTTTGATAGGGGGTTATTTTTGGGGGTCATTTGATCCCTCCTCATATATATATATATATATATATATATATTATACATTTGACAACTTTTTTGAATTTCATGGCTGACTAGGACAATATAAAGAGTGGCTGAGATTTAATCTTGATAAATCAATGGTTGAGAATGGATTTTGTGAAAATTTTAGTGTGAGAACTTAAATTTTAGTGTGAAAAGTGTCTTAGGAACCAAAACTTTGAAATTAAAAGTGTATTGGGAAAGATTGTGGAGATTAAATTTTGGGGAAAAAGTGCCTTGAGAACTTAAACTTTGTCATTAAAAGTGTCTTGGGAAATATTGTGGAGAAGCATGATCCATTAAATTAAACAAAGTAAAAAATTAGCATAAAACAATTTAGTGGAATAACAAATTAGCGTAAAAATACCCTGAGGTTTGTTCTTCCGCGCCGAAGGTGCCAAATTTTTTACGCCAAATTTGTTGTTTCGCGCTGAAGGCACCGGCGTCGAATTTTTGTTCCGCGACGAAGGCGTCCACGCGACGAATTTGTTGTTCCGCGCCACATGCGCTGAATTTGTTGTTCCGCGCCGAAGGCACTCGCGCGTTGTTCCGTGCCAAAAGCACCTGCACCGAATTTTTTGTTCTGCGCTGAATTTTTTGTTCCATATCGAATGCGCCCGCACCTTATTTGTTGTTCCGCGCCGAAGACGCCCACGTCGAAAGTGCTTGTGCCGCTAAATATTTTTACGCTAATTTGTTATTCTTTTAAATTTTGGCTGGGGAAATAATTTTTTGGGGAACAAAAATTTCGCGAGGAAATTGTCCTATGTGACAGTTTTGTCGCAGTCATATTTTGGTTTGGTTTGCTAAATGGGACGTCGGTGGGGCCCGTGGGGTTTGGGTGGGGTTCTGAGCTTGAGTTTGAGGTGGGTTTTTCGTGATATTTTTACGTTTTAGTCACTAGTCACTGCTTTTCCTATTTTTGCCCCCCGCCCCGACCCTTCTCACACACACCCATGCTTTTTTTTGCTTTGGCGATCGCTTCTCTCCGCATTTGCGTCCGGGTGACAACTGCCTTCGTGCCCTCCGGGCACAGGCAATTTCTAGTGTGTGTGTGTGGTGGTGGTGGTTAATTGCAAGTTAGCACAAGCCTAAAAAGCTACTGATTGTAGTCAAGCATAATGTCAAACAAAAAAAGTAGAGAAGAGAAGTTACCTAGATAATCCTCTTGCTATCAACAGGTGCCAAATCTTCCATTACAAGATTTAGATTTTAATGCCTTCATACAATATGATCAATATGCATATAATCTTTTCGTTATCTTCAATAATTATGCACCGATCACATCCTAAAGCATAAGGTATCAGATATACCAATCATATAATTTTGTCCCAAGTCTAACGATGTCCACATCAACAGACAACCTATATCGTTATCCATGTTTCGGAGAATCAAAACGTATAGAACTTGATCATAAAAACCAATATGCACCCTTAAGTATGACACCGCCAAATAAAAAATCACTTCACAAGGTATCAGATATACCAATCATATAATTTTGTCCCAAGTCTAACGATGTTCACATCAACAGACAACCTATATCACAACCTATATCCTTATCCATGTTTCGGAGAATTAAAGCGTCTAGAACTTGATCATAAAACCTCATATGCACCCTTAAGTATGACACCGCCAAATAAAAAATCTCTTCAACGAAGATCCTAAGTCAATCAACAAGAGATACCCCACCAACACACCCACATATACTCGGATCCAATTGAGTAGACCAAACATACGGATCTAACCCACTCAAATTTAAAATTAGGCCAATCCAAATGAAAATACATTTCGTTAGATATGATCTAGCATTTCTAAACTCTCTACAAATAAAATTTCAAATGATTTAAATTTGTTTTACTCATACAAAATGTGATCGCAAAATCAACATTTCGTGACTCGTCATGAAATCGACTAAACTTTCGTCACTTGATGCATGAGTAAAATATGCTCAAATCGTTTGAAATGTTGTATGTCGGTTGATTAGACGTGTTAGATCACACTTAACAAAACTGATTTTCCATTTGGGTTGTCCAATATTAAATTTGAGTGTGTTGAACCTGCGGTTTGTCCAACGGATTTTCCATTTGGGTTGTCCAATATTAAATTTGAGTGTGTTGAACCTGCGGTTGGTCCACTCAAATGGTCCTATTCTTTATATGTGTACACAGACCCCCAGGGAAAAAACAAAAGCATACACGAAATAAGTAAAGAAGCCCCAACCCCCTCCCCCGAAAATTCGAGAAAAGAGTAAAAAAGTAAAGAAGTTGGTCAAAAAGCTCCAACGTGTCAAAGACTTGTCTTATGCTCTCTCTCACCTGAGGATATGGCTTTGGTGAGAATTTTAGTTAACTGATCCCTCACTTGTTTGGGTGCCACCTCCTTTGTAATATGATTATTGATGTCAATATTGCATTTTTCGCATGGAGGATAAAATTTGAAACAAAAGCGCGATGCTTGATTGCCACCATGGAGTTGCATGCTGTATGGCTTATAAAAGAAACTGATAAGATAAATGACTTTCTCTGGAAGGTTCACAAAGCTGGAACCGGATATAGTTACATTCCTCATGATTAAGTTAGCAAATCCAAATCTCAATGTGATATGGGTACTCTTGAGCCCAAGAGAGTTGACATCGGTTACCATGCACTGCTCAGTAAATAGTTGCATGGAGACATTATGACGAAAACTTGATAGTCTTGATTTGGTAGAACCAGTTGCAGCATAACAAATAAGGTGTGTTGTCCTAGTATTGACGATGAAAACTAAAAACTAGAAAAGGGTTCTTCCAACAGAACATAATTTCTGGAAAAAAATTTCCAGAAATTGTATCAGTGAAGTCTCTCTAGATGCGCACATTAACAAAAGCTCTTTGGGTAACCCAAAGACCAAGCCATATAGAGGCTTCCAAGATATCTACACGTGATGGGAACATTTTATGAAGTCCAATTTCAGGCGTGCTGACAGTGAGTTAATGGACGGTAATTCTGATTCAGGACCAAGAAGAAATAACAATAATCCGATGTCAAAGCAGATGCACCTTGATAGCCTGGATAACGATAAATTGATAAAGATAAGAATTAGGATTTAACATGTAACTCCTCGTGTATATTTTAACACTAATAACTTATTTTAGATTGTTGCAAGTCATCACCTTTTTCTTACATGTTGACAGCAAGTTAACCTATGAAAATTTTGATCGGATCTCCAAAAAATTACATCAATATGATGTTACACTGCATACACTTTGACAACAATCATTGCATATAGATAAGAACTAGAACGTGGACGGAAATTGTAAGCTTTAACAGTCAGTGCCTAACAGAAAAAATTATGAACATAAATAAAAAAATTGAAGATCAGCAGAAGGGATCTGATCGGCAGGATCATTACTGGACTTGTTGATGAAATATCTTCTCTATGGACCCCTCAACCAAATTTGTCAATGAACTCCATCTTGCTCATTTTTCTCTTAGAACCCATCACTAGATACTCTCAATCTCTAAACATCTCCATCACAGTTAGGTAAATCTGATACAACCTGCTTATGGTCTGCTTGTTGGCAATCAAAACCCAATCTGATTCTCTCTCTTTTTTCCTCAAAGTCTCAATATATAATGGTGATGTTTTCTAGGGTTTTATTAGATGTGAGGGCTATAAGACTCAAAAAAGATTAAAAAGGAAACCACAATGATAAATGATAGACAAATGTATCTAACATCCAGAAAACACATGGTTTACGGACCAATTCTCCCAGTAGCATTTGGTTTTAATCAATATGAGCTATATCTGAATAGAATGAATGGGGGAACAACCAATCTTTACAGATTGTCCTTACAACCTTTCATTATTTAGTATAAATTTCATAACTACGTATTGCAACCTGTATGCTATAATGCCATTAATAGAACATACTCCGACTGGTGGTCGATCATTAGACTACACCTTAGTTGTAGCAAAAATAGCAAAGAGACTCTATACTATGCATATAATGACAGTTGACAGTATCAGAACAAGGTAGTCTTTAATGGGACTGAAGTTTTTAGGCTAAGGGCACGCACGCGTGCACATATATGGAGTGAGGGGCAGAGGGATGGAGAGACAGCTATGCTCTATGAGGAGCACATAAAGAAGTTGTAGAAGACCCACTTATTATTAGTCCCATGGTTTGGAAGACGTGGAAATCCTCAAAGAGATAAAGGTCCACTTGACATTGGGAGAAATTTAGGATATTTATCTCGTGTTGTTGTTGCAAACTCTAGAATTTTTATTTATAGTAGATCAAGTTTGATTTGGATGGTTAACAGTCTTCTGAGGTCAACATGTTTGCTCGGTTGATAGTATCAGAACAAGGTAGTCTTTAATGGGACCGAGGATCTGAGGCCAGGAGGAAGGGAGGGAGGGAATGAGGGAGGGAGCAACGATCTATGAGGAGCACAAGAAGAAATGTAGAAGACCCACTTCTATTCTGCCCCGTGGTTAGGAAGACATGGAAATCCTCGTAGACAAAGATCCACTAGACATTTAGAGAAATTTAAGATCACTGACATCCTTGTGGGCAAGAAGGAAAACGATGTAAAGGGGTACTATAAAGGATAGTCATGGATGCTTATGGCAGATTCACTAACGCTTTATGTAGCATCAACGTTTATGTCATGAACCCGTATCATGTTGAACAAAGTGTCAGCACACATAACAAGTGCAATACTTTTGTTTATATGTGTACTTCTGAGAATTTCTCTGCATCAATTTGCTGTGTCATGTCCATTCCATCCAAAGATGCCGGGTCAACAAAGGAATGTGTTACTATTTTACTCTAGTAGCATCTTTAACTAGCTTTTTGTACTTTGAGACTTTACAGAATAAGGTAGACGGTACGCTAGTTCAGCCACCTCGAACTATGAGGCAGTAGTTCCAGTTACTGCTACATTAGGACAAGTTGCTAGCAGTGTTGATGTTTCAAGAGCAATGTTTGAAACAAGGTTTCAACCCAGTAATTCCTTGTATCAAAGGTTTCAACAGGTTTTGTTAGTCTTGAAAGGTTCTTTTTATAGCCTTCATTGGTTCTGGTGCATAAAAACAGATGGTCTAAATGTCCATAACCACTAGACATGTTGTCATATGTGGTTCTTTGCGTATGTAATTCTTAGGGAGCATGCAATATAAGATGTAGGCTAGGTGGGTGTTAGATCAATGGAATTAAACTTCTGATACTCCATAATTTTACCCAAAATTAATGCAAGCAAATAGGCATATCATCAATTTAAAGTTAAATTAAGTTTATAATTGAAGTTAAATTAAATATATAATTATGTGCTCTACTCAGATGGCTTGAAAAATTGATGGGAGACGAGTAATGATCTAGGAGATGGCTATATACTTGATGGGAGATGAAATTGCTACCTAGAAACATTACTTTTCCTTCTTGGTAATTCACATTGGCATTTGAATTTTTATCGGTTTTGATATGTTTCATTCAAAAACTCAAAAACTCACCGAAGCTATCCAGAACTAATTATACCAAATGCATGTTATCAAAAACTTATCGGAAAATGAGATTATATTTCAGTTTCAGATCAGTTCGCTGAAACTACAATGAGAATGGTGAAAAGATATTTGTTCAAAAGAAGTATGCTGCCATATATTCTAGAGAGTTGATAGAGAGATTGCCGATGTGGTAGAGACAGCTAGTCCAGCACCTAAGGTTTAGTCCATAGTTAATGATGGAAGCTTGTTCTGGGAGTTTTATTTGTTTTGGAAAGGTCTTATTTTCATCCATTTCTGGATCCTTTTAATTCATTGACAATTTATGACCTGACAACTTGACCTATCTGTACCATGGATTAAGGTTTCGGCCGAAACCTTCAGGTTTCGGCCGTTTCGGATCGGTCCCGGAGGGGACCGGTCCGAAACCGTCACGGGTTTCTCGGTATCGGCCGAAACCGTCCAGTTTCGGCCGGTATCGGCCGAAACTGGACGGTTTCGGCCGATACCATCCGATACAGTAACAGTAAATTTAAAAAAAATAAGAAGAAGAAGAAGACGTCTCCAAATCAAAAAAGAAGAAGCAAACATCAGAAAATCAAAAAAAAAAGAATAAGAAGAAGAAGTCAAACATCAAAAAATCAAAAAAAAAGAAGAAGCAAACATCAGAAAATGAAAAAAAAAAGAATAAAGAGTCTTGAAGGAACTTACCTGGGAGCCTCCTGTCGCTCTCCGAGCTGCTCGAGAAGAGGGGGGGCGTCGCTCCAATCTGCAGAAGAGAATAGAGCGCGCGCGAAACACGTTGTGGGTGAAGCGATGTTCACGTGGGTTCACGTGGTGGGCTGCTACTCACATCATACGTTTTGCTAAACACATTGCAGTTATTAACAAGTTTGCCATTCTCTTTCAATTTTCATGGCAAACTTGTAAATAAATACAATATCTTTAGCAAGACGTGTGATGTGAGTAACTGCAAATTCAAATAATTAAGAAAAATTAAATAAATGCAATAGATTTATCAAAAGGTGTGATGTGAGTAGCAGCAAGTTCAATAAATTACGCAAACTTGTAAATAATGTGTGATGTGAGTAGCAGTTGGTTCAAAGAATTAGGCAAACTTGTAAATAAATGCAATATGTTCAGCAAAATGTGTAATGTGTGCAAAGTTATTTCTGGTTATAAATAAATATGAATACACAAGTATTTGAAAACAACCGATACCAACGAACCGAAACTTGCTTCCGAAACCGCCGAAACGGACGATACCGATACCGATACCCAAATTTTCAGGAGACCGAAACCGATACCGATACCGAGACCTAAAACCTTGATCTGTACATCTGTGATATAGATGAGAACATGAACTTGAGCATCTGATAGCAAATGACATATCGCGATGTCTGCAATCAATATGATGCTATGTATTTCACTTTTAGAGAGAGAAGTTAAATTTGCTTTGGTAACATGTCCAAGTTGGGTATTGGAATTGGATTCTCCCAATACATGTTTTGATGATGGGCAATCATAATGCTTTCAATAATATGTTTATTAAGTTGTGTAGGAAAGCATCAGACAAGGTCTAAAGTATCACCAAAAGAAGATTTAGATCAAAGACCAAGTGAAGTTTGTGCAAGCATGGATATCAACGTAAGATCCCAAGACAAGCTTGACGAATTCACGTGATGATGTGACTCCAAGGCAAAGAGGACTTGAAAATTTCTATGACAAGAAAATGGACTCAAGGCTACATCAATCAAGGTATTAGAAATAATCTATGTAATTAATATAATGTTTTATTCTTGTCATAGAATATTGTTAAAGCCTTAAAGATGTCACACACACATGAAACTTTAGGAAAATAATCTAGAATTGATAGGAATTAATTCATGCATAAAATTCCTAGGTTTCATAGCCAAACAATGTATTTATGTGTGTATTAGTCGACCAATATGATACCCTAGTCGACTAATAGAAGTCTAAAAACATACTTAGTTTGGCTCTTCAGATTAGCCGACCAGAGGACATTGATTAGTTGACTAATCAAGAATTAATCGACTAACAGTTGAACTCTAGTTGTATCTTAATGGAAGAAAACTGGCTGGCTTCTGGACTGACTGACTAGCCAACTAATGAACAACTCCTAGTCGACTAATAGCCATTAGTCGACTAATTGTTGTACTCCAAACGACTAATCAACCAGCCATTGCACATAATGTGATTTCTGCAACTAGCCGTTGGATGCGCATTTTAGGGATTCTCTCCCAGATTTTCACCTCTACTATTAAGATCATTTGAGGATTATGAGATATGATACATGGATGAAAATAGATGTCAAGAGAGAAATAAAAGAAAAATCAACCATTGCCATAAAGCTCTAACTCCCATCTTCTATTCTTCTTAAGCTTTGTTGTTATTCTTCCAAGAGCCAAATCCAATAAAATAGAAACCATTTTCCTTGGCCACATTATATACACATACTTCATCTTTAAGACTCGTGGATCCATGTACTCTTGCTCTCCAAGATCGCCTCGATGTGTGGTGTTGGCCTTAAGTATAAAGAGATGTTTGTGCTTGCCTTAAGTGTTGAGGTGGGTCACTCACGGTTGGAGAGGGTTCCGCAACTGGCGATTATTGTTTGTCAAGTTGTGAGGTGTACTATTCTCCTGGTTGAAAAGTTAATAGTGAAAATCTTAGGTGAGACTTGGGGACTGGAGTAGGTTAGGGATTGACCAAACCATGTTAAAATTTCTTATATTTGTGTTACTCATGTAGTTTGATTTTATATCGGGGTTTTATATTTGTGAAAGTGTTTTTATTTCTCATTGTTTATTCTGTTGCACTTAATATTGAAACTTATTTTGTTATAAGCTATTCACTAACCGTAACGGTTTAGTGTTTTAGCATCTCATCCACCGATAGGATCATACAATCTATGTTATGTCATACTTTTAGATATAAAACATACAAGTAAAGATCCAACATTAATTCATTGATCTCTTCGTCCCTAACAATGCATGCACTGTGCATTTGACATATTCAAACCAACTCATAATCATACAAAATATCCAAGAATGCATAACAAGTAGCCGTCACATGCCTTGCAGGATCTATATTAAAGACTCTCTTGTGCATGCATGCATAGCTTACCTGGCAGGAAATCTGTACCCATTAAAAGGCTCAAATGTCAAGCTAATGACTAGCAACAAAATTAAGGCAAATCTGAAGGAGCCTTGTGCTACGTAGACATTATGATGGACAGAACTTAGATTGTGACATTAATGATGAGTGAATCTAGGCTCAATTCAATATCATTCTCACATGAATTTGCTTGAAAAAGAGTAAAAATAGAAAGAAAAAATCTCTCACACAAACTACATGGCTTTTACTTGGCTAATACATAGTTAACAAGTAACATCTATCATACGTATAACTGGATATAGGAAATAATTAAAATTTAATGCAGAAACCCTCGTGTATCCTTATTCGGACATAGTAGATACTTGATGTAGTTGCCATCAAAGCTTTGAAGCATGTATAATTTAAAATGGCCATTCTTTGTTTCCCATATCCAACACATTTTGAATCACAACACATGTTTGATATGTCACCAAAGTACCAAATCACGACCATCCAGTATCTCGTATCATGCAATTTTGGCATGTTTGCATATTTGCATCAAATATGTATGGTCGTGCTTGTCAAGGTGGCCAAACGGCCCGCCGGCCCGCCCGGCCCGGGCCCGGTGCCATTGACCGGGCCACAGGCCCGGCCCGCGCCCCGGACCGGGCTTCCGGCCCCCCGGCGGCCCGAACAAAAAGCCTCCCCCAACGGTATTTAAATTTGAAAGATATTTAAATTAACATTGAGAGAGTAAGTAATTATGGCAAAAGGTATTTAAATTTGAAAGTATATTTGGAAATAATTGTTGCACAAAATTAGGGGAGCATCCAATTTTGCCATAAAAGGTTTGATGTTTATGGTAATATGTTTATGTTTGACATAACAGGAATAAACTACCATAAATTTGAAATAGTATATTTGGAAATAACACAAAATTAGTGGAGCATAAAAATTCAACAAAATACTTTTTGTTTTTAAAGCTATTTAGATTTTTTTTTGTTTTTTTTAAGTTTTTGACCGGCCCGGTCCGGCCCAGACTCAGGCTTGGCCGGGCCTCGGGCCGGGCTTCCGGCCCCTGGAGCCGGTCCGGGCCGGCCCGGCCCGTGGCCCGGTCAAGGCATGGTCGGGCCCGGGCCGGCCCAGCCCGATGGACACCCCGACATGGTTGTGCCACTTGCAGTTATTGTGAGTGTATCCAAAGGATGCCCATCCTTGTAACACGTAGGGCATACAACTAGATGAAATAGGGACAGTGAGGTAGTCCAGTCCAAGTCCTATTTCATTTCCAACGTGTCAGATTGATTTGAACAAATATATCCTTCTTAGAATTTGTTATTTCCTCTGATCACAAGATCATCAATCACGTGCAAAGTCAATTCATTTACATGCAAGTTTACACGAATTCACCTTTCCTCCACAGAAATTTCATCTAATTTCAACAAATAATCGGATATGCTAAGCCTTCTTATATGCAAGGAAGCAAGAACTCACATTCACACTAGATGGAGGAAAAATCATCAGATACAAATTTCTTTCTGAAAATCCAACCATGAATGAGAAGCAAAGCACAAATAAATATAACGGATAAAAGGAAACATCTTTTTCAGAAAAACTTCCACACAGTCATTTATCTCACATGCAACATTGCAAGAACTCGCATTTCTTCTAAAAGAGAAGTTAACTAATATCAAGCTATCATTTTACTTTACCTTTGTGTTTAAAATCCAACAATGAGGCAAAATTATCCAAATAGAACGAACGAAAAAAAGAAAACGAAGCTAAAAGAATTGAAGAAGTCGATTCATCATTAAAGAAGAGCAGTAGGTAATTAATTAAGCTGAACGGACCTGATCGGCTGGGTCGTTCTTCTTGGACTTGTTGATGATGAGGTCCTCACGCTTGACGCCCTCGCCAAACTTGTTGATGAAGTCGTGCTTGCTCATATTAATCTCGTAGTCAACCACCAAGTACCCTCGATCCCTCAGCATATCCATCACAGTTCGCCGAATCCGGTACAATCTGCTCGCCAATTGATCGTCGGCCATCGACAAGGATCGATACGGTTCAGCTCAAATCAGCTCCTCTCTCTCGATGACGACGACGATGAGAACTAGGGTTTTTAAGCGTATAATATTAGGGTTGCATTCGGTGGAGATAAGGGGAAATGCGAGGGGGGCTTCTGAAAGAGACCAAAAGGGGGAAACGAGCGAAGGGAAACTAAATTCTGACACGTCTGACCGCAAATTCGACCGGCACAACGGGTGTCTGGGTCGTTTACAGTTTACACCTTAAACTGCTGGTATTTGTTGCGAGTTTGGTAATGAGTGTTTTTTTTTTTTGCACCATAGAAATTTATGAATTGGCTCATCACATTTATATTTTTAATATCAGATGTTCGGATTTGAAGATTCGAACGGCTCTAATACAATACATGTGTAAATCCGAACACATACATATTTTATTATACTGTTCGGCTTTGCAATTCCGAACGAAAGAATAAAAGTATTAGAGCCGTTCGGATCTCCAAATCCAAACAACTGATGTTAAAAATATAGGTGTGTAGAATAAAGTAGTGTGGTGTATTCATAAATTTCTGTGGTGCGAATAACAACACTCTTTGGTAATTACAGACATCCTCCTTTATATTTTATAAATAAGCTATTCATACCTTCAAAATAATTCTTGAAAATTTTAACATGTGTTCGTGTTTAACCAGCTTTCCGATGTATCAAAAAAAATATTCCTGTTATGAGCTTATTGGCTATGGAACCCGTAGCCCTGTATTTATAAAATAAGGTTACATAATGGGTGGATACCCAATAGACTAATAGGTACCATGCGGGCCTACAAAAGCCCGCTAATAACACTTCCCCTTATTCATCCATTGTAAGCTTATTATATGAACACTTCGGGGTTTATAGGTTTATCTGACCATGTAGATATGGATACTTCTGGATCCTAAATTAAGGGGTTTTGCCTCGTTAAAACCTTTGGCTATGGACCAAGTGGGAAAAACCAACGGCTAATGGAAAAGAGTGCAAGTCTCCTTGACTTCCCCCTGATCGATGGATATCATCAGGGGGTGGATACTTCTGGATTCAGAGTTGATGTGTTTGCCTCGTTAAAACCTTTGACTATGGAAAATCCAATGGAAAAAACCAATAGCTAAGGGAAAAAGAGTACAACATAACATTAACTCCCCCTGTTGCGTACAAGCTTTAGGCTTGTATATCTTTCAACTGTCTCATCACAATCCCTATTACAAGTTTCCTAAAGGTACAGTGAGGTAATGCTTTAGTAAATAGATCTGTCAGGTTGTTGCAAGACTGGATCTGCTGGATGTCGATCTGTTTGTCTTCTTGTTGTTCATGCGTCCAGAAGAGCTTGGGTGAAACGTGCTTCGTCCTGTCACCTTTGATGTAGCCACCTCGTAGTTGAGCTATGCAGGCTACATTGTCTTCGTACATGGTGGTTGGTTCAAGATCTCCTGTCTTCAGGTTGGTTGTCACTAGGATGTGGTGGATGACAGAACGAAGCAGAAGCATTCTCTGTTAGCTTCGTGGATCGCAATGAGTTCAGAGTGGTTGGATGAGGTTGTTGTTGAGGTCTGCTTCACTGATCTCCATGAGATGGTTGTTCCACCGTAGGTGAATACGAAGCCGGTCTGGGACTTTGCGGTGTGAGGGTCAGACCTGTATCCAGCATCTGCAAAACCAACTAAGTTGGAGGATACGCCTTTCTTGTAGTATAGTCACATGTCAATTGACCCTTGTAGGTAGCGCAGAAGGTGCTTCACTCCGTTCCAGTGGCGCTTTGTGGGCGTTGAACTGTATCTGGCTAGTAGGGTAACTGTGAATGCTATATCGGAACGCGTGCAATTTGCCAGATAAAGGAGTTCTCCAATTGCACTTAGGTAGGGTGCTTCGGGACCCAGTGCTTCATCCCCCTCTTCCAACGGCCGGAAAGGGCTTTATCCACATCCAATGATCTGACGACCATTGGTGTACTCAACGGGTGGCATTTATCCATAAGACAGTTTTTCAGCACTTTCCTTGTGTATGTGGATTGATGTAACAGGATTTCTCCGCTGAGGTGTTCGATTTGTAAGCCAAGGTAAAATTTAGTTTTGCCAATGTCTTTCAGCTCAAAAGTCGGTGTAAGTCTCTTGGATATCTCAGTTATCTCTTCGGGAGATCCGATGAGGTTTAAGTCGTCTACATAGACGGCAATTATTACGAATCATGTTCGCTTTGCTCTTGTAAAGATGCAAGGGCAGACTTCATTGGTTGTGAATCCTTATTGCACGAGGAATTCACTGAGTCTGTTATACCACATTCTTCCCGATTATTTCAGACCATACAGTGATCTTTGGAGTTTGACAGAATGGACGTCCCGAGGTCTTTCTGTCACTTGTATTGGAAGTTTATATCCGTCTGGAAGTCTCATATAGATGTCATTATCTATATTGTCATATAGGTATGCAGTCACAACGTCCATGAGCTGCATATCCAGGCCTTCCGTAGATGTTAGGCTAATTATGAACCAAAAAGTGATCGCATTCATAAACGGAGAATATGTATCATTATAGTCTATTCCTGGTCGTTGGGAAAAGCCGTGTGCAACAAGGCGCGCTTTGTACCGTACGATCTTGTTATTTTCGTTTCTCTTTCTTACGAATATACATTTATATCCACAGGTTTAACACCCTTTGGTGTTAGGACTACAGGTCCAAAAACTCCGCGTTTCGAGAGTGAGTCCAGCTCTACTCCTATTGAATCGTTCCACTTTGGCCAATCCTCTCTGCGTTTACATTCTGCTAGAGAGCGTGGATCGATATCATCGTCATATTTAGTTACGTGATTAGCAATAATGAACGCGAATTTATCATCGATGATTGTGTTTTTTCTGTCCAATACCTCCCCAGTACGTACATAGTTTAATGATATTTCTCCTATATTTTCCTCTTCAGGGGTTTTAGGAGGGGAGAGGTATCTGGGCTGAGCTCAACATCTTGTGGTGGTATCGTTATAGTTTCTCCAGGAGTTCTCCTCTTTCGAGGGAATTTATTCTTGGAGCCTGGGGTCGTCCTCTCTTTTGTTGAGGTACGGCTGCTTCTGCTGCAGGTGGATTGCGTCCATTTTTAGGTATGTCAATCTTAGCTGACGTGTTTGCAGCAGGGACGTGTGATCTGATAATCTTCTGGTTGTCAGTGAATTTGTCCTGTAAAATGTGAACGGTATTCTGTATTTGGAGAATCTTCAGGATCTCATCTTCACATTGGTTTGTAAGTGGATCAAAGTGGGATAAAGTTTTGGTATACCATGAAATGGTCTTTGAAGCTTCTGGCTTCTCTGTGTTTATGCCTAGTTTGGGAAAAGTACTTTCGTCAAACTCACAGTCTTCTAGACGTTCCTTAAAGACGTCCCCCGTTAGGGGTTCCAAGTATCTAATGATTAGTGTTGAGCCGAATCCTATGTAGATACCTAGACGACGTTGAGGACCCATCTTGGTCCTCTGTGGTGGTGCGATGGGGACATAAACTGCGCATCGAAATATCCTCAAGTGAGAGATATTCGGTGGAGTTCCATATGCGAGTTGCATCAGAGAATAAGACTGACTACCAGACGATCATAATCTTATTAGCGATGCAGCATGCAAGATGACATGTCCCATACAGTCACAGGCAACTGGGATTGCATTAACAATGGACGAGCAATCCATTATAGTATCTTTATAAGAGATTCAGCTAATCCGTTCAGGGTGTGAACATATGCTACATGATGTTCAACTTTAATGCAAGTTGCTTGGCAGTAGTCTAGAAAGACTTGTGATGTGAATCCCCAGCATTATCCAGACGTAATTTCTTAATATGGTTGTCTGGGAAATGTGCCCGCAACTTAATGATTTGTGCCAGTAGCTTTGTAAAGACTACGTTACGGGTAGACAGGAGGCACACATATGACCATTTGGAAGATGCATCTATCAGTACCATGTAGTACCGAAATGGACCACTTGAGGGGTGAATAGGCCCGCAAATGTCTCCATGTATTCTCTCTAGGAAGCTTGGAGACTCTGAGTCCACTTTAAGTGGAGATGGTCTCGTAATCAATTTTCCTTTTTAACAAGGGGGACAGGGAAACGCACCCTTTCGAAGTAGCTTCAGGCTCTTCGAGTTAATACCACGGGATTGGGATATGATGTGTTGCATCATTGCCGATCCGGGGTGTCTCAGTCTATTATGTCAGAGTTGAAATTCGGGTTGATTTTTGCACTTCTGGTACTCAATTGTATTAGCTTCTATTGCTCGAATCTTTGTATGGTAGAGACCCGACGGAAGTCACTCGAAACGCTCAACGATGGTTGTAGCACCGTTTTAAAGAGTCGTTACATACAAGTATTCTTTGTCGTGTTTGTTCACCGTTTCTAAGTGGTATCCGTTTAAACGGATGTCTTTGAAACTTAGCAAGTTTCTGTTCGAGCTTGGAGATAAAAGATCATCTTTTATTAATAGTTATGTTTTATTGGGGAGTGGAAAGTGTGCTTCCCTGATCCTTCTATTATTCCTGATGGACCGGAAATAGTATTGCGATTCCATCGTATTTATGTATGCTTTGAAAAAGCAAATATCTTGAAGGATCGTGTGCGTAGAAGCACTGTCCACTAGGCATTTATTATCCATCTATAGCAAGAGAGAAAAAGCATAGCAGTATAAGGCACAAACATAACTAAATTTCATTCAACGTCTGAAAATTAACTAACATGCTGAATAACAAACAACTAGAAAGTAAATTGTTTCAACTACAATAGAGTGCAGAAATAAAATAGATAAGGCATCAGTCGAGCAGGTCATCATTCGAGAAGTCCTCTGCGATGAACTTGATTGGTGCCAGGTCTTCATGTTCCACCAGGTTTGTTTCGACTGGCTTCTGGCTAGCTTTATACAAGTCCTGGAGGTGGCGTGGAGTGCGACAGTTTCTGGACCAGTGTCCAGTTATACCACATCTGTGGCATTTTGTCTTCCCAGTCTTTCCTGGGACAGATGTCTGACCGTTGTCTTTCTGCTTCCACACATTTTTCCTCTTCCCCTCATTGTAGGTCTTTGGAGGGAGGTCCTCTAGCCTGCTTCTCATTGTCTTTCCCTTCTGGGGTTTGCCTCTAAAGTTGATCTTCTTCTTCTGGAAGGAGATGTTGTGCGCTTCAGGCGCAGGTGCAGTGCCAGCATGGCGCAAGTTATGTGTGGCCAATAAGAGGTCTCTATTCTGTTTTGCCATCAGAAGGCATGAGAGAAGCTCTAAGTATTTCGTGAACTTTCATTCACGGTACTGTTGCATGAGGATGACATCCTTCTCGTGGAAGGATGTATAAGTTTTCTCCAACATGCGTTCCTCCGTCACTTTTTCACCACACAACTTCAGGTGTAAGGTGATACTGAAAAGTGCCGAGTTATACTCGGCAATGGACTAAAAGTCTTGTAGATGGAGGTTCTCACATTCATATCGCGCTCGTGGAAGGATAACATCTTTTTGATGTTTGTATCGATCCTCGAGAGCGGTCTATAACTCGTAAGAGTCTTCCACAGTGAGGTACTCGACCTTCAGGGTACGATCGATATGGCGTCTGATATAGGTAATTGCTTTTGCTTTATCTAGTCAGAAACTGTATCGCCTACAGCAATGGCATGACTCAATCCCTGTGAGCGCAAGTGGAATTCCAACTGCCAGCTTAGATAGTTCTTGCATGTAGCATCCAATACGTCGAAGTCGACGCTCGCTATTTTTGCCATTTATCTAAGCATGTTAAAATGAGCAATAATTAGATATTAGAAAACAAGTAATTATGCATTTCAGACACATATATTTGTTGTGTGGATCGGCTAGTCACCATTTAAAAAGGAATAAAGTCCATAAACAGTCCCATAAAATAGAAATTACAACTCAGGAACCCTCACGGGGCCCGTATTCTTCTGGAAATATATCTTCATCTTCATGGGACGTGCGACAGACTTGGAATTTATACAATTAAATCCTCACTACAATTTCTCTCAAAATGAAAAAAATGTAAGAAATTTAAATGGTGACAGATAGCCGATCCAAAACCACAACAGAATATCAGCATACGTCGCAGAAAATGCATCAAGCATTTATTCATCACATGCATTTATTCATCGCAGGCATTTAATCATCACAGTCATTTAATCATCACATGCATGTAATATTTTTAAATGCTAATTCATTCTACAGGCAATGAAAAATATGCTATATCACATGCATTTATAATGGAATGAAATATTTTTTAAATAATTATTGGACCACTGGGTAACGTTATACACCGTTAGATTAGCTGACTAACGGCAGAGCGGTCGCATGATCGTCCTAATTATTAAACGTAGAAAATAATCGAATAATCCAATAAAAGATGTGATGATGATTTATGCATATAATTAATCAGGATTAAAGAAGAGGAAATCTTAATTAATATTTGAAAAATAAAATTTGTTAAAAAAAGATTTTTGGGGGAAACCCCTGGTTAGGGTTTTTGGAGGCGATCTGCCGTGCGATCCTGTGCAAACGGCTAGGGTTTGCGACACGTGGGCCGTCGCTTCTGGCGGCTAGGGTTTGGCCGCGCGGGGGGTTTTGGTCGTCGCCGCTTCAGGTGGTTAGGCGGCTGCTGCCGCTCCTGGCGGCATCGCCGGCCGTCACCGGAGCGGCAGTGGTGGCTACCGCTTTGGGCGGCAGCGAATGGCTGCCGCCAGAGCGGCAGCGGCACGTCGTCGCTTCTGGCGACGTGTAGATCGCGGGGGGGGCTTTTTGTGGGCGCGTGGTTGCTGGCTGCGTGGCGACGAAGAAACCCGTTTAGGGTTTGAAAATTTAGAGAAGAAGGTCATAAAAACAGGATTTTTATATAAAAAAGCTATTTTTAGTCTTCAAATCAGCGTTTTAACTGTAAAAATTTGATTTTTAGTGATAAAAACGTCGAGTTATAATTCAAAAGTTGATTTAGCATTTAGATCTGAGATAAAAAGTCGATCTAATCTAAGCAAACATTGATCCAATCATATAGATCTAAGATAAAAATCTAGATCTAATTAAACAGATATAGATCTAATCATATGCGCATAAAATTTTAGATCTATGGGGTTTGGATGATTACCTCTAGATCCTACCCTTCGGATCAAGCGAAGTTCGTTGAAGGAAGCCCGTTCGCGTAGCGATCCTCCGTCTGGAGGGGTTCAGCTCAGCTGACTAGCGTGCTGATAACGTGTTATGAGTTTATTGGCTACGGAACTAGTAGCCATGTATTTATAGAATAAGGTTACATAATGGGTGAATACCCAATACAATAAATGGTACTATGTGGGCCTACAAAAGCCCGCTCATAACAATTCCTTATTTTCCGAAGCACCACAAAAATATTCCCAGAAAAATTTCAAGCCATTCAAAATCTCTCACCTTCTCGAAAAAATTTTGCCTGGGCCGTTTACAGTTTACTCCTTAAACTTCTAGTATTTGTTGTGAGTTTGGTAATTACAAACATCCTCGTCTATATTTTATAAGTAAGCTACTCATAACTTCAAAAATTTTCTTGCAAAATTTAACACGTGTTCGTCTTTAACCAGCTTTTCAATGTATCAAAAAGAATTCCCGGAAAAATTTTAATCCATTCAAAATCTCTCCCCCTCTCGAAAAATTTACACAAAAGTTCAAAATATCATACCCAAAATTTAACCACATTCAAAATTACCTCGATAAACATTTGCAGTCATCTTCAAAATATCCTCCCAAACAAATTTTTTTACTATATTCAAACTACAAATTAGGTCCCAAAAATGTTAGTTCATCCGAAAATTTAGTTTCCTCCAGATATAATTCCCCAAAATTTAGTTACCTCCAGATTTAGTCCCCCCCCAAAAGTTTTGTGTTTTCCCCAAAATTTTCACAAACCTCATCCTAACCATTAATTCATTAAGATTAAACCACAACCATCTTTCTATCAACCATTTTTGTCCTAGTCAACAAACACATTCAAAAGTATCACTCATTTGTATAAAGATTATCATTTTTCCATTACTATATATTTGAAACATGGTTGAATCTAAAAAGATCTTTGGTAATCACAATCATACACCTTTATTGGTTAACCTTGCTTTAATGGGCATTCTTCTTATTTTACCACTCCCGCTATCATCATCACTTTCTTAACACAGTAATACGTCAATTAAATATTGTTTTTAACTTTGGCATGTCTTTAATTTTTTTCTACAAATGATCAAACATGTAATATTGGGTATCATATAACATATGAGGCTAAGCCTCATATACACATCCAAAACTCCTTCATGTACTATATTTTGGATGCTCGAAACTGTTCCTTTTGATCACATATTCTAAAAATCCAAAACAATAAATATTGGGTGTCCTAAATGGGTTTTACCCGTTCATCCACCCGTCCCAAAATTTACGATTTTACATGAATAGAACTGTTTCAACAGGTCGATGAATAGTCAAAACCTCTTGGACTCACATGGTATTTGGTATTTTAGGTTTTAGTGTATGAATATCAAAATGAATGGGTTCGATCCTAAAAAAATAGCGAAAGGTGGAATTTAGTAGGTCTAATATGAGGCTTAGCCTCATATGTCATATTATATACTTTATTCTCTATTCTTAATATTCTTATTAAGTGTCACACTGTGGTGTTCATGAGTCCTCATTTTGTTGTTGTCGCCATAGGATTTAATGTAATGAAGCTTAAGGTGAGCCTGGAGATAAAATATATGAACTATTCATTATCAAAACATTTCTCTTATCCTATTGAGTAAAAGAAGAGTTTGTGTGCCGAGGAGTAATTGCTCCAGCGGTGCCTCTCCCTGCTCCCTACTAAGAGTTTGTGTGAAGTACAATCAAGTAAAATCATGGATTACTAATATTTGGTGTCCAATTTCGTTACTTTTCATTGATTAAGAACATGGTGGCTTCCTTTCAAAAGAATAGTTAGCCAAAAAGTTGGCAGTATTTTTGCCGACTCTTGTTATATAACCAAAGTTGGCTAGGGTTTTTATAGGTCATGAGAGTTACCTTAAATCCATCAAAAATCACTTTGAAAAAAAATCCACAACTGCATATTATATCAACTCTTCAACCCTAAATCAAAGCAAGTGTGGCTAGAGTCGATTCGTTGCCTAAGAACACTCCAACTCATGTGCTATTCGTCCCCTAAATCCCTCCACTCTTATGTTGAGTATTGGATTCCCCAATTTGGTTTCGATGATTAGCTAACATAATTAATTGTGACTAATCCCCTCAATTTGTAGCTTATCAAAGCATCGCTGATATAATACAAGACATATCAAAAGCAACGATGGTGTGAGCTGCTGATGCCTGGAAATCAATTAATGGACTCATGGATATCAAATAGAAGAATTCAAGGTTTCAATAGGAGGTGAAGAGCATTAATTTTTAATCTTTTCATATCTTCATTTTCCTATTGAATTAGAATGTTAAGTCTTGAATAGACTTGATAGATTCACATTCATATCGTACACAACACCCTAGTTCATTCATCATTGAATCTCATAGGGTTAGAACTTATAAAAACTCAAAATGGAATTCTTCATCCTCAACCAGGCGATTGGTGCTTGAACCCCAGACATCCGACGTGCATGCATATACCAGTGGTTGAACCCTAACCCATGCCAGACGTATGCTGATATTATCCCAGATGCATGCACTATGAGTCAGGCATCTGGGTGATGACCTACATACGTCTGACCCTTTATGAGCAAAAATTCCAGTAGATCATTCTATCCCTTCTGACTGATTAGACGTCTGAAGTTATCGTACCAGACGTCTGTATAGCGAGACAGGTGCCAGGGAAATGACCATCTGACGTCGGTTTAAATATGATCAAAATTTCCAGTAACTCTGTTTTTTAGTCCGACTGATCAGGCATTTGAAGCTATAGACCCAGACATCTGGATAGTAGATCAGGCATCTGGGAAGCCTCCTTCAAGCATTTGGTTCTAGCCGTTACACTCATTCTGCAATCCCGTACTTACAGGGCCCCAGGCATCTGGCAAGCCTTCTCCTCTCTTATGCCAGAAGAATGGGGATGACTACCCCTAAGGCCAACCCAAGATCTCAAGATCTCAAGGCACACTTAAGAGATTTTAGTTCGGAGACAAGGCAAAACATAGAGGAGCCAGCATAGTGGTATTCCAAACAGAAAAAAATAATGGAGTAAAACCTAGGGAGTTGAAGGTACTGACTCAAGAACCTGAAGAGCTTGGACCCTGAGTTGATGGGGGATAATGTGGAGCAGGAGAGGCAAATGATCACTAATGCCAGGAGTGAGATAATTAACGTATGAGTTAGGGAGGAATAAACCCAGAAGGCGTTGGAGAGAGCACATTCAAGCCGACAAGAAATACACCCTCCATGAACACTATTATTTCTCCAGCTGAGTGAACACACATGGCTCTTGATGTCCTCAAATCTGCACTTCTCTATACATTCACCTGTAGGAAATCGGTTGGATGCCGCAGTGTTCTCTGTTTTTCTGAGCCGAATTCCAACCGATCGGTTGACTTGTCAACCGATCGGTTCACCTGTAAGAAATTCTCCGCAAGCTCCAGAGCCCAACGCTCACCCGATCGGTTCAACGATTGGGTGAAGATTTTCAGGAGCTCTCACCCGATCAGTTGAACCCCCAACCGATCGGGTGGCACGTTTTTAGCAGTTTTATTGGGTTTTTGGACCCGAACCGTTAGGGTTTGATGGGTGGTCTATAAATATACGATGTTGGACGACTGATAGGGAGATCTCCTCTATTTTTCAGTAGCTTTGCAGCCCCTTTCATGGGAGATTTAGGTTAGGTTAGATTAGGTTTTCTAGTTCAATAATTATTGTAATGGATTGATGGATTCAAATGCAAGATAAGTATTTCTTTTCCTATTTCCATTGTTTTGTGTTATTTTTATTGTGCTTGATGGTGAATGTTTGTTTGTCCATTTTATTGCTTGCTATCATGTTCTTCACCATTGAGTAGTGTTTGATGAACCATAATATGGGTTAGAGTAGGATTGATGCTTGGGATATTTCATTTGACTTGATTGCATGGCATGTGTTTGATGGAATGTGTCAATGGGGATGTCTAGCACTCTGAGACCAATCTGTTTAGCAACACACTAGATGTGTTGGGGGTTGGGCTCCGGATGCTTGTCCCGTCAAGATCCGCCTTGATGTATTGCTAGAAATCACATTCAACCTATTTGACCATTAGGGTTACGCGGGGGCGTTTTATTGTCATTGGCGGGATAAAGACCGCCTCTGACCATCGGGCCAATGGGAAATAAAACGGGAGTTTGATCCCCTAGCCACAGCTCACACCCCTAGCGTTGACATAGAGTCCTCGCGCGCGGGAACGGATTGGACAAAATGTTGGGAGTTATCATTGCGAGCTTAGTGCTCCCGGAGTCGGTCGGTGTTGGACATGGGAATGTCCACCGTCCGAATCTGGGTAGACCTAGCGTATCATCCTGGGCATCGACCGGAATATCGGGCCCATGGGGCACTAGGTACCACCTTTTGGGGCAATGTCTCACCCTGGGTCGAGTCGAATGCCAAGTGTCATGAGTGCTCTAGCCCGTGTTAGCGGGGATTCATTTCTTGTCTTTTTTATTTATTTCCTTTATTTCTACACTTCCACTCATATTATTCGCGTAGCTCTCACACAACCTAGGCGAGGCTAGTAGCCTTCAAGTCATCCACCTCCCAGTGTTCGATATACCCGCACCCTACACTAACCGTGCACTTGCGGTAAAACGACACCGCGCCCAAATCGTAAACGGGGCGCCGGTCAAGTTTTTGGCACTGTTGCCGGGAGGCGTTCGGTTTGATATTAGACAATGGCTAATTTAGACAATGGCCTCATTCCCTGGTAGAAGCTCCGAGAACGTCCCGAGAATCTCCAAAGTGCATTGGTGAACGAGGCCATTGTCTCTTCTCGGGACGTTCTCGGAGCTTCTACCAGTGGGGCTACTTTGGAGATTCCCGAGTGTAGTGGAGGTGCACCTTCTGACTTGTCGCTACCCGTCGACCCCTGCTTCCGCGTCTACGAATTGAATAACGATGCATTCTTCTCGGACAACGAGAGTGACAGTGGGGCATGTGACTGCCAAAGGGAGAGAATTTCATTTTGGACGGGCTACCCCGCTCGGAGTCACCGGAGGATGTTGTTCCGGAAGGCACATTCCAGTACCTCACCTGTGCAGATGGACTTCACAGCTCACCTTGTAGAGATGGATGTGCACGGTACATTGGCAGCGACATCACCAAGAGTACTGAGGAGCCTGCAGAGACTACACATACTTGCGAGTGGGAAATCTGGGAGTACTTGGACTTCATGGTCATTCCTGAGGATTCCACAGCTCCACCATCTCCTCAGCTACCTCTGCAGCCTCTTCTTCTGCATCCGGTGTTGGAGGACCACGATGACGTCATCTGGGACGATGAGCACGACTCCGAGGAGTCGGTCCCCTTGGAGCATGAGCCGTAGTGTGATGAGCGGTTGGAGGAGTCTTCCCCTCCCTTGGTGGCGTCCACAGAGCCTACCTGCCGTGCCACCTTCCACGCTGATGATAGGGACGACTTGAACATGCTATTGGAGCCTGTACACAATGATGCCGAGAGCGATGAGCGTGCCACTAGCACAACGGATAGCATACCATTTCCTGGGAGTATTCGCCACATTTCATATATTTTTCCATCTTATACCTGATCACTCCTTATTTTACACCTTTTTTTTCCGCATGTTTGCATGCCGTTTAGATCGCCCAAATCATGTTTTTCACGATATATCGACGATATTGCGATGCTTTTCACGATTTGTTGTTTTTGTCGCATTTCAGGTGATTTGGCGCGATTTGGAGTGATCTTGAGATGCGCTCACTTTAGACGGTCACCGACGACCTCCCCGAGGGGTATTTTGCTGTTGGAGAGGAGCGGAAGAAGAATGGACGTCACAGGAGCGACGAGGAGGCCAAAACAATCAGATTGGGCATTTTTTGTGTCCCACTCGGCCGAGTGGAGGAGCCACTCGGCCGACCAGCGAGACACTGCTCGGCCGACCTGAACAGATACGATTCCTATGTGCACTCGGCCGAGCACCGAAGACCACATCGGCCGAGTGACTATATCGCGACCGCCCGAGTGGCGCCCAGACGAGGCCCTTCCAAAACATCGAAGTTACTGTTTTTTGGCCGCCTGAACTTCAGAAGACCCACTCGGCCGAGTGGATTATTACGTCTGCCCGAGTGCCTTGAAGCCATCGGCCGAGTGACGACAACTCACTCGGCCGAGCCGCCCCCAAACTGAAGACCCCTGAAGCCCCCGACTTACTGGAAAAAGACAGGGTTTTCACTCGGCCGAGCGACTTTTGTCACTCGGCCGAGTGCGATGCGCTGCCTGTAGCGAAAACTGCGGAAAACAGGCTGTGCAGGGGTATTTTGGTCACGATTTTTGGACGATTTTGAGGGCTATTTAAGCCCTGTTTTTACCCTAGTTTAAAGAGCCTCTCTCTTAGATTTTTGCAGTTTTTTAGATTAGTTTTTAGCTTTGTTCTTTTTGATTGGAGAAGAGACAAATTTGTGATTTTTGTTGGAACTATTGAAGAACTCCATTGGTTTGCATCTCTTTTCCTTAAAAATTCTATTTTTATTGTTTATCTCATTGTTGTGATGAATTCTATTGCTTATTTCATTGATTATTTTTGTGATCTTGCTATGAATTGTGAGTAGTCGCCACGTCTTGGGGCGTGGGGATGAACCCTACAAACCCACTTTCATATTTGTGATGAATTGGTAGAAATTGAGCTAGAATTAATATCTAGAGATTAGATTGTGATCAATTTACTACGGATGGCTAGGTATTCATATCGATTGGGATTTGCAAGAGATTGGATCCCAATTTGATAGGAAGCCCTAGAAATCCGAATTGGGTTGGAATCGGATTTTCGAAGTATCGGTTTGCAAGAGATTGGACCGATACTAGGATTTCCGGTTGCAATTCCATGCCGATACTCGTTTGCAAGAGATTGGACGGGTAGGAACTATCACAATCTAGATCGCGATACGAGTTTGCAAGAGATTGGACTCGGTGCGCGATTGGACGATGATGTTGATCCTAATGCTAGCTTTCCTAGGCTAGGGTTTGCAAGAGATTGGATCCAAGCCTAGGATAGCTATAGACCGGCAACAGCGCGAGAGCGTGAGCTTGGTTCTACATTCAGTTGCAACTAGTTCATCCAAATTTTTATTCGAGCAATTTTGATACCAACGAACCACATTCATGAAATACGGTGAGTAGCGGGGATTCCCCATTCCCTAGACGTTCTTTATTTGATTTGATATTTCTGCAAGTTTGTCTGACGATTGTGACAGGATCGCCAAAGGCAATTTCTCTCTTAAGTAGCCAGGTTGATTAGGAGCAAGCACGGTCATTCGTCCTCCCTGTGTTCGATATCCCGCTCGCCGCTACACCATGCGCTAGCGGTAAAACTACAACCGTTCTTTGGGTGTATACTCAGGATCGACCAATACCGGCGACTATCTCTGGGATACATTTATTTTGGGAAATGATTTCTTGCCATGGGCTAATGCACCTCATCCTTTGCAGGTTACAAGTGGACACCTACGAGGGATGCTTGGAGGTGCATTGCTTGGGTCCATTGGCACACGTGGCACAACGCTTCTGGCGGAGCCACAGAAGGAGCAGTTTGAGCAGCTACCTGCCCCACTCCAGATTCTGGATCTGCCTATGCTCAGGTGTATCCTAATCTAGTAGTGTAAATACTTACCGCTTTCTAATTTAGATTAGAATAATCTCGTCTCCTCTCATTAGCGAGAGGAGCGTATCTAGGGTTTGCTTTTGTATCATAATAACCAATCATGTCGTGCCCTTCTATCATTTCACCCCCCATCACGCTATCTTTGTTCTTTTGGCACTTTTCTTGGCCCCGTTATCATTTTTCTCCATGAGACCCCTACCATCTCCAAAGGGTGGTGATGCCTGTTTTGCCTACTGTTCACTCTCCCCTTTATCTTTTATGCCCCATATCGGATTTTCATATCTTTTGGGCATAGCTTATATTAGCTTGGGGGAGAGTATCACCCATAGGCATTTTTGTTATTTTTGACGCATTTCCCCTCCCATTTTTTCTTTGCCCTCTAATGAGTTGTCTTATTGCATTGAGGGCAATGCAAGATTTAGCTTGGGGGAGTTGCATTTCATGCATGTTTCCTTTATTTTCTTCCATTTTTCACCTTTTTCATTCATCAAAAAAATTTTCTTTTCATTTTTATGCATCATTCCCATCATGAATTTTTCTTTCTCCATTTCATTCTTGCCTCTTTCTACAGATGAACCCTCAATGATATTTTGCAACTCATGCTTCACTTTTCGCATTTGAGCACCTTTTTCCATCACACTATTTCTTTGATTATTCAATGCTCATATATGTGTTTTGCCATCTTTTGGGTTTATTTGCTATATTTCGAGATTGTTAGTTGTGATTGTATCTGAGGCATGCTTCTAGCTATATATCATATTTTAGTATGCCCCTCTATTTGAAGTTCCTAGATTTTCACGCTTCATTTCCAAAAAACGGTTATTTTACCATCCTACCCCGTGCTTCTAACTCTTGCATGTAATACTATATGTGTGCTCTTATCGCTTGTGTTAGCTACTCGTTGACCTTTGTTCCGTGCTTTAATTCATGGAGGATTTTCTTGCCATGCTTGGATTTCTCAAAGTTTCTCTTTTTTTTTAATTTGTACATTCCCCCTCATCGTGCATCGTTCTCCCATTTGGGGAGTGCACACTTTTGTACATATTTTTGTATAATGGTCCTTCGGGGTTCTTCATAACCCGATGCCCTAAAGCCATCTGGCTTGGGATGCTAGGCCATCCTTGCATTCCATTACGATCCCGCAAGTTTGCAAGACAAAAATATTAAAACCAAAACAAAAAAAAACAAAAACAAAAAAAAACAAACCAATGTATATAGGGTAGGCGAGAGATTGTACAAAGTGATCTTTCCACATCTTCTCCTTCTCCTTTTGAACATACAAGCAAGGCAAGAAAGTGTTTCAAAAATCAAAAACAACAAGTGTGTGTCCTTACATCCTAGAGATTGATAGTTATTAACATGATTCATATCTATTCTTTCTTACTTCTTCATGCATGTATGGGTATCTCGTATTCACCGTTTGGAAGATTTGATTTGAATTTTGAGCTTCCTCATATTTGGGCATATTATCTACTATAACATGCTATGATAGCTATGCCTTTGCCAATGTCACGCTTCTATCTCTTTTGTGCTCTATTGATATAAACACATGATGCTATATTATGAGATTGAATTCTTGATTTAGATTGTGATATGCTTTTCCCTTGTGCTTAATTGTGTTGGTGATTACATTATTGGTTTGAAGAGGATGATCGAGGATTCTTCGCTTTCCTTTCTTGCTCTCGCACCCGATCTTCATTCCAACTTGTCTTCCTCGGAACGAGGAATGGTTTAGCTTGGGGGCTTGACGCGCGTTCATATTTCACCTTTTGCACACACTCTTTATCGTGTTTTCATATGCATTTCATCTCATTCCATGTTGTATATGTCACATTTTGGTTCATATTGACTATTGGGTGTATTGTTTGTATTTCAGGTATTGTTTGTATTTTAGGTAAATGTCGGCATTTCGGTGCTTCTGGAATCAACCTTTGCATGTAGGGACCAAGGCGCTCTTATACGGCGAAGATTCGATGGCCAAATACGAGGATTTGAAGCTTTGGATCCTCAACCGATCGGGTGGACAGACCCACCCGATTGGTTCGTGCACATGTATTAGACCCGATCAGAAGCAGCAATGAAGAAGAACCCAACCGATTGGTTCTGCGATCGGTTGGATGCCGCAGTGTTCTCTGTTTTTCTGAGCCGAATTCCAACCGATCGGTTGACTTGTCAACCGATCGGTTCACCTTTAGGAAATTCTTCGCAAGCTCCAGAGCCCAACGCTCACCCGATCGGTTCAGCGATCGGGTGAAGATTTTCAGGAGCTCTCACCCGATCGGTTGAACCCCCAACCGATCGGGTGGCACGTTTTTAGCAGTTTTATTGGGTTTTTGGACCCGAACCATTAGGGTTTGGTGGGTGGTCTATAAATATACGATGTTGGACGACTGATAGGGAGATCTCCTCTATTTTAAGTAGCTTTCCAGCCCCTTTCATGGGAGATTTATGTTAGGTTAGATTAGGTTTCTATTTCAATAATTCTTGTAATGGATTGATGGATTCAAATGCAAGATAAGTATTTCTTTTCCTATTTCCATTGTTTTGTATTATTTTTATTGTGCTTAATGGTGAATGTTTGTTTGTCTATTTTACTGCTTGCTATCATGTTCTTCACCATTGAGTAGTGTTTGATGAACCCTAATATGGGTTAGAGTAGGATTGATGCTTGGGATATTTCATTTGACTTGATTGCATGGCATGTGTTTGATGGAATGTGTCAATGGGGATGTTAGCAATCTAAGATCAATCCGTTTGGCAACACACTAGATGTGTTGGGGGTTGGGCTTCGGATGCTTGTCCCGTCAAGATCCGTTTTGACGTATTGCTAGAAATCACATTCGACCTATTTGTCCATTAGGGTTACGCGGGGGCGTTTTATTGTCTTTGGCGGGATAAAGACCGCCTCTTAATGTCAGGGGAAATAAAACGGGAGTTTGATCCCCTAGCCACACTCACACCCCTAGCGTTGACATCTCCTCGCACGTGGGAACAGCTTGGATGAAATGTTGGGAGTTATCATTGCGAGCTTAGTGCTCCCGAAGTCGGTCGGTGTTGGATATGGGAATGCCCACCGTCCGAATCCGGGTAGACCTAGCGTTTCATCCCAGGCATCGACTGGAATATCAGGCCCATGGGGCACTAGGTACCACCTTTTGGGGCAATGTCTCACCCTGGGTCGAGTCGAATGCCAAGTGTCGGAGTGCTCTAGCCAGTGTTAGCGAGGATGCATTTCTTGTCTTTTTTATTTATTTTCTTTATTTCTACCCTTCCACTCATATTATCCGCGTAGCTCTCACACAACCTAGGCGAGGCTAGTAGCCTTCAAGCCATCCACCTCCCTATGTTCGATATACCTGCACCCTACACTAACCGTGCACTTGCGGTAAAACGACACCGCGCCCAAATCGTAAACGGGGCGCCGGTCAGTGAGCAAGAGAGAATGAGGGCTAGAAAGAATTGAGAACTTGAGAGCTTGAACTTGAGAGATGAATCAATGAATGGCTAAGGGTTCCAAGAGTTCTCCAATGGAACAGTAAACCGAATACATATAAGCTCTCCCAAAGCCCCCAACAGATTACCCAAAAGCCCTCTCAAAATCCGTTTTAAACATTCTAACGTAGTGAATTTACAGACAAGACAGGCGACTAATGAAGGATCGACAATCGCCTGTTGCACTGTGTCAGAGGGTAGGTGAGAATTCAAATAGTAACTTACCACATAAAACAGTCGACTGATGAAGGTTGGACATGCGCCTGAAAACAAGTAGGCGCCTGGGAAACCAACTATAGACGTGTAAGTGGCAGAAGTGCGATAGTTGCCAAATTCAAGAATTATGGGTAATTAAGGACATGCAACTGATGTGGTATCCACATGCGCATGTGCCATGATTAGGCGACTGGGAAACTAACGTTCAACGCCCGCGTGCACAAGTGCGTAACTTGCCAAAATGAGAATTCTAGGCAAGGGCTGGACATGCGACTATAGCGGTATAAAGAAGTGCCTGTGCCATAGGCAGGCCCCTGGTAAACCAACTTACATCGCCTGATTGCACAAGTGCGTAAGTTGACAAATTTGGGATCTTTGGGCAAGATGATACATGTGACTGACTAATAAGTCACATGCGCCTGCAAGTCACATGCGCCTGCAAGTCACATGCGCACGTACATTGTATTTAAGTCGCCAGTTGGAAAATGAATACTGAAACCCCAAAGTATCCTATGAAAAACTTGTGCATTACAGACGACCGATGAACAAGTCACATGTGCCTGTATGGAGACAGATGCCTGACAAATGTTCAGCAGTCGCCTGTTGAATAACTAAAATGCACATGTTAGAGAATTAAGAGTTAGAGTCCTAGGAAATGATTCTAATGGATTCCTAAGATTGAATGAGTGATGTGTTAGTGCTCCAAGATAATTCTACTTCAAGGTTACATTCTAAGAGAAAGAAACAAAAGAATAAAAAGATTATATTGTGTTTTTGCTTCTCTTCTTTCTCTTAAATGATCTTAAAGTATTGGAAGCTTCTTTCTTTATCTTGATCACCCAATGATCTCTACGAGCTCCGATTAATCTTTGATTGTCATTCAATGAGCTTGATTGTCATTCATTGCTACTAGATCTTCATGAATGGATTAGGCAATGAATAAACTGCATGGAGGGGATTAGTTACAAGTATCTATGATTGCTCATTATCAAAACCAAGTAAGAAGAAGTCAATACTCAACATTCTCCCCCCTTTTGGCGATGATAAACAAACATAAACAAAAATAAATAATTGTGCTTTAAAAGATACTTACTCCCCCTACATAGATGCCAATCAAGTTAGACAAGTTAGATATAGGCATCAAATGATCAATTAAAGCAAAAGTATGATATACAAGAATGGAATGAATTAAAGGATTTGAAACTAGGATTTTTGAATCCAAATTCACTCTATCTTACTCCCCCTGATTATAATGATATATCAATATTAGATTCATGTTTAGCTTCTAATTAGTACAAAATTATGATTTTGTTATGAATGAGGGAGGCATTTGGCCTCCCCTCATATTTATCCCCCCATTACTCCCCATTATCCATACTAATGTGGATCTTTGGTATCCCATGGCCTTTGGTCTTCTATAAGTTTAATAAATAGAGAACCATGGTTTGGAGCCATGCTTACTCATTTTTATTGATTATTCAACATGTTATCAGGACTTTTGTCTCTTCTTCTAGAGCTTCTCCCAAACATCCCCTCAAATCTCCCTTACCGCGCTAAGGAATCTATTGTTGCAGCGATCCATTGCGGCAAAGCTATTGCGACATCGATTTCCGGAACATGGATTATTTTATCTACGGATTACAATTTTTTCTTTCCTAGATCAACGATCTAGAGGTATTATGTCTTATCCCGTAGGTACATAATATTCAAAAATTCTGTACATTTTTGCTCAAAATCTAGAACATACAACAACTTCTCTTAGATTTTGGCGTTTTGTTATTATTATCATAATATAACAAATCTTTAAAAAAAATTTTTAAAAAAATTCTTCATCCCCCCCGAAGGGCTCTTGCCCCCTGCCCGCCGCCCCCCCTCAGAGGGGGGGGGGGGGGGGGGGGCGACGCCCCTGCCCGGACGGGGGGTCCTCTGGCCACCGCCCCCCTTGGACGGGGGCCTCTCTGGCCGCTGCTGCCCCCGGATGGGGGGCCCTCTGGCCGCCGCCCCTCCTCGGACGGGGGGCCTCTCTGGCTTCCACCGCCCCAGGACGGGGGGGGTGGGGGGGGTGGGGGGAGGGCCGCCGCCCCCCAGACGGGGGTGGGGGGGCCTCTCTGGCCGTCGCCCCTAGGACAGGGGGCCCTCCGGCTGCCGCCCCCCCGAACGGGGGGGGGGGGGGGGGGGCTCTGGCCACAGCCCCCCAGACGGGGGGCTCCTCTTGCCGCCGCCGCCACCTGGACGGGGGGATCCTCCGTTAGCCACCGCCCCTCCTGACGGGGGATCCTCCATGGCGCCCGATCTGTCTTTAGTTACATAACCTAAAGATGAATGACGTTTTCCCATGGTCCAAGTAATTTTTAAACCGCAATTTTTATTGCCATATATGTTGTAAATGTATCTTTTGCCTGCGTAATTGCGTCAATTGATTTTTATATTGCCTGTAGTACTTATTAACTGCGTGGATGTTTAAATAAGACAAGATGTGTTTTTTGGGATCGGCCAGTATTGATATCCTATTATTAATTTCCTTAGCTTTGAATTTTTCTTTTCTGAAAGAAATTGTAGTGAGGATTTTATGTATATATGCCAAAGACCGGTGTTACTACCCATGAAGATGGAGTTGAAACTTGCATCTATCTGGGACCCCAATGGGGTTTCAATTTGTATTTTTCTTTTTTCTGCTTTATGGACTGTAATACGGACTTTGGACTTTGTATGTTTTGGGTATCTGGCCGATCCCCACATTTTTTCTTATTTATTTTCTTTAAAATGGGCATGATTTTAAATCACTTATTATTAATTCATGTGTATTTAATTGCATAGGTATAAATGGAAAAGTTGGCTAGCGTCGATTTCGAAGTACTTGACGCGGCAAGAAAGAACTATCTTAGCTGGCGAGTGGACCTGAAGTTCCACTTGCGTTCTATGGCCCTCCTTCACTCAATTTTGGCCCCCGCAGCTGCCGTGACAACTGCTGGCAATGCCCCAAAAGCGGCAAAGCCATCTAGCAGTTCTCCTACCGTTGTCTCTGACATGGATAAGGCGAAAGCCATTATTTATATCAGGAGACACATAGATCGGACCTTAAAGGCCGAATACTTAATGGTAGAAGACCCTCTTGAGTTGTGGACAGCACTTGAGGCACGTTATAGGCATCAGATAGATGTCATACTACCATGTGCCAGTTATGAGTGGGAAAACCACCGTCTTTAGGACTCTAAGTCTGTTGCTGAGTACAACTTAGCACTTCATAATATCACCTCACGCCTGAAGTTGTGTGGTGAAGAAGTCTCGGAGCACCGCATGTTGGAAAAGACATTTACCTCGTTCCACGAGAAAGATGCCATCCTCATGCAACAGTACCGTGAACACAACTTTACGAAATTCTCTGATTTGCTATCTTGCTTTCTTAGGGCAGAGCAGAATAAAGACTTACTACTAGTCACTCATAATCTGTGCCCTGCTGGTGCTGCACCTCTCCCTGAAGCCCACCATGTTTCTCCCCAGAAGTGGAAAAACAAGAAGAAGGCTAGACAGAACAAAGGGAAAGCTACAATAAAGCCAACAAGAGCACCACCCCAGAACAACAATAACCAGAGGAGGAAAAACTACACATGGAAGCGTAAGAACAATGGCCCAGTGTCAATTCCTAGGAAGAACTGGGAGGATAAATGCCATAGATGTGGCATGACTGCACATTGGTCCAGAAACTGCCGCACTCCTCGCTACCTCTAGGATCTGTATCAGGCGAGCCAGAAGCCTCTGCCTGAAACAAACTTGGCAACTATTCAACAGCCAACCAAGTTCACTGCAAATGACTTCGAGAATGACGATCTGCTAAATTGAGCCCGATCTTTATATCTATGCATTTAAATTCCATGTAGCTTCATCGGTAGTTTGTTTTGAAAGTTTTTTTTAATTTGAATGACAGTTTTTCATTTACTTAAATAAACTTTCAATTTGCTTATAGATAGATGAAGTCTGAGTGCCTTATGGACAGTGCCTCAACGCACACTATCCTTCGCGAACCATGCTATTTTTATAGCTTAAACAAATATGACGGTCCCGTAATCACAATTTCAGGACTGTCCAACATAATTGAAGGAACTGGGGAGCAATCATATTGCTTCCAAATAACATAAGACTTAAAATACAAAATGCACTATTCTCTCCAAAATCCAATAGAAATCTCATAAGTTTCAAAGATATTCGTTTTAACGGATATCACTTAGAAACTAGAGATGAAGAAAACATTGAATATATGTATGTGACTCGTCAAGAAGATGTCCAGAAGACCATCTAAGAACAATTTAAGGGGCTCCCGTCGGGTCTCTGCCACACGTATATTCAACCAATAGAAGCCAATATGATTGAGCACCAGAAGTGCCTTTCATTGCCAGAGTTTCAACTCTGGCACAATAGACTAGGTCACCCTGGATCAGCTATGATGCGTCGCATCATCTCTAAATCCTGCGAACATAATTTGAAAACCCAGAGGATTTTTCAAAAGGGTGAATTTCCTTGTCCTCCTTGTTTTAAGGGAAAACTAATAACGAGACCATCCCTTCTGAAAGTGGGATTAGAGTCTCCAGGCCTCCTAAAGAGAATTCATGGTGACATTTATGGGCCTATTCACCCCACAAGTGGCCCATTTCGGTACTTCATGTTACTGATTGATGCATACACAAAATGGTCTTATGTGTGCCTATTGACCACCCGCAACCTAGCTTTCTCCAAGCTATTGGCACAAATAATTAGGTTGCGATCTCATTTCCCCAATAACATTATCAAGAAACTACGTCTTGATAATGCGGGCGAATTCACTTCACAAGTCTTCGATGACTATTGTCGTGCAATGGGTATCAAAGTTGAACATCATGTAGCTCATGTTCACACCCAGAATGGATTAGCAGAGTCTCTTATAAAGAGACTCCAATGGATTGCACGTCCATTGCTCATGCAATCCCAGTTGCATGTGGAGGCTTGGGGGCATGCTATACTGCATGCCGTATCGCTCATTAGGATAAGTCCCTCTGGTGGCCATACAATATCCCCGATGCAGCTATCATATGGCGCTCCACCAGATATCTCCCATTTAAGAGTATTTGGTTGTGCGGTGTATGTCCCAATAGCACCACCTCAGAGGACCAAAATGGGTCCTGAACATCGTCTAGGTATATATATTGGGTTTGATTCGCCCTCTATTATTAGATACCTAGAACCTCTCACGGGAGACGCATTTAAAGCACGTCTTGATGACTGTGTATTCGATGAGAAATCATTTCCAAAACTAGGCACATAGTCTAAGAAGCCTGATGCTTCTGAGATCATTTCTTGGGAGAAGAAGTCTTTGTCCCTTTATGATCCGCGTACTAATCTGTGTAAAGATGAGATCCTGAAGATCCTTCACATCCAGAACACAGTACCCCTACTACCAGATAAATTTACGGACAACCAGAAGATTGTTCATTCACATGTCCCTGCTACCAACATGCCAGCTAGGATTGACATCTCCAAAGATGGATGCAATCCATCAGCAGCAGAATTGGCTGTACCTCAATTGAAAAGGGGAAGCTCGCCAGGTTCAAAAGATAAAGTTCCTCGAAAGAGGAAGATTCCTGAATATAATAAGATGAACCATCCACAGGATGCTGAGCTCAGACCAGCGACCTCTTCTCTCCTTATTTCCCATGCAGAGGAAACAATAGGAGAAACATTATTAAATTACGTACGTACTGGAGAGGTACTGGACAGACATAGCACAGTCGTCGACAATGATTTTGCGTTCGCTATTGCCGTTCACATCGTTGAATACGACGATGACGTCGAACCACGATCTCTAGCAGAATGTAAGCGCAGAGATGATTGGCCAAAGTGGGACGAGGCAATAAGAGTAGAGCTGGACTCACTCTTGAAACACAAAGTCTTTGGACCCGTAGTCCAAACACCTATAGGTGCTAAACCTGTGGGATATAAGTGGGTCTTCATCAGAAAAAGAAATGAAGAAAACGTGATCGTACGCTACAAGGCACGACTTGTAGCACAAGGATTTTCCCAAAGGCCGGGGATTGATTATGAAGATACATATTCCCCGGTCATGGATGCGATCACTTTCTGATTCTTGCTTAGCCTATCATCTCTGGAAAGCCTAGAAATGCAGCTCATGGACGTTGTGACTGCATATCTATATGGCGATATAGATAAAGAAATCTATATGAGACTTCCAGATGGGTTAATTTACCCCCAGGAATGAAAGAGAGACCTCGGGACGTCTTCTTAGTAAGGCTACAAAGATCATTATATGGTCTTAAGCAATCAGGAAAAATGTGGTATAACAGACAAGTGTTTTCCTTGCACAACAAGGATTCACAAACAACGAAGTCTGCCCATGTATCTTTATCAGGAGAACGTGAACGTGATTTGTCATCGTTGCAGTATATGTGGACGACTTAAATTTCATAGGATCTCCTGCAGAGATCAATGAGATATCTGAAAGCCTAAAGCATACCTTCGAAATGAAAGACCTAGGCAAAACGAGGTATTGTCTTGGCTTATAGATTGAACACTTACGAGGTGGAATCCTGTTACACCAATCAAATTATACAAGGAAACTTTTATACAAGTTTCGAATGGAAAAATGTCATCCTTTATATACTCCTATGGTCGTGAGATCACTGGATATTCATAAGGACCCCCTTCCGGCCACTGTAAGAGGGAGAGGAGATACTGGGTCCTGAAGTACCCTACATCAGTGCCATTGGAACCCTTCTATATCTGTCAAACTGCACGCGTCTCGATATAGCTTTCGCGGTTAATCTACTTGCCAGACACAGTGTTGCGCCTACAAAACACCACTGGAACGGAGTAAAGCATCTTCTACGCTACCTCCAGGGCTCTATAGATCTGGGACTATTCTACCAGAGAGGTTCCTCCTCCCAGTTACTTGGTTATGCTGATGCAAGTTACATATCTGATCCCACATAGAAAAATCACAAATTGGCTTTGTGTTTACCTACGGAGGGATTGCTATCTCATGGAGATCGGTAAAGCAAACCACTACAGCAACATCATCCAACCATACTGAACTTATTGCAATCCACGAAGCAAGCAAAGAGTGTTTTTGGCTCTGCTTTGTCGTCCAACATATCCTTGATGCCACTGGCCTAAAGACTGGTGGTTTTGAGCCCACTACCTTGTTTGAAGATAACACTGCATGCATAGTATAACCCAAAAAGGGCTACATCAAATGCGACAGAACGAAATACTTTTCTCCCAAATTCTTCTGGACGCATGATCTGCAGAAGAATGAGGAGGTCAACATTCAACAGATCCAGTCCTGCAACAATTTAGCTGATCTGTTTAATAAATCTTTACCAAGATGTATTTTTGTAAAACTTGTAAAAGGAATCGGTATGAGACAGCTGAAAGACCTACACGCCTGAAGCTTGTACGGATGAGGGGGAGTAACCTGTGGGTTGCACTCTTTTTCCTTATGCTGCTGGTTTTTCCCACTGGGTTTTCCACAGCTAAGGTTTTAACGAGGCAAACACGATTACTCCGGATCCAGAAGTATCCACCCCCTTAGCATTTACACTAAGACCAAAGTAATGGGTGGATAAGGGGGAGTGTTATGAATGAGGGAGGCCTTTGTGTAATGCCCTACAAGCTACTGCACAAGTACTAGAGGGGGGGGGGGGGGGTGAATAGTACTTTAAAATAATAAGGAGTATAATTCCAAATTAAATTGCAAACAACTACCAAATCAATTTGCGGAAGCTTAAATTGAATGACAACAACAAAATTAACAATGCTAACAAGAGATGTTAATGGGTTCGGATCCACCCAAGTCTCCCCGACTTGTTCCCGGTGATCCTACGTCCCAACCACCCGGATCCCCTCCGGATACTTGAGTTAGAAACCCTAACTCAAGATTTCCACTATGAATATCTTGTGAAAAACCTTCACAAGATCAAATCATACATGCAAAGGCAATAGTGAATCCCACAACCCGGGATCACAACCTTCTCTCACAACCGAGAGAACCAATAAGCAATATAAAAGAGTTTATATGAAATAAACAGACTTACCACAAAATCCTATACCTTGAGTTTTTCTTACCCAATAGGTGAAATGAAGGATTTGAGGAAGATGAAGTCACCAAGTCCTAGCACCAAGGAAATGACCAGCAAACGGTGCCTAGGAATGATTTGGAGACTTGGATCAAGCTATAGCTTGAAGAGCTCACCAAGAACAAGCTTCTCTCAAAATGGATTCTAGATCTAGAATAGTGAGAGAATGGGTTTCTTGTGAGGAAGAGAGCTTTGGAAGAGAGAGAGAATAGCTATCTCTTTAGAACTCAATGAATCTCTTAATGGCAGCTCTAACCTAGATAGAAATGACCTAGGTTCGTATTTATAGGGTCCCATAAAAACAAGTTAGGTCATTCTCCAACGGATAGAAATCTGGGAGAATTAGTCGGTCAAAGAACAATCACTGACCGACTAGTTCATCAACTAGTCGGTCAGTCAATCAACATGGACCGACTAAGTGAAGATCTGAGAAGAGATAGAATTTCAGACCTAGAAATCTAGTCGGTCCAAGAAGACTTTCTGACCGACCAGTCTCACAACTAGTCGGTCAGTCAGTGAACGTAGACCGACTAAGAGGCAAAATAAAATAGTCTGAATACAAATTGACTTAGTCGGTCCAAGAACAAAAGTTGACCGTCTAGTTTGTCAACTAGTCGGTCACCAAACGTTCTTAGACCGACTAACGAAAAACAGTAGCTTAGGAGAAATTTAGCATGAACAGTAAGTCACAACTAGTCGGTCAAAGAAGCATCACTGACCGACTAGTTCACAAACTAGTCGGTCGGTGAGTCAACGTAGACCGACTAACCGTAAACAGTAAAATCCAAGAAATTAAGGAATCAAACTAGTCGGTCCAAGAAGAGTTGCTGACCGACTAGATCACCATCTAGTCGGTCAGTACTCCTTCTTGTACCAACTAATATGCACATACAAGTCCGAATCGAAGCGCGACGCTTCGAGGAAGTTAGAATGAACTTGTACTAAGATCCTAGAGCTAGGACATGAGCGTAATGAAGATAGAAACGTAAGATATACTCAAGGCTTAACATTCTATCAATCAAAGCTAAAAGACTATAAATAAAACCTTAATAAACGGTCTTCGAGAGCTTCGATTGAATCTTCATAACTTCCAAAACGGCGCAAGAGCTTCAACGAAGCTTTAGGCATGTATACGAGCTTTGGGAAGTGTTGAGATGTCGCTTTAATTTTTCTCGTGAATTTGGCGACGATCTCCAATTCTGCGCTCACAAATTGTTAGTTCATGGGTTATTTATGTTTGCTCATCATCAAAACCAAATCCGGGGAATCCAATATTCAACATTCTCCCCCTTTTTGGTGATGACAAACCAACATAAATAATAATCAAAAATAATGATTCAAATGAAAAATACTTACTCCCCCTGCATTGATGACACGTTAATTCCAAAATGAATATATATGAATTGCATCAATCAGACGAGTAAGATAAATAAAGTGAATCGATTTTTGAAATATCGGATTTTGAAAATACTTATATATATCTTTACTCCCCCTGAATCTAACACATCAAATTAGATTCTTGGAAAATGAGTTAAATTTTCATTTGCCCTATTTATTATCATTATCTCTCCCCCTTTGGCATTAACCCAAAAATGGGGGGGCATACAACGACAACAACTAGGAAATGGAAAATCCAACATCGGGAGTCGTAGACAATGACGATGGACGTAATTGACACCAAGGGAAAAATGATGAAATCAAATCAAGGTGTGCCAAATTGTCCATTATCAAAAAACGATAATCAAAATCATCAAAAATACCAAATAATTGTTTATTTCTTGAATAAAGAAACATACTCTTCAATATTCAATATTCTTGGTTAAATTTGTGCATGGAAAACAATTCTATACAATTATAGAATTTATATCTATTTAACCAAGTGTTTCAATAGTCGAGCGACGATTTTACATAGCATGGACATTGAATGAGAATTAATGTGCACGACGAAGTCAATATCACAACATGAACACCGATGTCTATATAGAAATGATAACATCATGAGTACATCCAAAAAGATATCGATACATCAAATGCAACATACCCATCAAAAAGAAATACAGCATACATCGTCAACATCAAAATACAACAACATCATCAACATCAACATCATCCAAAGTTCATCAAAATATCCAACACCGACATCCAGAAAAACTCAAAAATACATCAAAACAACCCTCAATCTCTATCCTAACCCAAAACACTCTCAATAAGATATGTCATCCAAAGAGTAGTGGAGAGTCCTCGGAATGGACGATCACGAGGAAGCGGCTGGATCTGCAGGGTCCGTGGGTCCAGTCGACGGAGTGGACTCAGGCTCTGCAGGGAGTAGGGGCGTCTCAACAGATGGGATCGACGGGGCAGGTGTGGAAACAACTGGCTCAACAGCAGGGATCTCAGTAGGAATATCAGCAGGCTCAGCAACAGGCTCAGTAGCAGGCTCAGAAGTCTGAACTACTGAAGCAGAAGGCTCTGGAGCACCGGAACTGGTGCCAACTCCAGGAGCAGAAGTGGTAGCAGCAGCAGCAGTGGCCTCATCGCCACGGGCTAAGGAAGTGACAAGCTCGTCAATCTCCTCATCGTCCATCTCCTCGGCCTCAGAAACTGAAGGAGGAAGATCAATCCCCATCATCTGAGCCATACGGCAGACGACCTCCTCGGTACGAGCCAAACACGACTCGTGCCGACGAAGAAGGCGTACGACATCATCTAATGTAGCAGGAGGAGTGGAGGCTGCAGCAGCAGAGGGGGTAGCCTGGGAAGCAGATGTGGTCGACCTCTGCACGTGACGAAGCGCCGCTAGAGATTTCTTAACGGCCATCGCGTTTAGAGGGGGACCCAAGGGACGCTCATCGTCAGGAGGGAGAGGGACTCGGAAATGACGAAAGACAAGGGTCAGCAGACACGGATATGGAATATGCGCCGATTTATTGGTCTTGCGTATACACTCGAAAGAGTCCATCTTATCGAGTATAACGCGAGCCCAATTAATCTCACATCCCAAGAAAAGAGCGTAAATGAGCTTCAAAAATGGCTGGGATGGAAGTGAAGATGAGCCGTACTTGGGAAGCAAGCACGACTTCAGAATGAGATTCAACACCCATGCATTTGGCTTGAACGACTTCGAGGGAACACCAATGAGGGCAGGAGGGATCACATGGAAAATATCAGCAAGAACGGACTGATCCAAGGAAGTGATATCATCGACGGAAATGTCAGAAGGAAGAAGACCAGACGACGAGCAACCAAGAATCTCCCCCAAGATTTCTGCCGTGAGAACTAAAGGAGTTCCCAAGACAGTAGTCTCGATGGAGTGACTCTCATCGTACAGGCCTCGAACATGATTGGCGTAAAACAATTTGACCATGCGAGGAAATGGTCTAGGATTCGCCTTGGGGTCATAGCGAAGATAATCCAATAGGCCACTATAGGAGAGAAGATCAGCAAGGCCGAGAAAATCAGAAAACTGAACGTAATGCTCTAACAACAGTGGGCAGTGCTCTATACGGTTGTACGCTGCGAGACACTGAGGGTCATCGCGGCACAACGATATGTCTACACCGCCGACTGGCATAGTAGCTTTACCCTTAGCCTTACGGGTCTTCGGAGGAGGAGGAGTAGGTTCCCTAGGGCCAGACTCGTCCTCAGGGACAAACTCAGAGTTGGAATCTGGAGGAGTGGCAGGAGTGTGGAGAATGGGCTTTTTGGTCTTAGATTTTTTGGGTTTGACTGTTGCCGTCCTCGGCTTCTTTAGAGGAGGCGAAGATGGAGAAGCTTGGGTAGACTTGGCACGACGCTTGGGCTTAGATGGATTCCTAGGGTTGGAAGGCTCTATAGACATTGGGGAAGCCCCAGAAGAGGTGATAGGGATCCTCGTCTTTGCCATGATCGTGGCACGACGAGTACAAGCAACCGAAGATGGTTGAAGAATCCTAAGCACACAGCCCTAGAAAAGAGAATCTGAAATACACAAGCCCTAGATGAAATTCGAAACCCTAGCAACTAGATGAGATAAAAATCAAACCCTAGAGTATGAATCGAGACCTAGGAGAGGGGGTTTTACCTAGGAGGAGGAGTCAACGGCGGCGGACGGCGGGGATGGCCGGAGAACTGGCCGGAGACGACGGGAAGATGAAGAGTCTCGAGAGGGTTTGGGGTTTTTGCGGGCTGGAGAAGAAAATAAAACCGACTAAAATGAGATTTAGTCGAATAGATTTGAGTTTAAGTCGGTCGGGAAAGGAAAAGACACGTTTGCCCTAACACACTTAGTCGGTCACAGTTCAAGCACTGACCGACTAGATTATGATCTAGTCGGTCGGTCAATGAGCTTGAACCGACTAAGTCGAAACAGAGGCAAACAGGAGATTTCTAGGGCTAGAATTAGTCGGTCGCAGTATACTCACTGACCGACTAGTTTTCAATCTAGTCGGTCGGTAAGTGTACTGTGACCGACTAAAAGAAGTCAATGACAATAGAGAGCTAAAAACTTGAACTAGTCGGTCCGAGTTCACTTGCTGACCGACTAGATGAGCATCTAGTCGGTTGACAAATGAACTGAAACCGACTAGAAGAGTCCAAAAAATTGATAGATGAGTTCTCTTCATAAACCACTTGGATGTGACATCATAACTCACTCATTAGTCATCTAAATTACCCCATAAAACGTCGAAATCTTAAATACAACATTCAAATTAGAATTCGATCATAAATTCAAACATATCACATAAAATTCCCAAAAATTCAATAAATCTAGCATGAACGAAATATCGCGAAATCGAATAGCATGCAAGATAATTGAATGAAATATGAATCATATATCTCGGATTCACCCATAATCCCCAATTCTCGACGCAACCGCACAAAGGAGTCCTCCTTTAGGGGTTTCGTGAAAATATCGGCGATTTGCTTTTGGGTTTCAACGTACACTAAAATGATGTCCTTTTTAGCAACATGATCATCTAAAAAATGGTGTCGGACATCTATGTGTTTTGATCAGGAATGGTGCACCAGATTCTTTGAGAGACAGATAGCACTTTGGTTATCCACCATGATAGGGCTAGTATCACAGTGAATACCAAAATCCTTCAAAGTGTGTCTCATCCAAAGAACCTGGGCACAAGCGGCACCGGCGGCAATATATTCCGCCTCGGTGGTTGAAAGTGATACGGAATTTTGCTTCTTGGAAAACCAAGAGACAAGAGAATTTCCTAGAAAATGGCAAGTGCCACTAGTACTTTTCCTGTCGGATTTGCATCCCGCATAATCGGCATCACTGTATGAGACTAACTCATACGTGCTAGATTTTGGATAAAGTAATCCAAAATCAAGTGTATAACTTAGATAACGGAAAATACGCTTTACCGCTACTAAGTGAGACTCCTTAGGTTGAGACTGATAACGAGCACATATGCATACGACAAACATAATATCGGGCCTACTTGCGGTAAGATAAAGTAAACTACCTATCATACCTCGATATAGACGAATGTCTACATCCTTACCTCCCGTATCCTTGTCGAGATGCGTAGTCGTGCTCATTGGAGTCTTTTTCCCAGAAGCACTTTCCATTCCAAATCGCTTAAGCAACTCCACCGTATACTTCGTTTGGTGGATGAAGATTGCATCGTTCAATTGGCGAATTTGGAGACCTAAGAAATATTTGAGTTCGCCCATGTGGCTCATCTCAAATTGTTACTTCATAACATTAGAGAACTCTTCGCAAAGAGTGAAGTTATTAGCACCGAAAATGATATCATCAACATAAATTTGAACTAATAAAATATCATTATTCGCATGCTTAACAAAAAGTGTAGAATCGGCTTCGCCCATTTTAAAATTCAAATCCAAAAGAAAATTCTTTAGGCGATCATACCAAGCTCGAGGAGCTTGTCTCAAACCATAAAGAGCTTTCTTTAGTTTAAAAACATGATTTGGAAATTTTTCATTTATGAAGCCCGGAGGTTGAGAAACGTAAACTTCCTCAACAACATCTCCGTTTAAAAATGCACTTTTAACATCCATTTGAAATAACTTAAAATTTTTATGGCATGCATAAGACAATAAAAGTCTAATTGATTCTAATCTAGCTACCGGAGCGAAGGATTCTTCGAAATCGATACCTTCCTCTTGGCGATAGCCTTGAGCAACTAACCGAGCTTTGTTCCGGATGACGACTTGATTTTCGTCGGATTTGTTCTTGAATATCCACTTTGTCCCTATGACGGTGCGGTTCTTCGATGGCAGAGGAACAAGCTCCCATACCTCATTCCTTTCGAATTGAATGAGTTCCTCCTCCATGGCAAGGATCCAAGCATTATCTTCGCACGCTTCAATTATATTCTTTGGCTCTATTGATGAGACAAAGGCACTATTGGCGAAGTGGTGGACTTGCGATCTCGTCTTGACACTATCATGAATATTGCCAATGACTTGCTCATGGGGATGGTCGCGAACTGTTTGAAGCCGCTTGGGAATACCTTGATCACTAGGCACATTCTCAACAACTTCATTAGTCGGGTTAGTCTCAATAGAATCAATTGAATCAAAAGACTTAGAATTTTCAAACGAATCACATAAAACATCCATAGAATCATTATCATTTGAAATTCTAGAAGTAGCACAATTCTCATTAAAAGAGACATGAAGTGATTCCTCGATCGTAGAGGATCTTTTGTTGTATATCCGGTAGGCTTTGCTACGTGAGGAATACCCAACAAATATCCCCTCATCCGATCTCGGATCAAACTTGTCCAAATTATCATATGTGTTTTTAATAAAACATTTTGCGCCGAAAACACGAAAATGTTTAACTTGAGGCAATCTACCAAACAACAATTCATAGTAAGTTTGTTTGGTGCCGGGCCTCAAAAGTATTCTATTAAACACATAGCAAGCGGTGTGTACCGCTTCCGCCCAAAATTGATAACCAAGTTGACTATCTTCGAGCATAGTGCGAGCACACTCCACAAGCGTTCTATTCTTTCTCTCAACAACACCATTTTGAGGAGGTGCGCGAGGGAAAGAAAACGTGTGAGTAATTCCAAGATCATCACAAAAATTTGAGAAAGACTCATTCTCAAATTCACCCCCATGATCACTACGAATAGTGACAATGGTGGTTCCGGTGAGATTTTGTACTTTCTTCACAAATATTGTGAAGTTTTCAAAAGCTTCATTTTTATTACATAAGAAAAATACCCATGTAAATCTTGAATAATCATCAACGATGACTAGTCCATATCTTGCATTTCCTAAGGAAGCAACTCTAGTTGGCCCAAATAAATCTAGATGTAATAGCTCTAGTGGCCGTTTCGTAGAAATGCTTTTCTTAGGTTTAAATGAAGATTTAGGAAGCTTGCCACATTGACAAGAATCACAAAAACTTTTCTTTTCAAAAACGAGTTTCGGAAAACCTTTAATGGAATTTAATTTCGAAAGCTTATAAAGTGTTCCAAAGTTCACATGTCCAAAGCGTCGATGCCATAAGTGTTGTTCACTTGTGTTGGCAATGAGACATTGTTCATATGACTTAGGAAGATCCAAAATATAAATATCTTTATGGCGTGTGCCGGAAAATAATAATTTATTATTATCATTTGAAATATGACACAATCCTTTCGCAAAGCTAACTTTGTAACCTTTGTCACAAAGTTGACTTATTGAAATAAGATTATGATTTAAACCATCAACTAGATAAACATCACTAATTAAGGGTTTAGAAGGGTTACCCACTTTACCAACACCGACGATTGTTCCGCTCTCATTGCCTCCAAATACGACGCGATTTCCATTTGCAATGGGAACCACTCCGGAGAGCAATTGAGCGTCACCCGTCATGTGTTTTGAACACCCGCTATCGAGTATCCAATTCCCTTTGGAGCTAAATTTAAATTTGTTGCTCCTTTTATTTTTCTTTTCCTTGAGTACCTAAAGATAGAAACATTCATATCATGGTACCCAAGGTCATTGGGTCCTCAAAGGTTAGACCTTTGGAAGCCAAGTCCAATTGGACTTAGACTTCCCCACATAATTTCTACTATGCACAACATCCGAAAAATAAGCATTCATATACACTTGTTTTTCATCCATGCTTGTGTCCTTTGGGCTCCAAATAGTGAAAATTTTGGGAGCCATCATCCTATTGGGTGCATGCATGCGTTGTTGGTTTCTACGTGATGCATGTCGTGGATAGGCATAAGGAACATGATGGAATGGTGCACGACGAGAATTATTCATATGATGAGGTGGGTGAACATATGCATGTGTGGGAACACGTGCGTGAGGGTGTCTCACATGGTGTGCACGTGCCCGAGAATGTGTTGCATAAAAATCATCATATGTGTGAGATAGTGGAGTAGGACGTGTGTTCCTACGTGGCATGGTATTGGTGTACATATAAGCATGCCCCTTCTTTGGAGGTCCACCCGAAGTGGGTTTCTTTCCAAAAGAGGGTGTGGACGAGGTGGAAGCACCATTGGTAGATGAACTACCAATAGAGTGTTTGCTACCACTCGTAGAGTCACCGAAAGTTGGCCTAACAAAAGTAGTGGCCGATTTGGATGGACATCCCATCGTATACCCCAAACCAATGTGGTGATTGGCCGGAAGTAAGTCACTTAGGATTTTATCCAAATGGTCCTTACCCTTATTGAATCTATTGATTCGGCCTAATGTGTTCTCATATTTCTCTTTGAGAGAACACATAGAAGTATCTAATGTGGATACTTGCGATGTGAGCACATAAACACGAGATTTAAGATTCTCGTTCTCAATACTCAAAGTCGAGTTTTGAGAAGTTAAATCCGCTATCCTATGTTCTTCCGGATCATCAATGCTAACATGTTCAAGTTTAGATTTGAGATTAACAATCTCATTTCTTAACTCTTCAACAACGGTGTCGTTGTTGGTGATGATAGTCTTAGGCGAGGTTTGAATGCTAGCTAGGTCATCTTTTACTTTAGTATATCTATTTACTAACTTAGTGTATTTAGACCATAAATGAGAGTTAGCATCCCTAAGATCATCCATAGTTACCTCATCGCCTTCATCGTCGCTATCATCGGAAGAGGAAGATCCTTGATCATTCTCCTCTCTTGCCATGAAGCACATGTGCGCTTGCTCCACTTTCTCATCGTCCGACTCTCCGCTTGAGGAATCCTCGGAGTCGGTGAATGTTGTTCCGATAAGTCCCTTTTTGTACCCCTTTTTGTACTTCTTTGACTTGTCGAACTTCGGCGCCTTCCACTTCTCCTTTTGCTTGTTTTGAGGACAATCCGCTTTGATGTGTCCTGGCTTATTGCATTTAAAGCACAAAGGTGGAGAGGCGTTAGTAGAAGTAAACTTAGATTTTTGTTTGAAGTTACCCTTTCGGAAGAAGCGATTGAACTTCTTTGCCATGAGTGCAACGGATTCCATGTCCATTTCTTCTTCCGAGTCCTCATCATCGGTAGAGGTGGATGAAGCCGCCTTGAATGCAATCGCCTTTTTCTTAGGCGCGTCTTGGTTCAAATAGGACTTCATCTTTTCTTGTAGCTTCACCTTGCTATCTTTGCGTACCTCGTATGACATCAAAGTACCCATTAATTGAACTACGGTATATTTATTCATGTCATTACCTTCCTCGATGGCGAAGGTACGTTTCTCCCAAGAAGAAGGAAGTCCTTCGATAAGCTTTGAGCACTTCTCCTTTTGAGTGTAGGACTTGCCGAGGGCCTCTGACTCGTTTATTATGTCAACGAAACGAGCGTAATATTCCTTCATCTTCTCGCCCTGTTGCATATGAAACATTTCGTAATCTTTGTTTACGACTACGAGTTTAGAGTCTCTTACCCTACTCGTCCCTTCATGAAGAATGAGGAGAGAGTTCCAAATTTGATATGCACTCTTACATGTGCATATCTTATTGAAGTCCTCGGGCTCCAATGCGCATTGCAAGGCGTTCATTGCCTTGGCATTGCTTACCTCCGCGGCGACCTCCGCGGTAGTCCATTTCTCAAAGTCTTCTTCTTTGGGCTCGATGTACTCCTTCATTGTAGTCCTCCATAATGATGCACTCCGGAGGAAGGTTTCCATCCGGCATTTCTAGTACCCGTAGTTGGTACCGTTGAAGAATGGAGGCCTCGTGGAGGAATGTCCTTCCATCACCGAAGATGCTCCTTCACGGTTCCTGAAGGTGTCATAGTTGGAAGGTGGACGCACGGTCTTGTTGTCGTTGGCAGACATAGCTAAGTATCTGGCTTTGATACCAAATGTAATGCCCTACAAGCTACTGCACAAGTACTAGAGGGGGGGGGGGGGGGGTGAATAGTACTTTAAAATAATAAGGAGTATAATTCCAAATTAAATTGCAAACAACTACCAAATCAATTTGCGGAAGCTTAAATTGAATGACAACAACAAAATTAACAATGCTAACAAGAGATGTTAATGGGTTCGGATCCACCCAAGTCTCCCCGACTTGTTCCCGGTGATCCTACGTCCCAACCACCCGGATCCCCTCCGGATACTTGAGTTAGAAACCCTAACTCAAGATTTCCACTATGAATATCTTGTGAAAAACCTTCACAAGATCAAATCATACATGCAAAGGCAATAGTGAATCCCACAACCCGGGATCACAACCTTCTCTCACAACCGAGAGAACCAATAAGCAATATAAAAGAGTTTATATGAAATAAACAGACTTACCACAAAATCCTATACCTTGAGTTTTTCTTACCCAATAGGTGAAATGAAGGATTTGAGGAAGATGAAGTCACCAAGTCCTAGCACCAAGGAAATGACCAGCAAACGGTGCCTAGGAATGATTTGGAGACTTGGATCAAGCTATAGCTTGAAGAGCTCACCAAGAACAAGCTTCTCTCAAAATGGATTCTAGATCTAGAATAGTGAGAGAATGGGTTTCTTGTGAGGAAGAGAGCTTTGGAAGAGAGAGAGAATAGCTATCTCTTTAGAACTCAATGAATCTCTTAATGGCAGCTCTAACCTAGATAGAAATGACCTAGGTTCGTATTTATAGGGTCCCATAAAAACAAGTTAGGTCATTCTCCAACGGATAGAAATCTGGGAGAATTAGTCGGTCAAAGAACAATCACTGACCGACTAGTTCATCAACTAGTCGGTCAGTCAATCAACATGGACCGACTAAGTGAAGATCTGAGAAGAGATAGAATTTCAGACCTAGAAATCTAGTCGGTCCAAGAAGACTTTCTGACCGACCAGTCTCACAACTAGTCGGTCAGTCAGTGAACGTAGACCGACTAAGAGGCAAAATAAAATAGTCTGAATACAAATTGACTTAGTCGGTCCAAGAACAAAAGTTGACCGTCTAGTTTGTCAACTAGTCGGTCACCAAACGTTCTTAGACCGACTAACGAAAAACAGTAGCTTAGGAGAAATTTAGCATGAACAGTAAGTCACAACTAGTCGGTCAAAGAAGCATCACTGACCGACTAGTTCACAAACTAGTCGGTCGGTGAGTCAACGTAGACCGACTAACCGTAAACAGTAAAGTCCAAGAAATTAAGGAATCAAACTAGTCGGTCCAAGAAGAGTTGCTGACCGACTAGATCACTATCTAGTCGGTCAGTACTCCTTCTTGTACCAACTAATATGCACATACAAGTCCGAATCGAAGCGCGACGCTTCGAGGAAGTTAGAATGAACTTGTACTAAGATCCTAGAGCTAGGACATGAGCGTAATGAAGATAGAAACGTAAGATATACTCAAGGCTTAACATTCTATCAATCGAAGCTAAAAGACTATAAATAAAACCTTAATAAACGGTCTTCGAGAGCTTCGATTGAATCTTCATAACTTCCAAAACGGCGCAAGAGCTTCAACGAAGCTTTAGGCATGTATACGAGCTTTGGGAAGTGTTGAGATGTCGCTTTAATTGTTCTCGTGAATTTGGCGACGATCTCCAATTCTGCGCTCACAAATTGTTAGTTCATGGGTTATTTATGTTTGCTCATCATCAAAACCAAATCCGGGGAATCCAATATTCAACACTTTGGCCTCCCCTCATCTTTATCCCCCCATTACTCCCTATTATCCCAACTAATGGGGACCTTTGGTATCCCATGGCCTTTGGTCTTCTATAAGTTTAATAAATAGAGAACCATGGTTTGGAGCAATGGTTACTCATTTTTATTGATTATTCAACAGATTTGTTTATTTCTCTCCCCATATGGCATTATCCAAAAAGTGGGAGTAGAGAAACAATAACTATTGCTAAATAAAATTAAAACTATAATGGGAGTATAAAGAGTAGGATATGTATTTAATGTGATACCAAATGAAAATAGAAAACGTGAAGGTGTATCACACAAATACATATCAAAATCATCAAAAATAAAGTTGATTAGACGAAGAGAAGTCCAATAGCAACATTCATGCCGTGAAATAAAGAAATTGTAACGACTTACATTCAATATATCTTAATTTTCAATGTAATTAAGTAAGGGCACAAAGAAGATATATAATCACACAAGATTCACACATATGTGCAATGAGCCAAAAATGTCATATATATATAATAGTCGTAACATGTGCCCTCGGGCACGAGTCATTTAAAATATTTGTTTCCACAAAAATTATTTCCCCTTCAAAATTTTGGGACATATAATATTCCACTTCATAATTTAAAGGAACAAAAATTTAGCGGGCGCCTTTGGTGCCCAAATACAAATACAAATTTTTCCCCACAAAAAATTTAACACAAATAAGTTGATTGGGGGGGTTGTGAATGTATATGATAAGTTTTCAAAAAATCAAAGCTTTTGTTTCCACCCAACAAATTTCCCTCCAACCCAACAAATTTCCACTCAAATTTTGACATGACATTGCCACATAGGATAAGTTCAAAAACATCCCTCAAATGTAATATAGATGTACGTAAAGTTCATATTGGACAGTATGATTTACAGCAGCAAAACTCCTAAACACAAAACAAATTCCAAATTGCAATTACAACCTTCCAAGCATAAATCCAAGAAAAATTCAAATAAAATCCAAAAAGCATGTTTAGCCATTACAGTATATCCAGAGAAAGTACAATTACAATCCAAATTCTAACATTTCAAGGCACTAATCCAAAAACCCCAAAACAATGAAAATGCAACACAATTCATAGTATCTATCACATCTTTCTAGAAATTTCCAATTAAATGCTCTTTCAGTAGTGAATCCCTTTCAATCCGCAATATATAAGAACCAAAATTTCCAAACAAATTCGTTGGCTCTGTGGTAACGTCGTTGCCCATATCCTTTGTCTTGTGAGGTAGGAAAGTTTCCGAGTCCCCACAGCTCTGATATGATCTGTGTAACGTTCTGTGAGGCCCAGTCCTGGATTCCAAGCAAAGATGTCGTAAATATGCTCCAAGCTCCCATTTGAATGCCAACAGAAGAACTTCAAATGCCAACCAAAAGAAAAGAGTTTCTACATCACCTTGAACACGATCATGCTGGCAAAGATTGTCAAGGTAGTGAACATCACATAAAAAACAGGAGATGTCATAGCCGTGTCAAAGGTATCCAGTGCCTGCATGGCATAAGGAAAATATGAATTTCTCAACGAAACCCAAAAAAGGCCGCCCAACCCCCCCAAAGAAATGTGTGTTTGATTCACATTATATGCAAGGTTTTCAGGGTGAATGTGAGACATCAACATAGTAAACCTACATCCACAACAAATCACCAAATTGCTTTGTGCATACATTCCATACATGTTTAGTTAAATCTGTAGTCTCCAAACAAAAACATCTCTGTATGAGTTATTTACAAGTTTGATATGTACCTTGAATAGTTATATATTTAACCTTATATAAATGGCTTTACATATCTGTACTCAAGATCTTGTTTCTTCTATCAGCTTGGATGGTTGAAATGGCATTGCATCTAGAGTTTGCTTTAAACCAATTCAAATGCTCAAGCCATCATTCTAATCTTAATACCATATATTTTCTATATGAGACTGAAGATCATTTATTTATTTTCTAGTTGTTCTTCAATTTGCTATTGGGTTATTTTCTCAAATATGTCTGGTGCATTTGTATATTGTGCAAATATTGTATATGTTGAGCTTCTAAAAAAGACATTGCAATAGAATAAACAAAAAGTTACTGGCTATCATTCTGTGGTTCGAAATGATGCCTAAACCTAGAGAGATTGGATGACAATTTAAGAAATCATAGTAGTGTGCATACATGTCAAGCTTGGGAAAATGAAACATACATTCAAATCCATGCATTCACGTTTCTCATGAAAAAGCACCTGGAAATTTATCCATATGTTGTAGCTTTGCTAGCTTACTAAGATTAATCATATTGACCTATTTCTGAAGTCCACATGACAGTTCTGACGACTCTGTTGTCTCCAGAATCATGTAAATGGCAGCACTTTCACCACATTCTTACTAATGCGGTTGCATCAACATACTTGGCCAGTGGCAAGAAATTTTATTTATGTTTACCCCTAATTATGTTTTCATCTAGTGTAGAAGGCAGAACTATTTTTTATGCATATCCTCCATTGTAGACTATGACTGAGGGTACATCATACTTTCATGTAATCAAATTCAAGGACAATGTGAGTACCTCTGACAGCAAGAACTCTATCGTACATCTCAATACTTCTTCACTGACATGCGTTTATATTTCATATATTCACGCACGTTTTCTTTTGTGTTTCTCCGTATTTTCCGCCGTCTTTATTCGTTTTCTCGTATTTTCTCGTTTTCTTTCACTTTTCTTTGTTTCTCCATGTTTGCAGGAGATTGCCTGCGTAGGGGACGTTTAACGATGATATCATGTGTCCCCGGAGCAACGGGAGGAGTCACGCGTGATCCAGGGGGTCAAACGACGAAGAATACATCTTTCAGCCCCTCACCCGGTCGGTTGGTCATCTCCAACCGATCGGGTGATGCACGCGTGCACCACCCGGTCTCAGCCGGAGCTCAAGTGGAAGTCACCCGACCGGTTCACAGGCCGGTTCAACTGGGGCCAACTCTCTGTCTTCTCGAGCCAAATTCCAACCGATCGGGAGACTCTCACCCGATCGGTTCATCTGTAGCTGATGCTGAAGAGCCGAAGACACGGGCACCCAACCGATCACTTCACCCGATGGCGCCAAGATCCAACCGGTCACTCCAAGAACTCAACCGACCGGTTCATATGACCGGGTGAAAGTTCGTCGTTTTCTGTTATTATCTGTAAGTCGTTTTCTGTTATTATCTGTAACGGATCACCCGATCGGTTGACTTGTCAACCGATTGGGTGATATGAGAGTCTATAAATAGAACCCCTAGGGTTCCAGAAACGGGGGAGCTGCTAGTTTTTACTGTTTTCTCCTATTGTGACGGCTGTAATTACTGTTCCTTTGTAAGTTTTTGGATCTTTCTCAAACTTTAGTATTATCTTATTTGCTCTACTACCTTCGCATTCCAATCGCCTGATTATGATTTCAACGGTTCATTTTCGTTTAGATCGCTTTTTAATGAATTTTTGTGAGTAGTTCCCAAATCTGGGATTTTGGTGGAAACCCCTTCGGGGGCTCTTCCCGATGCATCCATAGGGTTAGGAAATCGATAGGGATTAGGATTCTAACGGTTACGCAGGATGTTTCATTGTCATCGGCGGGAAAAAGACCGCCTTTGACCGTTGGGCCAAGGGGGAATAAACTTGGCGGTTGACTCCCTAGCCATAGCTCACACCCTTAGCGTAGACGCCGAATCCTAGCGCGCGGGAGCGGCAGGATGAGACGTTGGGAGTTATCGTTGCGAGCTTAGTGCTCCCAGAATCGATCAGTGTTAATGGACACGGGAGTGCCCACCGATCGAATCCGGGAAGTCCGGTGTATCATCCTGGCACCAACCGGAATATCGGGCCCATGGGACGCCGGTACCACTTTCGGAGGCAACGTCTCACCATTAGACCCTAATTCCGATCGCTATCCTACCCGCAGGCCGCATCGGCGAGAGTCGCTCATTGGAGTGGAAACCAAAGTCCCGAGTTTATTTTCTTATTGTTCATACCTTGCATTACTTTCCGTGACAACCCATCAACCGATTCGGGCTAGCTCGCCCACGGGGTGATTTTGGTCCTCCTTGACACAAGCACATCCTAGCCTACCTGTGTTCGACCCCCAAGCCACACTACAACACCGTGCGCTTGCGGTTACAAATATCTAAACCACCCCCTGCCACGCGGCACACCGCCGGTGTGGCGGGTACACGTCAAGTTTATGGCGCCGTTGCCGGGGAGGCAACGTGCTTGTTATTTTAGGATCTCTTGAACCCTAGTGTCTAGCTCTTATCCCTACCTTGCGATAATTTTCGCATTTTCCTTTTTCCTTTTTATTTTCTTTTTTTTATTTCCTATCTTATCTGTTTCTTTCCCACTTGTCGCTTCACGGGTGTTTGTTGTTTTTCCTGCACAGGAGTTCAAGAAGTCTCGACGACTTGATCCCCGTTGATCCAGAGATTAACGCCACCCTTAGGCGCTTGGCCGCTGAGAAGCGAAGAAGAGAGGATCCCGAATCCATGGAGGAGAACATCTCACCTCACAAGTCCCTGTTGGAGTACTCGATGCCATCTATCGAGTCCACTTCTGCCATCCGTTCTCCAGCTATTGCGGCCCAAAGCTTTGAGCTAAAGCCATCTTTGGTGACATGGATCCAGCAGGACCAGTTTTCGGGTGCACCCATGGAGAGCCCGATCGAGCATCTAGACTCCTTCTTGGAGAAATGTGACACCTTCCGGATTAATGGTGTCACGACTGAGGCGATCCGTCTGAAGCTGTTCCCCTTCTCGTTGCGAGACAAAGCCAAGCAATGGCTTAGGAGGAAAGACCCCAACACTTTCAATACCTGGGAGAAGCTCTCCAACGCTTTTCTGACGAAGTTCTTTCCTCCGGGGAAGACCATGAAGTTGAGGAGTGAGATCTCCTCCTTCTCCCAGGCCTGCCACGAGTCCTTGCATGAAGCTTGGACGAGGTACAAGGAGATGCAGAGAAGATGCCCTCACCATGAGCTTCCGATGTGGCAGATTATTAATCTATTCTACAATGGGCTGAGGGATGACCTGAAATCTTCTATGGACGCCGCGGCTGGGGGTTCCTTCATGTCAAGGAGCGAGGAAGATGCCGGATATATTCTGGAAAATATGGCATCCAACAATGAGCGGTGGTGTGACGAGAGAGCCATACCCAGATCTGGGGGAATACACAGAGTCGAGGACGTCGACAAACTTTCAAGCAAGTTCGACTTGCTTTCGACCCAGATCTCCGCACTAATGGTAGGAGCCGGTGGGGCCGGTACACAGCAGATTTCAGCGGTAGAATCCGAATTCTTTGGGGAATTCGACGGTGGTGACGTCTCACCACCGTTGGACCAGGCGAGCGCACTATTTTACAACCCCACGGGAAATGCGCCGTATCCACCAAGAACCAATTCCAACCCGGCCTACTCTCCAAACAACCGGAACCACCCTAACTTTGGTTACCGGCCACCATTCCAGCCCTCGCCGCCTCAGTAGCCGCAGCAACAAACATATCAGCCGACTAGGCCATAGCAGAGTCAGATTCAGCAGCAACAATATCAGCAGCAACCTCAGTAACAATTTTACGCACTCAGGAATCAGCAGCCAATCCAGCAGCAGCAGCAGTATGGCCAACAGAGGGCCGTCTCTCCGGTTGAGTCTCTCTTGACTCAATATATAACCAACCAGGAGAAGATCAATCAAAAGCTGAAAATGGGTCAGCGGGCCCTCACGGACCAAGTAACCCAGCTGGGGTTACAAGTGGCGAACCTTTCAAGGTCACAAAACCAATTGCCGCCACAACCGGAGGTGAACCCGAGGGGAGCAACCCAAATGTCGGCACTCGTGCACGAGCACGCAAATGTGTCCGCTATCGTTCTGAGAAGCGGGAAACAAATCCCTACTAGAGTGCCCCCTAACAGACCGGAAGCACCGTTGGTCGTTGAGCGACTGATCGAAAAATCAAACGACGCCGGTGCTTCGTCATCAAATCCTACGACTCCGGAGGGATTCTCTGAAGAAGAGAAGAAGAAGAACGAGGAAGGGAGCCCGAAAGTGTTCAAACCCGTTGTTCCATTTCCACAACGGTTAGCTCAGGCCAAAATCGACGAGAAATATGGCAAGTTCTTCGCCATGGTCAAGGACCTGAGCTTGCAAATCCCCTTCCTGGAAGCAATCGAAACAATCCCCTCCTATGCAAAATTCCTGAAAGATTTGGTGATGAGAGGGTCTAGAAAGGAGAAAGTAGTGTTGACGGCGGAATGCAGCGCTCTCATCCAGAGGGCAAATCCGCCGAAACTTAAAGACCCGGGGAGCTTCTCAATTCCTTGCACGATCAGGGCAGTAAAGATTCATCGTGCACTCGTCGATCTCGGAGCGAGTGTAAGTTTGATGCCCTTGTCGATGTATAAAAGGATAGGAATGGGTGATCTAAAGCCCACAGGCATGACCCTACAACTTGCTGACCGGTCGGTCAAATATCCGGTGGGGATTGTGGATGACCTCCCCGTTAATGTAAAAGGGGTGCATGTGCCAGTGGACTTCGTTGTCATGGACATGCCTGAAGACGCACACACTCCCATCATCCTGGGACGGCCTTTCATGGCCACTGCTGGCGTTTTGATTGATGTGAAGAACGGAAAACTTTCTCTAAACGTCAGCGGGGAAAAGGTTGAATTTGATCTGGGGTTGTCCATGAAGTACCCCGATCCCCCAGATGACCCTCGGTGTAATATGCTGGAGGTGGAGGAAGATAAAGCTGCTGAAGAGAGCTCCTGGGAGATTCTCTTAAGAAACCCCCCGATGACTTGGGGAATTCAGAAGACCAAGACGGCCCTAAGAACAATGATGCTGCTGGGAAAGCGAGTGCAGCACGTACAACCCCTCCCGGGTTCCCCAAGGCTCCTCCTGCGAGGAAAACGGGGAAAGAACCCATGGGCCTCACCAAAGATGAGGTCCGGATCCTTAAGAAGATGGCGGTAAGCGCCAATACGAAAGAGAAGCCCCCAGATCCCGAAAACAAGGAGAGGGTAGTCGAGCAAATCTTTCTCCAGCCGCTGACTACTCCAAAGGCCTTAAGCTCCGATGAAGAAGAGATGCCGAACTTCGGGCATCACCCGTATCAACCACCGTGAACATCACTTGCGGGCGTCGAGCCAACGACGTTAAACAAGTGCGCTTCATGGGAGGCAACCCATGCTCTAAACTTTTGCCCCACTTTTTAGTGTTATTTTTTACTTTATTTTATCTATTTTTATAAATAAAATCAGCCGCGAGAACATCCGTTCAGGGACTTAGACAATCTGTTGATTTTTGCAGGAAACAAAGCCCCAACCGATCGGTTGATAACTCAACCGATCGGTTGGGATGTATTAGATACAAGCCGCAACTGTCCCCAAGGGAACCGGTCGGTTGAAGAATGGAGAGACCGGGTGACAGACCGGGTGATCTGGGGAGAATTCTCGGGAAATTTTTGGGGAATATCAACCGATCGGTTGAGTTAGAGCACGATCGGTTGAGGCGACCGGGTGAGCAACCCTCAATTCTCGGGAAAATGAGTGGAGCGGCCAACCGATCGGTTGACAAGTCAACCGACCGGTTCGCCTGTAGCACTTCTTCGGCAAGAATTTTTGACCTAACCGTCAACCGATCGGGTGACAAGTCACCCGATCGGTTCGACTTAAAACCCTATAAATACCCCCGACCGCCCGTTCGTTCCGCACTCGCCATTTTCGAATCCAGAACCGACGTTTCGCCTCCTCCTCTTGCGCCTGACCTCTTTCTTCCCTAAAAATCAACCTCGATCGTCTTCCCCCCCATCTCCCTACCCATCCACCATCGATTTCTCTCCATTCTCCTCGATTCCACACACACACAAAACCCTAACCTTCACTCGTTTTCCCCAATTTCGAAACTTGCTGAAGAAATCGCCGCGGCTTCACAGCGTGCTCCTATCGAGTAGCATCGGGGCGTCTATGAGCAACGATCTTTATCCCATTTGGGTAAACTCGCTCCTTAACTCAATTTTAATTTTGCCCTAAAATACTCCATTAGCTCGTTGGTCGTGTTTGTGTTTATTCATTGTATTTTTACATACTCACGCACACACACGAAACTCGCACAATGCCTCCCAGCCGTGTTAAGCCCACCGACACCAGCTCTTCGAACCCTAGGCCCACCCGTCGTACTCGTCGCACACAGCCCCCCGCTCAACCCACCACCTCCAACCCATCTACCCCCGCTCAAGACCAAGCCGATCGATTCACGACCATGATCCTCCTAGCTGGACAGGGTGGTCTGATAACCGAGGAGTCCGTCGACCGAGACCTCCCCTTTCTTCAAAGCTTCATTCGCCACATCCGTGAAGACCCACCCGATGTCTCCGAGCTCCACATTCCACCCCCCGCGACTCCTGGTCCCCAGCGCAGGCCCCCGTCACCACCCCCAGAGGGTGGTGCCCCTGCTTGATTTTTCTTTCCCGCTTTTGCCCCCCCGTAATTGTGCCCATCTGTCTTTTCGGGGCCCTGCTTTGTCTCTGTCGGGGGGACCATTCACGTGTCGCATCACTTCCTTTTTATTTTTTTATTTTGATTTCACCTTGTTTGCTTTTGACTCCCCCTTGCATATTTCTGCATTTCACGATCACATTTTATTTGCTAGCACTGTCATGTCTAGCTTGGGGGACGTCTATTTTGGTGTGCTGTCGTGTTTTGTTGTTTTTCTCATTTTTGTGTGTGTGCTTGTTTTTCCCCTTCTGAGTGTCTTGTCGTGTGGTTTTATTTCTATTTTTGTGTCGTTTGATTTTGATTTTGATCTTTCTTTATTTTCAGTTTCATCTCTGTGTTTTTCTCGTTTTCATTTCTTTTTGTGTCAGTGCGTATTCCCCCCATCTTCATTGCCCTCCCGTTCTCACTCATATTGCATTGAGGGCAATGCAAACTTCAGCTTGGGGGAGTCGCACTGTGTGCGCCATTTGAGTCTTTCTTTTTCGTTTTTGTGTCGTTTTCATCGTGTTTTTTATTTTTTCTTCTTTTTTCTCTCTTCTCTTCTTCTTATCTCTTACTCCTAGAGATGAACCCTATGATGAATCGCCACGAAATCACACACACCTAGCATGGCATTGATAATCACACTCACTGACCCTAGGATTTCGAGTCCTCTTGCATTTCACGCATCGTGGGTCCACTCAGCTTTTTGTGAGTCGTGCATCGTGCCTAGCTGTAACGACCACTTTTCGTGGTACGATGTTCGTGCACGTGCTTTTGACCGTGCACGTGTTTATTTTAGACTTTGTTTGTTTGTGAACACTTTCGTGTGATATGCCGTTGTGAACGTCTCTGAGAGTATTAAATAGTGACACTAAATTGGAACGACGTTTCTCGAGTCGTTTTCCCACAATTTAATCTTATTCGATGAGACGTTGCGATTCCCACTTTTGACGGGAGACGTTCCTATTTTTAGTTTCGTCGTCCGACGTCGAAATTGAGATCCGTCTTCTTAGTTAGCTCACTTTCGTCGACACGATCACCCCGATATTTATTTTATAATTTTTGGAGTTTATTTGACCACTTTTATATTTTTAAAAAGGTTTATAATATTTTTAATAATTAATTTTTATATTAATTTCGGCCAAATAAAATTTATTTGAGTTTAAAACGTTTTAAAGAATTTTTGAGCCAATTTCCAGCTCATTTGGACCGCATCAAATCCTTGTGTGAGTTGGAGAAGTTGAGATTCAAATTTTAAATTATTTTAAACTCCTAATCTCATTTGGATTAGCCCTAGACCTAGTCAACCCATCTACACTATATAAACAACCTCTAGGAAGACCTATTTTCGCAAGAAAATAACCCTAGCCGCTTCCAAAACTCAAATTTCACGTTGCGACGAATCGTCGCAACGTTGCTGCACCAACCCCCGCTCCGACCGACGGAATCAGCTCCGTTCCCCCGCTCTGACCGGCAGCTGCCTCTGCACCAAGCTCCGTCCGCACCGTTGCACAGCCGCTGCATCGCAACCCCGCACCAAGCCGTGTCCGACCGAGGAATTCTCTCGGTCAGACCGATAGCCGCCCCCGCTCACGCCCGCTTCTCCGCACCGCACCAAGCACCGCACCAAGCCCGCTGCTGAGCCCGCTCCGCAGCGCTGCACAGCGCCGTGCGCTGTGTCTGACCGAGAGATTTTCTCGGTCAGGCTAGTGTCCGACCGAGCGACGTTCGTCGCAACGTCGCAACTCCCGCAACGCTTGCCACCGTGGCCCCCCCCAAGTTCTCCAGAGGTATTGTGGGTCCCCCATAGGACCCTAGGACTACTGTGGGCCCCACCTAGAAGCTTTCTCTCCGACGATTTTCTGCGTACGACGTTGCGACACGTCGTAGCCCGTCGTCGCACGTGCTAGCTTTGGAATCTGGAATCGTCGCTCCAGTTGATTGCTCTGAAACTTCCAGCGAGGAATCTAATTGGAATCTGGACTTGGAGATTATTCCAACCCCCGGCATCGCTACCCGACGCCGGTGTAGCTTTCGCGTCGTGTTGAGGTAACGCTTTGCACCCATAGGACCCCAACCCAACTGCATGCTAATCAAGACTAAAATCAGTATTTTTAAAATGTTTTAAAGGTTTTAAATTCACTAATCAAGATTAATAATATGGACTTTAGGCCGGTGGACTTGTGCACGTAGGAAAATTGTGATTTTTGGACTCATTGGACCGTGTGTTCAGACGTCGTACTTGCAGGCAAGTGAAACTTGCCAACTCCTGTGTAGGGCCATGTTTTTAGGCCACTTCCTTGTTTTAGCGTAAAAGAGACTAGTCAGTGAAATGATAGCTGGCTAGACGCCTACTTGATCTAGTTTGACAACGAAACTAGATCCGTCACCTAAATTGATCTAGCTTGACAACGAAGCTAGATCCAACCCTTAAACTTGTTCATGCATTTGTATCTGTCACGTTTAAATTCCTTAACTGTACGCACTTTTAACTGCCATGCATTGCATTCTACATGTCATCCAAGTTGATTGTTGCATTCGTAGCACACGCTACAATACTTGTGCTTGTACTCCTTGAATACTACTTCCTGGGAACGGGCCTCATGTGTTTGTCAAAAGCCAATGCCCGGTTTCCTGGTCCGGCTAGGTGCACTCCTATGCCATACTTGTTAAAAACACTTCCTGGCTCATGATCCAGAATCGAGCATTACCGTTCGGGGGTAAGGCCCTGGCTCGATACACGTGGAGGGGTAGGGATAAACGGTCACCTGAGCTTAGGAGTGGCCCGATCAGCCACTCTAGCCAGAAGGCGGAATCTCTGTGCACGAGGTGCTTACTTTCCTTGTCTTGTACTTGTCTTGTGAATGATTCATGTAATACTTGCCATCCATGCCATGTTTAAATGACATGCTCGTACTTTACTTTACTTTACCTTTTGCACTCATACTTTAACTGCCATGTCATCGTATTCATGCTAGAACTGCTAGGTTGCTTTACTCTTGCCTACTTTCAGTTTCCTTGCACAAGTCTCTTGTAGACTTGCTGACATGTGCCCCTTGCTCTTTTGGGTGTCACATGTTAGACCCTGAGCCAGAGACCGTTGCTGAGTACGTGGTGTTTTGCTGACGCTGAGTCTGAGTCCATGATTGCCAGGAGGAGTTTTGTGGACACTGGAGACCTTTCTTGGTGATTTTGCTGAGCTTCTTTTGTTTTAGGTTTTGTTGTTAGTTGTCGGTGCGTGGCACCTTTGTTTTGTACGCTGTACTTTTGTTGGCCATGTCTGGGCCTTTAGACTCTCTTTTATTTCAGCCTGGTGGATTTTTCTGTGATGTTGAAACTTATTTTATGGATATTCTGAGATATCTCTTTTGTCTCATTTCATTATTCTTATCTTGTTTCGTTCGCGTTGCAAGGACCTGCAGTTTTAAATTTGATAGACGCTTATCGGACTTGCAGCTTTGCAGCTTCAAGTCTGAGCGGGCCTTCTCACGCTTCGCCTCCATATTCTTGGGAAGCGGGGCATGACAGGTTTTGTTGGTGGCCCATGCAGGTCCAGTCTTGCAATTGCGAATTAACGGAACAACGATAATAACGGAATGTCCATTAAATAAATTGCAACATCCGAGTCATAAGCCCTGAGTTTAGTCGTTCTCCTATGTCACTAGGTGATAAGAAAACTTAGTTAGACGTCTGTGCTTGCTAGATAGAGGCCCTGACTGTTAGTTAGACTCCCTGTCAGTAATTGATTTAATCGTCGTAGGAGTTACCTTAGTGGTCCTTGTCCACCTCTGACCATATTAGACTTCTAGAATTTCCTTCGGTCGTTCGCTTGGGTCCATCGATTTCGGACCAAGCTGAACGCATTTCATTACCGTCTAGCTCCTTAGAAAGTCTTAGCGCTTAGTTCTTAATCTTTAGTTGGTCGACCGTAGGAGTTTTCCCGTAGATTTCCTGATTCATATCCTAGGCGTATGTATGTTTTGATCATCCGACCAATTTCCTTGCCTCGATTCACGAGATCGCCTCATGACGATCATCGTTAATCCTCGAACCTCTCCATTACAAACTTTGAATCTTCTGAAAGTATTCTTCGATTTCCTCCTTCCCTAAGTTAAATTTGCTCAATCTTTTAAATATGTATATCTTATATTTTATACTCCTTCGTTGATTTAAAATTTTAAAACCTTTGCCGAAATTTTGAATACTAGCTTATGGTATTTTCCCAGCCTACACTTTTGTACCTATGAAAATACACATTCCCTTTCGTATATTAATTTTATTTTGAACCGTACTTTTATATTGCCCAAGTCGATTTATAATTTTCCTTCCTAATTTATGCCATTCATGTACCTTTCAAGTCACTTGGGATTTCAGCTTCCCGCAAGTCAATGTTATGCTCATCATTTTCCTTATTTCAGATTTTGAAAAGTTACTATTTCATAACCATTTCCTAATCTGGACCTTCCATAGTTGGTTTTAAAGCTTTGCTATCGATTTCGATAATTCTACTACTAAGTTAATATTATTTTTCCGTGCACCATACATACTTTCAATTATTTTTATATCCGTACCAGACTTGCTGTGCTCGTATATTAAGAACCTTGTGTAAATCAATTTCTCATTTTTGGCAAACCCTGATTCTCTAAAAGTAGTTTCAAAAATTGATTATTTTAAATTTTTCCATAGCCTAAAAAGTTTTGAAAGCATTTAACCTAAGTTTAAATTCTTCCGTTACTTGATTTCATTTTTGACTTTCAAAACTTTTGACAACATTATATTAAATTACTGACGGATAGAATTTTCTAAACCATGTCCTTAATATTCGTGTAAATGATTTTACTTCCTTTTAATTTTTTTTTAACCAATAGACCATTTTCTCTTATTTTGAATATTCGACTCAAACTTATTTGAACAACTCGTTTTATCGATCTCCAAATATTTCTTTACAGGCGAGGATTTTTGAAGAACGACAGTTTTCAAACTCCACGTATTTTAGCTTATGCTATTTACCCTATTTTCTTTTCTATATCCTATATAGGCATCACTACATCTCCCTTTTCCCTCAACCTAAACATCACCATTGAGTCAAAGTTTCGTCTAACCAAGCTGTCCCCTTGTATTCGTCCTATCTGAACTCGTGCTTATCGATCCTTCCCTCGTCACGCCTTCGACCTCGACCTCCCTTTGTTGCTTAGACTTTAGTGCCCGTCAAGATCTGTGTCAACTCTTAGTGTTAGTAGACCCTTGGACCTTTGTGAGGTGTCGTAGTGCACGTACCTAAGTTGTGTACGTGGGCTTGAATGAGTATACCCCCATAGTATATTGATGCTTGCCTATTGTGTGATATATATATATACATACTCGGAGTTAGTCGTGATATTATGAAGTTGTTTATGTGTTAGTATTTATAGATTTGGGTGTGGTTAGCTATACCATACTAGGGATGCCTGTGTATATAAGAGTTAGTGTTAGAATATCTAATGGAGTGAGTGTAGTTAGAGATACTTGTAATGGTTGAAATAAAATGATTGGTAAAGCTATGTATATGCTAGGTGTGATAATAATAGGTGTACGTAGAGTTAAGTGAGTAGGCCTATTATATGACCTATATACTAGTACATGTGAGTATGTGCTCGTAGGTAGATATATATAGTGTTTAGACGTAAGTAGTTATGTTTTGTTGCCTGAGTATATATGTGATATACATATGGTAGTAGGATTATAATTTTGATTGGTATTGCTTGCTTTTGTGGGATGTTGCATGCATGCATACCGTGAGGTATACACGACTATTGCACATCTTAATTATGTATGCGTAGACGTGTTAGTATGCTAATTATAGGTAGTAGGCTATGGTGTGAATATATATATGTTACATATGCGTGACTATACGATGAATGCGTATATATTAAGGAGTGTATTATAATTATACGTGTGCTGATGTCTGTATTATTATTATGGTATATAGAGTGATTGAACTATGTGAGTATTACCTGAATAAATATTAAGTGTGATTGATTTATGGTATGTATATGGTTGTATTGGTAGATATAAATATATATATATATATATATATATTGGAGTGATATTGGTATAAGTATGAATGCCGTGTTACGTATATAGAATATTCTGATATGTGTATTGAGCCTCACTCAAGCTTGAGTGGGTATACTCTAAGTATATTGAATGTATGTTTGTAGTTGAATATAGCAATGTTTGATGTATGTATAGTGATAGGAGGGTTTGTGCCTGGTTGTGTTACACACATGATTGTGGGTCGCTACACCAGTATATAGTTATAGGTGTTGGTCTTGTGGTATAGTTAATTACTAAGGACTTGCCTGTGTGAACGTATGTGTACTAGCTAAACTAGGTGTGTAGATGTACTAGTAATATAATGGCATGATTGGTATGCGTAAATAAAATGTTAGCGTGTATGGGTGTGCACCATGCACGGATAAGTATGTGCTTAGTTGTAGTTATTGGTGACTATGATATATGTGGCGTGTCGTAAATACAGTTATAGGACCGTATGTGATGTGAAGATATGGTGAACTATTTGCATGCCTTTGAATGACTATATATTGTGAACCTATAGTAGTGTTGAATATATATATATATATAGTGAAATTGGATTTAATTATGGTATGGTGTGACTACATGAGTTGATGCGTTGGATGTATACTTGGAAATATTAGAGGGTAGTATACCCTTGATGTTTGTGCATAGGTAGCTATCTATACGTAGGGCAATGATTGTAATTGCTAAGGGTGAGACTATCCTTATATGAGTATCTGAAATATTGTTTGTGTTAGGTAAGTAGTAGTTATATAAGGGATGTATGTTTATATATATGATTGAAATACATGTATGAATTTGACTGGCTATAATAGGTATAAGTATATGACGTACGTGAATGTATATATATACGTGTTGGTAGTGTTAATGTTTGACTACCTAGTGCGTATATGAGCACCTGTAATGACTATACCTGGTTTGAATTATAATGTGACTTGATTGGGGTAGTTACTAGAGTGACTAGCTATATTAGAAAGTCCGAGGACGGACTTTATTCTAAGGTGGGGAGGATGTAACGACCACTTTTCGTGGTACGATGTTCGTGCACGTGCTTTTGACCGTGCACATGTTTATTTTAGACTTTGTTTGTTTGTGAACACTTTCGTGTGATATGCCGTTGTGAACGTCTCTGAGAGTATTAAATAGTGGCACTAAATTGGAACGACGTTTCTCGAGTCGTTTTCCCACAATTTAATCTTATTCGATGAGACGTTGCGATTCCCACTTTTGACGGGAGACGTTCCTATTTTTAGTTTCGTCGTCCGACATCGAAATTGAGATCCGTCTTCTTAGTTAGCTCACTTTCGTCGACACGATCACCCCGATATTTATTTTATAATTTTTGGAGTTTATTTGACCACTTTTATATTTTTAACAAGGTTTATAATATTTTTAATAATTAATTTTTATATTAATTTCGGCCAAATAAAATTTATTTGAGTTTAAAACGTTTTAAAGAATTTTTGAGCCAATTTCTAGCTCATTTGGACCGCATCAAATCCTTGTGTGAGTTGGAGAAGTTGAGATTCAAATTTTAAATTATTTTAAACTCCTAATCTCATTTGGATTAGCCCTAGACCTAGTCAACCCATCTACACTATATAAACAACCTACAGGAAGACCTATTTTCGCAAGAAAATAACCCTAGCCGCTTCCAAAACTCAAATTTCACGTTGCGACGAATCGTCGCAACGTTGCTGCACCAACCCCCGCTCCGACCGACGGAATCAGCTCCGTTCCCCCTCTCTGACCGGCAGCTGCCTCCGTACCAAGCTCCGTCCGCACCGTTGTACAGCCGCTGCATCGCAACCCCGCACCAAGCCGTGTCCGATCGAGGAATTCTCTCGGTCAGACCGATAGCCGCCCCCGCTCACGCCCGCTTCTCCGCACCGCACCAAGCACCGCACCAAGCCCGCTGCTGAGCCCGCTCCGCAGCGCTGCACAGCGCCGTGCGCTGTGTCTGACCGAGAGATTCTCTCGGTCAGGCTAGTGTCCGACCGAGCGACGTTCGTCGCAACGTCGCAACTCCCGCAACGCTTGCCACCGTGGGCCCCCCAAGTTCTCCAGAGGTATTGTGGGTCCCCCATAGGACCCTAGGACTACTGTGGGCCCCACCTAGAAGCTTTCTCTCCGACGATTTGTCGCGTACGACGTTGCGACACGTCGTAGCCCGTCGTCGCACGTGCTAGCTTTGGAATCTGGAATCGTCGCTCCGGTTGATTGCTCTGAAACTTCCAGCGAGGAATCTAATTGGAATCTGGACTTGGAGCGCGATATTATTATTCCAACCCCCGGCGTCGCTACCCGGCGCCGGTGTAGCTTTCGCGTCGTGTTGAGGTAACGCTTTGCACCCCTAGGACCCCAACCCAACTGCATGCTAATCAAGACTAAAATCAGTATTTTTAAAATGTTTTAAAGGTTTTAAATTCACTAATCAAGATTAATAATATGGACTTTAGGTCGGTGGACTTGTGCACATAGGAAAATTGTGATTTTTGGACTCATTGGACCGTGTGTTCAGACGTCGTACTTGCAGGCAAGTGAAACTTGCCAACTCCTGTGTAGGGCCATATTTTTAGGCCACTTCCTTGTTTTAGCGTAAAAGAGACTAGTCAGTGAAATGATAGCTGGCTAGACGCCTACTTGATCTAGTTTGACAACGAAACTAGATCCGTCACCTAAATTGATCTAGCTTGACAACGAAGCTAGATCCAACCCTTAAACTTGTTCATGCATTTGTATCTGTCACGTTTAAATTCCTTAACTGTACGCACTTTTAACTGCCATGCATTGCATTCTACATGTCATCCAAGTTGATTGTTGCATTCGTAGCACACGCTACAATACTTGTGCTTGTACTCCTTGAATACTACTTCCTGGGAACAGGCCTCATGTGTTTGTCAAAAGCCAATGCCCGGTTTCCTGGTCCGGCTAGGTGCACTCCTATGCCATACTTGTTAAAAACACTTCCTGGCTCATGATCCAGAATCGAGCATTACCGTTCGGGGGTAAGGCCCTGGCTCGATACACGTGGAGGGGTAGGGATAAACGGTCACCTGAGCTTAGGAGTGGCCCGATCAGCCACTCTAGCCAGAAGGCGGAATCTCTGTGCACGAGGTGCTTACTTTCCTTGTCTTGTACTTGTCTTGTGAATGATTCATGTAATACTTGCCATCCATGCCATGTTTAAATGCCATGCTCGTACTTTACTTTACTTTACCTTTTGCACTCATACTTTAACTGCCATGTCATCGCATTCATGCTAGAACTGCTAGGTTGCTTTACTCTTGCCTACTTTCAGTTTCCTTGCACAAGTCTCTTGTAGACTTGCTGACATGTGCCCCTTGCTCTTTTGGGTGTCACATGTTAGACCCTGAGCCAAAGACCGTTGCTGAGTACGTGGTGTTTTGCTGACGCTGAGTCTGAGTCCATGATTGCCAGGAGGAGTTTTGTGGACACCGGAGACCTTTCTTGGTGATTTTGCTGAGCTTCTTTTGTTTTAGGTTTTGTTGTTAGTTGTCGGTGCGTGGCACCTTTGTTTTGTACGCTGTACTTTTGTTGGCCATGTCTGGGCCTTTAGACTCTCTTTTATTTCAGCCTGGTGGATTTTTCTGTGATGTTGAAACTTATTTTATGGATATTCTGAGATATCTCTTTTGTCTCATTTCATTATTATTATCTTGTTTCGTTCGCGTTGCAAGGACCTGCAGTTTTAAATTTGATAGACGCTTATCGGACTTGCAGCTTTGCAGCTTCAAGTCTGAGCGGACCTTCTCACGCTTCGCCTCCATATTCTTGGGAAGCGGGGCGTGACACTAGCTATTTGGTGTGCTTCTACTTTGTGATTTTACTTTATATACCTGTCCAGGAATGACCCCTAGATTATCATGCTTCGATTTGAATATGCGGTATTTTACTTCTACTATATGCATGCTATATTTATATCGTATATTTCAATTCGCATGTGTCGGGATTGCACAATTAAGGACTAGGATAGCCCATTTAGCCTATGCTCTATTTAGCGAGAATAGTTTACTTTGCCCAAGTGTTTAGATTTCGACTTCTTTTTTGTTTTACTTGGTGCAAATCCCCTCGTCGTGTACCGTTCTCCCACTTGGGAGAGTACACATGTGTATAGCCAAAAAACCCAAAAATTCAAAAAAAAAAAGAGAAAAGAAAAGAAAAACCCAAAAAGAAAAGAAAAGAAAAGAAAAATTTTGTATAGCCAAAAAGCCAAAAAAAAATACAAATACCCAAAACCCAAAATTTTTTTTTTCAAGTGTGAATATTTTTCCTACTTACCGAGAATAAAGGAAAGGCGAGAATTTGCACCGAGTGTCCTACTCCACATCATCTCAACCCCCATCGTTTTCGAAAACACTTGGCTTAGGAACTTTTTAGCTAGTATCTAGGCTATAGTGGCGTGATTTCCTTAACCCTAGTTGTGGAGTCCCCGATGCATGATACGCTTCTATTCTTATACTCATCTCATGCATGCTTGAACTAATATTCACCGCAATTTCAAATTCGAATCGGTATTTGGGTCATTTCCTGGATTTGCGTATATGAGCTCATAGCACATAGTAGAAAGCGACACCATTTGCTAGCACACGACCGCACTCACACGCGCTTCATCGTGTGGGCCCACGACACTTATTTGGACTCGTTTTCCTAGGTTTAGTGATGTGATTTGACGTTTTCTTGCTTGGTGTGTCGTTTTTGATTTTGTTGGCTCTGACAGACGATCTAGGATATAGAGTTTTCTTTTTCTCTCTTTCTCTCTATTTTTCCCCTCCGAGCTCCTACTCTCACTCGTCTTCCTCGAGGACGAGGAAGAGTTCAGCTTGGGGGATTTTGACGTGCGTTTATATTTCATATATTCACGCACGTTTTCTTTTGTGTTTCTCCGTATTTTCCGCCGTCTTTTATTCGTTTTCTCGTATTTTCTCGTTTTCTTTCACTTTTCTTTGTTTCTCCATGTTTGCAGGAGATTGCCCGCGTAGGGGACGTTTAACGATGATATCATGTGTCCCCGGAGCAACGGGAGGAGTCACGCGTGATCCAGGGGGTCAAACGACGAAGAATACATCTTTCAGCCCCTCACCCGGTCGGTTGGTCATCTCCAACCGATCGGGTGATGCACGCGTGCACCACCCGGTCTCAGCCGGAGCTCAAGTGGAAGTCACCCGACCGGTTCACATGCCGGTTCAACTGGGGCCAACTCTCTGTCTTCTCGAGCCAAATTCCAACCGATCGGGTGACTCTCACCCGATCGGTTCATCTGTAGCTGATGCTGAAGAGCCGAAGACACGGGCACCCAACCGATCACTTCACCCGATGGCGCCAAGATCCAACCGGTCACTCCAAGAACTCAACCGACCGGTTCATATGACCGGGTGAAAGTTCGCCGTTTTCTGTTATTATCTGTAACGGATCACCCGATCGGTTGACTTGTCAACCGATCGGGTGATACGAGAGTCTATAAATAGAACCCCTAGGGTTCCAGAAACGGGGGAGCTGCTAGTTTTTACTGTTTTCTCCTATTGTGACGGCTGTAATTACTGTTCCTTTGTAAGTTTTTGGATCTTTCTCAAACTTTAGTATTATCTTATTTGCTCTACTACCTTCGCATTCCAATCGTCTGATTATGATTTCAACGGTTCATTTTCGTTTAGATCGCTTTTTAATGAATTTTTGTGAGTAGTTCCCAAATCTGGGATTTTGGTGGAAACCCCTTCGGGGGCTCTTCCCGATGCATCCATAGGGTTAGGAAATCGATAGGGATTAGGATTCTAACGGGTACGCGGGGTGTTTCATTGTCATCGGCGGGAAAAAGACCGCCTTTGACCGTTGGGCCAAGGGGGAATAAACTTGGCGGTTGACTCCCTAGCCATAGCTCACGCCCTTAGCGTAGACGCCGAATCCTAGCGCGCAGGAGCGACAGGATGAGACGTTGGGAGTTATCGTTGCGAGCTTAGTGCTCCCGGAATCGATCAGTGTTAATGGACACGGGAGTGCCCACTGATCGAATCCGGGAAGTCCGGTGTATCATCCTGGGTACTGACCGGAATATCGGGCCCATGGGACGCCGGTACCACTTTCGGAGGCAACGTCTCACCATTAGACCCTAATTCCGATCGCTATCCTACCAGCAGGCCGCATCGGCAAGAGTCGCTCGTTGGAGTGGAAACCAAAGTCCCGGGTTTATTTTCTTATTGTTCATACCTTGCATTACTTTCCGTGACAACCCATCAACCGATTCGGGCTAGCTCGCCCACGGGGTGATTTTGGTCCTCCTTGACACAAGCACATCCTAGCCTCCCTGTGTTCGACCCCCCAAGACACACTACAACACCGTGCGCTTGCGGTTACAAATATCTAAACCCCCCGCTGCCACGCGGCTCACCACCGCCGGTGTGGCAGATCACGTCATTCACCCATCCTTTTACACCCTACATGAGTCTGAACAAAAAAGATAGCAGGTTCGTCATTAGATGATGAAAATATTTCCCAAAAGTTATGGCAAGGATTAAAAAACGATTTCAGCAAGAAAATCAGCCAGATCAAAGATGCAGTCTTATGTACGTCAAAACTCGGTTTAAGTTGCGGCACGCTCCGATTCTGGCCCTAAATTTGAAAAAACTTGTATCAAAATAGAAATTTTAAAACAATCCACATCATCAGTCGAGGAAACTAGATCCACCTCTAGTTTGCTTAAGCTCTCCTAAGACACCCATCTCATTAAAGTATCGAATCGCAAGCAAATGAGGGAAAACACACATGCATCCTTAGAGCAAAAGGAAAAACTTGTTAATGTTGTAAGGAATGGCATAAAATGTTGGATCTGGACCCTAGCCTAGAAGGGGGGGGGGTGAATAGGCTTATAAAAAATTCTCTTGCAACCCACGAGAAATCACACACAGTTAAAATCACAAGCAGAGTAAACAAGAGGCAATCACAGAGTACGCACAGATTTACCCTGGTTCGGTCGCATCAACGACCTATGTCCAGCCCCAAGCAATTACTAGTATTAATAAGTTTCTTCTGTACACATACAATGTGGTCCTAGCTCTAACTCCCCACCTAGACTGTACCATACTCAACAAAGTGCAGAACCCTATTAACCCAGTAAATGCGTATCTTGACTGCACCAACACGTCAAGACCCTTTTGTCTAGCCCCAACCAGACAAGTCCCAAAAGTAACACAAATAGCGATAAATTTTCCCCTACAGAGATCGTTACACTAATACACGAATATTAAAGGGTTTAGAAATGCTAAGTTTGTGTCCGTGTAGTCGTCTCTGTCAATCAGCACGGCGTCAGCGCCAGTCTGACGCAAACGGTGTCTCGATCTGACTCCTGGATGTCAAGCTGTAGTTCGGATATCTTTGAAAGCACTCTGGTCTGTGCGTATAGCAATCCAGTTCCAAATTTAATAATTTTCCATATGTGCGCAAAGTAATTCCCTTAAATAATTTAATTCACGCCAACATTCACATTTCTTTTGTGTTTTGCACAGGGCTCCTCCACGTCAGCTTCGTTCCGATCTCTTCTCAACTTAGGGCATGAAGAAAACTTCTCTTCGACGTCTGACTTCTCCGAGCGACTCAACGGCGACGGCGACCCTCTTAACCCCGACACCGACGCCAGCAGCGAGGCAATTTCGATGGTAGGTTCAAAGTCTCCTCTTTGATGGCGAGACCCTGACTTCTGCAGCGGCTTATCCGATGGTGAAGATGACTTCGACAGCGAGCTCTCGGCATTCTTCGACGATGTATCAGTTCATGCAACAACCCACGGCAATGCGTGGCCTTATCCGACTGCTCCTCTAACTCACGTTCTCCTGAGAGCTTGACTTCTCCAAGGGCTCTCCATGGCGACTGATCCAAATGACGACAGCAGCAGGAGACTTCGACGACGAGGGGTAAGTCACGGCGGCGAGCAGCAGCACTCCATGACGGCGACTCAACGATGAGCTCTAGTTCTCTCCGACAGATCGCGGCTCCAGTGATAGCTCCGACTTCTCCACCTTTCACGGCAACGCTCTGACGGTGGGTTTCTTTGTGCAGCAGGCCTTGAAGATGCGGACTCATAGCAACTGCAAGGCAAAAGGTGGATTGATCTCTTAAGGCAGCACTGGTGTTCCTTGTTTCTTGTTATCTCGGCCTTGAAGACATCACTGGTGTTTCTAATAAAAGATGCGGTGGCTTGGAGTTCTTTGGATGCAGGATATATCACGGCAGCAAGGAGATCTCACGGCGATGGCAAGATGATGATGAATAGCTCTTGGAGCTAGGCTTGCGTGAGGCTCTAGGAAGGAGATGGAAGATGTATTTTTGGCTAGAGGAAGTAGGGGAATTGTATTGTGGCAAGGAGCTTCAAACCCTAAAAAAATTATTTCGGCAAGAGCATGAGATTGAGGCTTGGAAAATTTTTGTTTGCCGCACCTATTGTTTTTCACCCTCTCTTGCCAAACCCTAGGCTTTAGGGTCCTGTATATAAGAGCGAACAATCAGCCTATTTTTCCAACTAATTACCAATTTTCCATCTTGTCTTTTGCTAGGTCCACTTGCACAATTATGTGCGTGATGGCTTCATTAATTGCACAAAACTCTTTGAACTCTTGTCACACTAACATTATTTGCCTTAATGATTAGTGCACAAACACATCAAAACAAATTCTCCACTAATGGTATTTGTTTGGTTCCAATCCCAATTCATATCTCTGAAGAATTAACGCTTTTGCCATTTCTGAACACACTTAGCACACACGTTAAATATAACATACGTTTGTCATCATCAAACTAAAGATCCTAGATTGTTGCTTCCAACAATCTCCCCCTTTTGATGATGACAAACCCATAAAAGATTTGAGCAAATAAGTGTGTGTGTGTGTGTGTGTGTGTGTGTGTGTGTGTGTGTGTGTGTGTGTGTGTGTGTGCGTGTGTGTGCGTGTGAAGTGTGATGGAGGATGTGATGGAGGATGCAATGCAATATGAAATATACAATGAACAAGCATTACAAGCATGCACAACAAGTGTAGCAAGTAGATAAGAGTAGATAGGCATGCTCATGCTCCCCCTCTTTCCAAGCTCCCCCTATTCATGTAGTTTCAATTCATGTATTTTCAAGCTCCCCCTTCAACCAATAATACCAAATCTTCAACCAATAATACCAAATCTTTTCAACACTTTTCTCCCCCTGTTGTTATCATCAAAAGTGGATTAATGAAGTCATCAAATAACACATGCAAAAATAAAGTATTATATATTATATCTATCACTTGCATGTCATTTTTCATAAAGTAAACAATTCAAATTTATGAAAATCATAATTTTGACTTCACCACCAATGTGTAAGTGTAACAATATAAACGGTGAAGTACAAAGGGAGATTCAATTTAGAATATCAACCGAAACCAATCCACATTTTCCATTAAACATGAATATCACCTAGGATTGATTTTTTCCACTTTATTAAAAATAAGTTCAAGATACCAAATCCCAAAACATAGCCTATAAGGACTCTTAGATGTGGGGTGGCATTGCTTGATGAGTAAAATACACCAACGCTAAAGATTACCCATAAAGCATATGTTGGATATGTAATGCCCTGCTAAGCTACTGCACAAGTACAAGAGGGGGGTGAATAGTACTTTAAAATAACTAAGAGGATAATTCCTAATTATCTTGCAAACTCTACCAAACAATGCAGAAATGCGGAAATGTAAATGTTAGACAACAAAGAAACAAGCGCAAACAAGCAATATTACTGGGTTCGGATCCACCCAAGTCTTCCCGACTTGTTCCCGGTGATCCTACGTCCCAACCACCCGGATCACTTCCGGATACTTGAGTTAGAAACCCTAACTCAAGATTTCCACTATGAAATACTTGTGAAAAACCTTCACAAGTCAAATCATACACAAATGAAAATTGTGACTCCCACAACCCGGGATCACAAACAAAACTCTCACAACCGAGAGTTAATCAATTACAATAACAAAGTAAATTGAAATGAAAGTTCTTACCACAAAATACCTATGCCTTGAGTAAACTTACGATTTAAGGCAAAACGGATTTTGGGGAAGATGAAGATGCACCAAACCCTAGTTCCAAGATGTAGATCAGCTATGGAGAGCTATGAGGTTGTTGGTGACCTAGGATCAAGCACTTGGCTTGGAAGGCTCACAATCAATGAATCTCTCTTTTGAAATAAGAGTGAGGAGAGATTCTTGAATGGAATGAAAGAGCTTTGAATGAGAGTAAATGCTTTCTCTTTGATCTCTAAACTTCTCTTAATATCAGCCTTTAGTGCAATGAATGCAACTCATCAAGTATATATAGGTTAGAGGAAAGAGAGAGAGAGAAAAACGTTTCAATTAATGCTCCAACGGCTCTATTCTGAACCAAACTAGTCGGTCAAAGAACAACCACTGACCGACTAGTTCATCAACTAGTCGGTCGGTCAATCAACATGAACCGACTAAGTGGTGAACATGGAATATGTCGAAGTTCAGACTAACAGAACTAGTCGGTCAAAGAACACTTGCCAACCGACTAGTTTCACAACTAGTCGGTCGGTGAGTCAACTTAGACCGACTAAGAGATAAAACAAATAGTCTGAGAACAAATTGATTTAGTCAGTCCAAGAACAAAAGTTGACCGACTAGTTCATCAACTAGTCGGTCGCCAAATGTACATAGACCGACTAACGACAAATAGTAACTAGGCATGTACTGGAAAAGCTCAACTAGTCGGTCTAAGAAGCATCACTGATCGACTAGTTCACAAACTAGTCGGTCGGTGAGTCAACGTAGACCGACTAACTGTAAACAATAAAGAGCTTAGAATTGAGAAGGCAAACTAGTCGGTCCAAGAAGCATTACCGACCGACTAGATCACCATCTAGTCGGTTGGTTCTTCTTCTTGAACCAACTAACATGCACAAGAAATCGCGAAACGAAGCGCGATGCTTCGGGAAAGTTAGTATGGACTTCCTACTAGTTCCTAGCTCTAAGATAGGAGCGTTATGAAGATTAAAACGTAAGACCTACTCAAGGCTTAACATTCTACGGAACGAAGCTAAAAGACAATAAATAAAACTTGACGAACCGTCTTCGAAAGCTTCGATCCGAATCTTCATAACTTCTAAAATGGTCCAAAAGCTTCAACGAAGCTTTAGGCATACAATCACGTGCTTTGAGAAGTCTTGAGACGTCGCTTTGGATGTTCATATGAATTTGGCGACGATCTCCATAACTGCGCTCACAAATTGTTAGTTCACGATATATTTATGTTTGTTCATCATCCAAAACCAAATCTGGGGAGTCCAATATCCAACATTCTCCCCCTTTTTGGTGATGACAAACCAACATAAATAATAATAAAAAATAATGATTCAAATGTAATTTACTTACTCCCCCTGCATTGATGACACGTTAATTCCAAAATGAATAATAATAATACGCATCAAGCAGACGAGTAAAGTATATAAAATGAGAATTGATTATTGAAATATCGGATTTGAAAATCTATTTATATATCTTAACTCCCCCTGAATCTAACATATCAAATTATATTCTTGGAATAATGCTATCATTTAGCCATGTCATTATTATATATCTCCCCCTTTGGCATTAGCAAAAATAGCGGGAGGAGATCAACGACAACAACAATGGCTTCAAATAAAAGCACGGGAGTCGTAGAATACGACCACGGTCCAAATGACACCAAAGAAAAATACGAATTAAATCAAAGCGTGTCAATGAGACCAAAGATGAAAAACGATAAATAAAATCATCAAAACTCAAATTAATTTTACGAATTGAGTTATGGAATATACTCTCCAGTATCAACATTTTTTGTTAATTTAGTGCATGGAAAACAATTCTATGTTTTCATAAAATGAATTCTATTTAACCAATTATTTTCGTCGAGCGACGAAATCAAACATCAGAGACATAAAATATTAAATGTGCACAACATAATGAAATGTCAACATCGATGTATATATATATATGAATGAAGCATGAGTACATCAAAAAGATACATTGCCGACATACATAACATCGATCCAACGATCGGGGCACAAAATACATCAAAATATCACAACATATAACATATGTCACACCGGACATCAAAGTATCACACTACATCAAAATATCCAAAATATCATCAAAATACATGAAGATACATCAAAAATATCAAAAAATATCCAGAACCACCCTCTATCCTACCCAAACTCTCTCACACTAGATCTATCATCCAAGGTGCATCGGGAGAGTCCTCAAAGAAGCTCAAGAGGAAGCTGGAGGATCTGCAGCAGCAACAGGCTCTACAGGAGTGGAGGTGGTCACCGGATCAGCTGAAGTGTCCACGGGAGCGACGGTAGTGGCCTCGGGAGCACCAGTCGTAGCATCCACCGCAGGAACGGTGGCAACATGAGTACTCTCGGGGTCACCAGCAGAAGAGGCAGTAGCTCCAGAAGTGCCCTCGGGGGCACGAGTAGAAACACGAACAAGCTCCTCAATCTCCTCCTCTTCCAACTCCTCCTCGTCAGAGACTGACGGAGGGATCTCAATACCCAAACGTGAGGCGATACGAGCAAGTATCTCCTCAGTCCGAGCATAACGAGACTCCATACGTCTCACTGAATGTGCGAGCTCGTCAAGAGTGGTAGAGGGAGCAGCAGAGGCAGAGGCAGAGGCAGACGCTGAAGGGGTCGTCCTCTGAATGTGATGGAGCGCCGCAAGAGACTTCTTGACGGCCGTCACATTCAGAGGGGGACCGAGGGGACGCTCATTATCAGGAGGAAGTGTGACATGGAAGTGGCGAAAAACAAGTGTCAACAAGCACAGATATAGGATATGCGCAGACTTCGTGGACTTCTGGATACACTCGAAAGAATCCATCTTATCGAGTATAATCCGAGCCCAGTTAATCTCGCTCCCCATGAAGATGGCATAGATGAGCTTCAGGAATGGCTGGGATGGCAAAGAAGAGGAGCCGTACTTAGGAAGTAAGCACGACTTCAGAATCAGGTTAAGGACCCAGCCATTAGGCTTGAAAGATTTAGAAGGCACGCCAATCATGGTAGGAGGGATCTCATCGAAAATCTCAGAAAGGATGACCTGATCGAGGGAAGAGATGTCATCGACGGAAATATCTGAAGGGAGGAGGCCAGACGACGAGCAACCGGTCAACTCTCCTAAGATTTCTGCCGTGAGGACTATCGGAGTCCCCAAGACAGTAGTCTCAATCGAGTGGGTCTCGTCGTACTGACCCCGAACACGGTTGGCGTAGAAAAGTTTGACCAGGCTAGGGTAAGGGTGAGGATTTGCCTTTGGGTCATATCGAAGGTAATCGATAAGACCGGAAGACGACAGACGGTCAGCTAGGCCTGGGAAGTCAGAAAACTGTATGAAATGGTCCAGAAGCAGCGGACAGTGTTCGATACGGTTGTAAGCCGCGAGACACAATGGGTCGTCGTGACACAACGAAATATCGACACCGCTCACCAGCATCAGACCCTTTCCCTTAGGCTGACGAGTGGAAGAACGGGGTCGGGAGCTAGACTCAGGTTGCCTAGGAGGAGGTGAAGGATCCCTATGGGTCTCGGTCTCGGGTCTGTACTCGGTGTCAGAATCCGAAGGTGTATAGAAAGAGGAGGGAGACATAGTTTGCTTCGTAGGCTTGGGTTTGGGCTGAGATTGGGCTCTAGGCTTGGCGGTCGTCGTCCTCTTCTTCTTGAGAGGAGGCGAAGATGACGAAGGTTGGGTAGTCTTCGATCGGCGTTTGGGAGGGGTTCGCGTAGGTTGAATGGGATCTGTAGGGGATGGCTATACGTTCATAGGCAAAGGGCTCGTAGGATGGATCGGGATACGTGTACGTTCCATAAGCGCGACAATACACGCACGAATCAACCGAGAAATCTAAGATCACAAACCCTAGAGATCTAAACCCTAGCCGAAATCGAAGGAGCCCTAACCCTAGAGAGCAGGAGAGGGGGTATTGTTGGATATGGAAGACGTTTGTACACCCTTGTGGGGGATGTACGAGGGAATACGGACCTCGAACGTCGCGTACACGAATTCGTGTACAAAGGGAATCTGTTCCCTTGCGGAGAGGATCTCTGGATGAGTGGGAAAGTCGCATTATATATGCATAAGTGCATGCGACATATGGCTAATAAAGGGGGAATATCTTAAGCTTATGTTGTACCATGCATATGGTACAACTTAAGCTTATAATGTGCCATGTATCATGGTACACCTTAATTAAGTTGTTCCAAAGGAACAACTTACCCTAAAATAACTACCTTGGGGGCTATAAATAAGACCCAAGGGTAGCCATTTTCCTTACACCTTTTGCATGAAATTCATGCATGCATCTTCATCCTAGCGAAGCTCTGCAGAAATATTTCCTCTCCCTCTATCCAAGTTCTTAATCTAAAGTAGAGATTTAGATTGTGGATTAGTAGCCTTACTCCGTTCGTGAGAAGACTCGATCCGTCGTGGCGAATCCGAAGGCGAAGTTCGTAGACTACCGTGCCGCATACGCAAGCGTAAGTCTAAACTTCATGTTATCGATCCTAACTCTGTTTTGGACAGGATCCTACATGTATACCTAGGTCGGACGGAGGAGAGGGTTGGTCGGCGGTCGGAGTTGGTCGGAGAGATGGCCGGAAACGACGACGGGAGAGGAGGAAGACCAAGGGTCACGGCGGTTTTAGGCTGAGAGAGGGAAATTTTGATCGACTAGAGTGAGAGATAGTCGGTTAGAATGAGATATAAGTCGATCGGAAGCTCAAAAGACACAACTGTCCCCGACACAATTAGTCGGTCACAGTTCAAGCACTGACCGACTAGATCACGATCTAGTCGGTCGGTCAATGAGCTTGAACCAACTAATTGTAAACAGTAACTGAAGCCAAAAATCCTGACAAGAATTAGTCGGTCTAAGCTCATTCACTGACTGACTAGAACTGAATCTAGTCGGTCGGTCAATGAACTTGGACCGACTAAGAGAGTCCAAAATTTTTAGAATTTGAAATTTTGATTTCTCTCCTAATCGCACTTGGACGAAACATCAAACTACTCTCATTAATCATTATACTACCCCATTAAACATCGAAAATCTGAAATTTGACGTTTACGAACAAATCGAGCGAAAATTCCGAAAATTCAACAAAAATCCAGAAAATTCCAATAAATCTAGCATGTGCAAATATAATGAAATTGAATAGCATGCAAGATTATTGAATAAATATGAATCCTAAATCTCGGATTCACCCATAATCCCCAATTCTCGACGTAACCGCACAAAGGAGTATTCCTTTATGGGTTTCGTGAAAATATCGGCAATTTGCTTCTGGGTTTCAACGTACACTAATATGATGTCCTTTTTAGCAACATGATCATCTAAGAAATGGTGTCAGCCATCTATGTGTTTCGAACGGGAATGGTGTACCGGGTTCTTAGAGAGACATATTGCACTTTGGTTGTCCACCATGATAGGGCAAGTATCACAGTTTATACAAAAGTCTTTAAGTGTGTGTCTCATCCAAAGAACTTGAGCACACGCGGCACCTGCGGCACCTGCGGCAATGTATTCCGCCTCGGTGGTTGAAAGTGATACGGAATTCTGCTTCTTGGAAAACCAAGAGACAAGAGAATTTCCTATAAAATGGCAAGTGCCACTAGTACTTTTCCTGTCGGATTTGCATCCCGCATAATCTGCGTCACTATATGAGATTAACTCATATGTGCTAGATTTTAGATAAAGTAATCCAAAATCAAGTGTGTAACTTAAATAACGGAAAATACGTTTTACCGCTACTAAGTGTGACTCCTTAGGTTGAGACTGATAACGAGCACATACACATACGGCAAACATAATATCGGGACTACTTGCGGTAAGGTATAGTAAACTACCTATCATACCTCGATATAGACGAATGTCTACATCTTTTCCGCCTGCATCTTTATCAAGATGTGTAGTCATGCTCATTGGAGTCTTTTTCCCGGAGGCATTCTCCATTCCAAATCGCTTTAGCAACTCTACCGTATACTTCGTTTGGTGGATGAAGATTGCATCGTTCATTTGGCGAATTTGGAGACCTAAGAAATATTTGACCACACCCATGTGGCTTATCTCAAATTGATCCTTCATCACATTAGAAAACTCTTCGCAAAGAGCAAGTTAGTAGCACCGAAAATGATATCATCGACATAAATTTGAACTAAAATTATATCATTATTCGAATACTTAACAAATAATGTGGAATCAACTTCTCCCATTTTAAAACCTAAATCCAAAAGAAAATTCTTTAAACGGTCATACCAAGCTCGAGGAGCTTGTCTCAAACCGTAAAGTGCTTTCTTAAGTTTGAAAACATGATTTGGAAATTTTTCGTTTATAAAACCCGGAGGTTGAGAAACATAAACTTCCTCAACAACATCTCCATTTAAAAACACACTTTTTACATCCATTTGAAATAATTTAAAATCCTTATGGCATGCAAAAGATAACAATAATCTAATTGATTCTAATCTAGCTACCGGAGCAAAGGATTCTTCGAAATCGATACCTTCCTCTTGCCGATAGCCTTGAGCTACTAACCGAGCCTTGTTCCGGACGACGACTTGGTTTTCGTCGGTCTTGTTCTTGAAGATCCACTTTGTCCCTATGACGGTGTGGTTCTTCGATGGCAATGGAACAAGCTCCCAAACCTCATTCCTCTCGAATTGAATGAGTTCCTCTTCCATGGCTAGGATCCAAGTGCTATCTTCGCATGCTTCATTAACATTCTTTGGCTCTATCGAGGAGGCAAAGGCACAATGAGCGAAGTGGTTGACTTGACATCTCGTCTTGACACTATCATGGATATTGCCAATGTCTTGCTCATGAGGATGGTCACGAACGGTATGAAGCCGTTTGGGAATTCCTTGATCACTAGGAACATTCTCAAAAACTTCATTAGTCGGGTTAGTATCAATAGAATCAATAGAATCAATAGAGTTAGAATTACCTATTGAATCACATAAGACATCCATGGAGTCATCATCATTAGTAATTCTAGTTGGAACAAATCCTTCATTAAATGAAACATGAAGTGACTCCTGGATCGTTGTGGTTCGTTTGTTGTATATCCGGTAGGCTTTGCTACATGAGGAATACCCAACAAAAATCCCCTCATCGGATCTTGGATCGAATTTGTCCAAACTACCATACGTGTTTTTAATAAAACATTTCGAACCGAAAACACGAAAATGTTTAACTTGAGGCAACCTACCAAACAACAATTCATAACAAGTTTGTTTAGTGCCGGGCCTCAAAAGTATTCTATTAAACACATAGCAAGCGGTGTGTACCGCTTCCGCCCAAAATTGATGGCCAAGTTGGCTATCATCAAGCATAGTGCGAGCACACTCCACTAGCGTCCTATTCTTTCTCTCAACAACACCATTTTGAGGAGGTGCGCGAGGGAATGAAAAGGTGTGTGTAATACCAACTTCATCACAAAATGTCTCAAAAGACTCATTCTCAAATTCTCCTCCATGATCAATACGAATAGTGACAATGGTGGTTCCAATGAGATTTTGTACTTTCTTAACAAAAATTGTGAAGTTTTCGAAAGCATCATTTTTATTACACAATGAAAATACCCAAGTAAACCTAGAAAAGTCATCAACGATGACAAGTCCATATCGTGCATTTCCTAATGAAGCAACTCTAGTTGGCCCAAATAAATCTAGATGTAATAGCTCTAGTGGCCGCTTAGATGAAATGCTTTTCTTAGGTTTAAAAGACGATTTTGGAAGCTTGCCTCGTTGACACGAGTCACAAAAGCTTTTCTTTTGGAAGACAAGCTTAGGGAAGCCTATAATAGAATTTAACTTGGAAAGTTTAAATAGTGTTCCAAAGTTCACATGACCAAAACATCGATGCCATAAGTGTTGTTCACTTGTGTTGGCAATGAGACATTGTTCATGTGATCTTGGAAGATCTAGGATGTATATATCCTTATGGCGTGTGCCGGAAAATAATAATTCATTATTATCTTTTCTTAAAATATGGCACATTCCTTTCGCAAAGCTAACTTTGTAACCTTTGTCACACAGTTGGCTTATTGAAATGAGATTGTGGTTTAATCCTTTAACAAGGTAAACATCATTTATAAGAGGTTTAGAAGGATTACCCACTTTACCAACACCTATGATGGTTCCGTTCTCGTTGCCTCCAAAGACGACGTGGTTTCCATTTGTAATGGGCATTACTCCGGAGAGCAATTGAGCGTCACCCGTCATGTGTTTTGAACACCCGCTATCGAGTATCCAATTCCCCTTGGAGCTAAATATAAATTTGTTGCTCCGTTTCTTTTTCTTGAGTACCTAAAGATAGAAAATATCGTATCATGGTACCCAAGGTCATTGGGTCCAAAAGATTAGACCTTTGGAAGCCAAGTCCAATTGGACTTAGACTTCCCCACATAATTATCACTATGCACGACATTCGAAAAATAAGCATTCATGTAAACTTATTTTTCATTCATGCTTGTGTCCTTTAGGCTCCAAATTGTGAATATTTTGGGAGCCCTCATCCTATTGGGTGCATGCATGCGTTGTTGATTTCTACGTGATGCATGTCGTGCATAGGCATAAGGAACATGATAAAATGGTGCATGTGGATAATTATTCATACGATGATGTGGGTGAACATGTGCATGTGGGGAAACACGTGCATGAGGGTGTCTCACATGGTGTGCACGTGCCCGTGAACGTGTAGCATAAAAATCATCATATGTGTGAGCCTGTGGAGTAGGATGTGTGTTCCTACGTGGCATAGTATTTGTGTACATATAAGCATGACCCTTCTTTGGAGGTCCACCCAAAGTGGGTTTCTTTCCGAAAGAGGGTGTGAACGAGGTGGAAGCACCATTGGTAGATGAACTACCAATATAGTGTTTGCTACCACTCGTTGAGTCACCGGAAGTTGGCCTAATAAAAGTAGTGGCCGATTTGGATGAACTTCCCATCGTATACCCCAAGCCAATGTGGTGATTGGCCGGAAGTAAGTCACTTAGGATTTTATCCAAATGGTCCTTACCCTTATTGAATTTATTAATTCGGCCTAATGTGTTCTCATATTTCTCGGTGAGAGAACACATAGAAGCATCCAAAGTGGATTCTTGCGATGTGAGCACATAAACACGAGATTTGAGATTCTCATTCTCAATACTCAAAGTCGAGTTTTGAGAAGTCAAATCCGCTATCTTGTGTTCTTCCAGATCCTCAATGCTAACATGTTCAAGTTGAGTCTTGAGATTTACAATCTCATTCTTCAACTCTTCAACAACGGTGTCGTTGTTGGTGATGATAGTTTTAGGCGAGGTTTGGATGCTAGCTAAGTCATCTTTTACTTTAGTATATCTATTTACTAATTTAGTGTATTTAGACCATAATTGTTCATTAGCATTTCTAAGGTCATCCATTGTTACCTCATCGCCTTCGTTGTCGCTATCATCGGAGGAGGCATCTTTATCTTGCTCCTCTCTAGCCATGAAGCACATGTGCTCCACTTGCTCATCATCCGACTCTCCACTTGAGGAATCATCGGAGTCGGTGAATGTCCCGACAAGTCCCTTTTTGTACCCTTTCTTGTACTTCTTGGACTTGTCGAACTTCGGCGCCTTCCACTTCTCCTTTTGCTTGTTTAGAGGACACTCCACTTTCATGTGTCCTGGCTTGTTGCATTTAAAGCACAAAGAAGAGGAGGCATTAGAAGAATTAAACTTCGATTTGTTTTTGAAGTTACCTTTCCGGAAGAACCGGTTGAACTTCTTCGCCATGAGTGCCATGGACTCCAAGTCCAACTCGTCTTCTGAGTTTTCATCATCGGTCGATGTGGAAGTTGATGGAGCGGCCTTGAAAGCAATAGCCTTCTTCTTTGGCTCGTCTTGCTGTAGGTAGGACTTCATCTTTTCCTGCAACTTCAACTTGCTATCCTTGCGTACCTCATAAGACATCAAGGTACCCATTAGTTGAACAACGGTATAAGTTTTCATATCATTACCTTCCTCGATGGCGAAGGTACGTTTCTCCCAACTAGAAGGAAGTCCATCGATGATCTTCGAGACTTTCTCCTTTTGGGTGTAGGTCTTACCGAGAGCCTCCAACTCGTTTATGATGTCGACGAAGCGATCATAGTACTCCTTCATCTTCTCACCATGTAGCATATGAAATAACTCGTAATCTTTATTAACTACAACGAGTTTAGAGTCTCTTACCCTACTCGTTCCTTCATGCAAGATGAGGAGGGAGTTCCATATTTGATATGCACTCTTACATGTGCATATCTTGTTGAAGTCCTCGGGCTCCAAAGCGCATTGCAAGGCGTTCATTGCCTTGGCATTGCTTACCTCTGCGGCGATCTCCGCGGGAGTCCATTTCTCGAAATATTCTTCGACGGGCTCGACATACTCCTTCATCATGGCCCTCCATAGTGAAGCACTTCGGAGGAAGGTTTCCATCCGGCATTTCCAGTACCCGTAGTTGGTACCGTTGAAGAATGGAGGCCTTGTTGAGGAGTGTCCTTCCATCACCGAAGACGCTCCTTCACGATTCTTGAAGGTGCTATATTCGGAAGGTGGACGAATGGTCTTGTTGTTCGGAAGGTGGACGAACGGTCTTGTTGTCGTTGGCAGACATAGCTATAGACTTGGCTTTGATACCAAATGTAATGCCCTGCTAAGCTACTGCACAAGTACTAGGGGGGTGAATAGTACTTTAAAATAACTAAGAGGATAATTCCTAATTATCTTGCAAACTCTACCAAACAATGCGGAAATGCGGAAATGTAAATGTTAGACAACAAAGAAACAATCGCAAACAAGCAATATTACTGGGTTCGGATCCACCCAAGTCTCCCCGACTTGCTCCCGGTGATCCTACGTTCCAACCACCCGGATCACTTCCGAATACTTGAGTTAGAAACCCTAACTCAAGATTTCCACTATGAAATACTTGTGAAAAACCTTCACAAGTCAAATCATACACAAATGAAAATTTTGACTCCCACAACCCGGGATCACAAACAAAACTCTCACAACCGAGAGTTAATCACTTACAATAACAAAGTAAATTGAAATGAAAGTTCTTACCACAAAATACCTATGCCTTGAGTAAACTTACGATTTAGGGCAAAACGGATTTTGGGGAAGATGAAGATGCACCAAACCCTAGTTCCAAGATGTAGATCAGCTATGGAGAGCTATGAGGTTGTTGGTGACCTAGGATCAAGCACTTGGCTTGGAAGGCTCACAATCAATGAATCTCTCTTTTGAAATAAGAGTGAGGAGAGATTCTTGAATGGGATGAAAGAGCTTTGAATGAGAGTAAATGCTTTCTCTTTGATCTTTAAACTTCTCTTAATATCAGCCTTTAGTGCAATGAATGCAGCTCATCAAGTATATATAGGTTAGAGGAAAGAGAGAGAGAAAAACGTTTCAATTAATGCTCCAAAGGCTCTATTCTGAACCAAACTAGTCGGTCAAAGAACAACCACTGACCGACTAGTTCATCAACTAGTCGGTCGGTCAATCAACATGAACCGACTAAGTGGTGAACATGGAATATGCTTCGGGAAAGTTAGTATGAACTTCTTACTAGTTCCTAGCTCTAAGATAGGAGTGTTATGAAGATTAAAACGTAAGACCTACTCAAGGCTTAACATTCTACGGAACGAAGCTAAAAGACAATAAATAAAACTCGACGAACCGTCTTCGAAAGCTTCGATCCGAATCTTCATAACTTCTAAAATGGTCCAAAAGCTTCAACGAAGCTTTAGGCATACGATCACGTGCTTTGAGAAGTCTTGAGACGTCGCTTTGGATGTTCATATGAATTTGGCGACGATCTCCATAACTGCGCTCACAAATTGTTAGTTCACGATATATTTATGTTTGTTCATCATCCAAAACCAAATCCGGGGAGTCCAATATCCAACAGGATACTCGTGGGTAGTGTATTTGCCATGAATTTTATCTATTTTGCATACGGAGCAATATTCATATAAGATTTTTTGTATTCATTTCTTTTCGTGCTCAATTTTTATTCATGGCAATACACATCATATCCCTTAGATAATTCAATTATTATCAACCTACATTCACTTTCCAATATTCATAAAAAGAATCTCCACAAGTACAACAAGTTTAATAATCGTGGAAGTGAGTATTTAGGTGTAGAAATCAAATTAGTCTTTTCAAGAAGCATGTTGTGGCTACTAAATAGTTTCTAACATGCGCATGTAGCTATAACAATAATACAATGATTTCTACAAAGGATATGAATGAACATTAAAATAATACCACTTATAATGAATCATAAAGAGGTATTCGTTAAGCACATTTTTTTTATTTTTGGGTTTTCATTTTTTCTTTTATAAGGAACTAGAAAAACCTAAAAAGCAAGCAAACAAACACACAAACCAAAAATTAAGTTAAGCACACACAAAATCTATGAAGGTATGCAATGAATGCAAAGATGGAAAAGAAATATACCTTCACGTCGCTTATTTGACTAAGGAGCTGAAAGAATGAAACTTTCAATTCATTGCTCCTCGCCGAATCTCCATCTTACCTACATGAAAGGTGTTAAGTGTGACCTTGGAATCCAACAAGGTCCACTAGTGTTAGTCATAAAAGCTTTAGGAACCCACACTTGTTTAAACTTTATGTTCGTGTTCCTAAACTTACAACAATAGGATGTGTGACCAACACTGTCACAAGTAAAGCAATTTGCATGCATATTTTTTTACAATAGAAGGCACATTGTGGAATTTCTTAAATTTGGGCTTTTCAACATTTTTCAAACCAAATCCAAGTCCTCTTTTATTATTGCCATATAATTAATTTTCAATTATGGTAACGAATGTTTACCAATTGAAAATTTTCTTAATGACAATTCTAGATTAGAAACTTTGGATTTTAATAATTTATTTTCATCTACAAGCAATGTGCATTTACTTAGAAAAGCTCTCTTGTTTTCCTCTTCCTTCTTTTCAAATTCATCCATTTTCCTTTTAAGTTCGTTATTAAACTTGCACAACTTATCATTAAGCTCACTAATCACATAATCTTTTCAGCTTCAAATTTAAATAAATTTTGCTTAAGCATGCTAATATCATTCAATAAGGAAGGACAAGAAAGACAAGCAGCTTCTTCATTAAAGCATGATTTTTCTTTTTTCATTATAGCAATGGTAGAATCATGTGCAACAAGTTTTTCTTTAAGGATGTCAACTTCTTCAGAAATGTCACAGTTTTCTTTTTGTAGTTTAAAGCTGGCATTCCTATAATCATTTAACGTGAGTTCTAGCTTATTAATCTCATTTTGCATTCCTTTACAAACATCTAATAATTCAGCTTTAGTGAAGGAATTTACCTCATCGCTCTTTACCATTAAGCAGCCGAAAGAGTGAGCTACATTCTCCTCAGGCTCATCCTCAGCTTCGTTGTCCATGTCTCATGTTAGCACCTTGGCTTTTCCTTTATCGTTAGCAACCTGAGCAGTCTCTTGTTTGCACTGCTTCGCGAAGTGTCCCTTTTTCCTGCATTTAAAGCATTCAACTCTATCAGCAGATTCTTGTTCAGAAGAATTTCTATTTGAATTAAAAGTATTAGCGCGAATGAACCTTTTATGCATTTCTGATCTTCTTTGAGGAGTCCTGATGAACTTTTTGAAATTTCTGACCATCAGTGCTATCTCCTCATTGTCATCTTCATCTTCATCTTCGCTAGCTTTCAGAACAAGTGGCTTTGTAGCTTTTTCCTTCTCCTCAGGTTTCTCTCTTTCTTCAATATTTTGCAATTCAAGCTCATGGGATATTAAGTTACCTATTAAGTCCTCCACCCTCATCTGCGATAGATCCTTCGCTTCTTGCTTGGCGGTGACTTTAGGCCTGAAAGAGCTTTGCAGCTCTCTTAATATCTTCCTCACCTGTTCAAGACTAGAATATGGCTTACCAAGCGAGCTAGACTTGTAGACGATGTTGGTGAATCTCGCAAACATCTCTGACATGGACTCTGATGGTAGAGTGTGAAATATTTCGTACTCTGTGCTCAGAAGTGAAAGTCTAGACTCCTTCACATGTGACGTTCCCTCGTGCGTCACCTCCAATGTATGCCATATTTCCTGCGTAGTTAGACAATGTGAGATACGATAATATTCAGATTTATCTAATGAACAAATGAGAGCATTCATAGCTTTAGCATTAAGAGAATAAAGTCTCCAGTCATTATCATCCCATTTATCATCATGTTTAACCATCTCAATATTTTTAATTTTAATGACATGTGGTTTATAGCCTTTCTCAACAATTTGCCAAGCTTTATAATCAATAGAAACTAAGTAGATTCTCATCCGATTTTTCCAATAAGCATAATCTACTCCATTAAATCTAGGGGGATGTGATATGGACTGACCCTCAGCAAAAGCACTATCAATGGGATTCATGGTCAATCCTAGGCTAGATCCTAAAACCTGCTCTGATACTACTGTTGGATCTGGATCCTAGCCTAGACGGTGGTGAATATGCTTATAAAAAAAATTCTCGTGCAACCCACAAGAAATCACACGCAGTTAAAATCACAAGCAGAGTAAACAAGAGGCAATCACAGAGTACGCACAGATTTACACTGGTTCGGTCACATCAACGACCTACGTCCAGCCCCAAGCAAACATTAGCATTAATAAGTTCCTTCTGTACACCTACAGTGGGCTCCTAGCTCCAACTCCACACCCAGACTGTACCACACTCAACAAAGTGCAGAACCCTATCAACCTAGTAAATGCGTATCTTGACTGAACCAACACGTCAAGACCCTCTTGTCTAGCTCCAACCAGACAAGTCCCAAAAGTAACACAAATAGCGGTAAAGTTTCTCCTACAGAGATTGTTACAGTAATACACGAATATAGAGAGTAAAGGGTTTATAAATGCTCAGTTCGTGTCCGTGTAGTCGTCTCTATCAATCAGCACGTCGTCAGCTTCAGTCTGACGCAAACGGTGTCTCGATCTGACTTATGGATGTCAAATTGTAGCTCAGATATCTTTGAAAGCACTCGTGTCTGTGCGTATAGCAATCCAGTTCAAAACCTAATAATTTTCCGTCTGTGCACAAGGTAATTCCCTTAAATAATTTAAGTCACGTTAGCATTCACATTTCTTTTGTGTTTTGTGCATGGCTCCTCCACTTCAGCTTCGTTCTGATCTCTTCACAACTTAGGGCATGCAGAAAACTTCTCTTCGACGTCCGACTTCTCCGAGCGACTCAACGACGACGGTGACCCTCTTAACCCCGACTCTGATGCCGGTAGCGAGGCAACTTCGACGGTGGGTTCGAAGTCTCCTCTTTGCAGCGGCTTCTTCGGCAGTGAAGATGACTTCGACAGTAAGCTCTCGGCGTTCTCCGACGGCGTATCAGTTCATGCGACAACCCACGACAATGCATGGCCTCCTCCAACTGCTCCTCTAACTCACGTTTGCCTGGGAGCTCGACTTCTCCGAGGGCTCTCCACGGCAACTGATCCAAACGACGACAGCAGCAGGCGACTCCGACGGCATGGGATAAGTCACGGTGGCGTGCAGAAGCACTCTACGGTGGCGACTCAACGGTGAGCTCTAGTTTTCTCCGACAGCTCGACGGCTCCAATGACAGCTCCGACTTCTTCACCTTTCACGGCAACGCTCCGACGGTGGGCTACTTCATGCAGCAGGCCTTGAAGATGCGGACTCATAGCAACTGCACGGCGAAAGGTGGATTGATATCTCAAGGCAGCACTGGTGTTCCTTGTTTCTTGTTATCTCAGCCTTGAAGACATCATCGGTGTTTCTAATAAAAGATGCGGTGGCTTAGAGTTCTTTGGATGCAGGATATATCACGGCAGCAAGGAGATCTCACGACGATGGCAAGATGATGATGAATAGCTCTTGAAGCTTGGCTTGCGGGAGGCTTTAGGAAAGAGATGGAAGATAATATTTTTGGCTAGAGGAAGTAGGGGAATTGTATGGCGGCAAGGAGCTTCAAACCCTAAAAAAATTATTTCGGCAAGAGCATGAGATTGAGGCTGGGAAAATTTTTGTTTGCTGCACCTATTGTTTTTCACCCTCTCTTGCCAAACCCTAGGCTTTAGGGTCCTTTATATATGAGTGAACAATCGGCCTATTTTTCCAACTAATTACCAATTTGCCATCTTGTCTTTTGCTAGGTCCACTTGCACAATTATGTGCATGAGGGCTTCATCAATTGCACAAAACTCTTTGAACTCTTGTCACATTAACAGTATTTGCCTTAATGATTAGTGCACAAACACATCAAAACAAATTCTCCCCTACTGGTGTTTGTTTGGTTCCAATCCGAATTCATCTCTCTGAAGAATTAACGCTTTTGCCATTCCTGAAACAGACTTAGCACACACGTTAAATATAATACACGTTTGTCATCATCAAACTAAAGATCCTAGATTGTTGCTTCCAACTTAAAATTCTTCACTCCTTGTGTTGGTTTATATGATCTGAACTTTTTCCACCAATGACGACCACTATCTATTAATACATCACTGTCGCCGCATAAGATCGTGCAAACCAAGAAGTAAGCAACAAAAGCTGTCACAGTCGCTGTGAAGAAAATATCACAGTTATAATATCATTGAACTGCAATAGACAAAAGGAATGGGTAAGTAGTGCATAATATGCTACACAAGATGCATGCAAAAATATAGCAGTTCCTAATTATTCAAGAGCATATCTAATATAAAAACTCTTCACACTGAGCTAAACAAACAGAAATAGTATAGGCAAAATTGAACATCAACATACCCATATTGCATTTGTGTGAATAGGGCCATAACCTGCTATTAACTCGTATTCTTTGAAATACCACGACATTGATAAACCCAAGAACGAAGAAAATCCTAAAATAAATTTTGTCCTAAAACTGTTAAGATTGCAGAATTAAAGAAAGCCAATCCCTGCAGAAGCTGTTTGCATAATAACATGTTAGAAATTAATACAATTAAAACATCATAAATGGAATATACTCATTTAAAAAGTTAATCACTATTTTAATGGTAAAATTCTTTTTCTTGTTTCAGTTTTTCTGAATTGGCTTGGACATTTGTGTATACTTGTATAGGCGAAAAGGACGCATTATAGAGCAGCAAAAACAAGCAACAGAATAGAAGCAAAAATTGCTCCAAAATTTTCTGATTATCATCAAAAAGTAAATAAAGACCATGCAAGAAAAAATACATGTTAAATATATAAGGAAAACATCAAGTTGCACCGCAAGCTCTTTGGCTGTGGGTAGTGGTGCTTTTGAAGATCATTGGCCATAGCATGTGTCTGAATTGCAAGCTCTTTAGCTAGAACAGTTATGATAATTCTAACTTCATTCCGATAGCCAAGAAATATATTCACATGACAAATAGCCTTGTTAGCTTTTCTCAAAGCTTCACAGTTAACCATAGCCTCAATGATTTGAAGCCTCACAGGATCAAAATAGAGACCATGCTTTTACTCTAAACTCAGGACAATTTATAAATTTAGAAACATATTATTAAACTCATGCCATAACTAATGTTTATATGCCACATACATTACCCAACTACCATTAAAACTGCATCAATCCAAACAATGAACAAAGGATTGTAAGAGTTTCATTTCATGCTCTGGGACACAGTCAACATACAATAATATTATCAAGAAGATATTAAAAGTATTCCAGAAGTAATTTCAACAACCAAAATTAAAAATTGGACAAACGATTTATACCTGATACTCCTTGAGGAAGAAGGTGATCTAAGTTCCCCTTCCGAGAGACTCCCTAGAGTCCCTGGTAACAGTAAATGACCCCCCCGTTCTGTGACTCCCAAATGTATTGCTCGTCGTCATTATGCTTGGTAGTCACAACCACCCTCTCTGCCACAGGGTATGCCGAGTAGAACCCAACACCAAACTGACCAATCATGCTGACATCAGCCCCGGTGGCCAACGCCTCCATGAACTACTTGGTTCCAACCCTAGCACTGGTACCTAAATTGTTGATCAGATCAGATTTGGTCATCCCGATACAAATGCCAATAATAGATAGCTTGTTGGTGACCTTATTAGGCACGATGTGAATGAAGAACTCAGGCTGGGCATCCAGGTTGCTCTTGTTTGTAAGGCTCTCAAATTGGATCTTGTCCAACGCCTATTAACAAAACCATGTTAAATCAATACTAATACATTAAATACAATGAATGAAACTCTCAAAATTATGGAGTTGAAGCAAATAACCAAGAGTATCCTTTGAAATGAACAACAACTACATAAAATCATTAAGCAATCAACTTAAAATGTTCCGGGGCTGGTAAGGATAAGGAGGCAGTGTTCATAGAAATATGTATGCATCTGATTTATGAAGGTACCAGGCATGTGTCTCCCTGCTATGGTATGAGCGCCAGTGTATTGAGCAAATTTCAATACAGCCCGCCCTTTGGCCATATGGCCTTATAGATTGAACAATGATGTCTTGAGAGTTCTCAATGGAAATGATAACCATGGCGGCAATCTGAAGCTTCTCCCAGGTTTCCTCAAGTTGTTGATGAATATACCTAGATTATTAGGGCAGTGGAAAAAAGTATACAAAACACATAACTACGTTAAATAACAATCACTAAATCGATATATGAAATTTGGCCCATTTTATAAATTACACTTTGTATGATTGCATGATATTGGCAAAATTTTTGGGCCAAGAACATTATAAACCAAAATAAATTACATCAAAGTCAAATATCATTGCCTATTTCAGATAAAATGAAATTCTTTATACCTTTAAAATGAACAACATTTTCAGTCAGAAAAAAATGGTGGGTGGCACTTGAAATAGAAAATAAAATAAAATTAAAAGAACAATTCAATGTAATGCTTTATAACATTACATTGAAGCCTAATGAACCATTGAAAGTATAATAATAGTCAAACCCTCTTTGTTTGGTGACAGAATTCTCTAGCTGTACAGTTTCACCACAGTTTGAACTTCAACCTCTACATACGCTTTCCCTTCAACCTTGCAATTAGTGGTTGGTGAGCAGAGAGACCAGATTCTTTGCACGATTCTAACTACCAAGTCCTTGCTATGTATTGGTGTTTTTCTTTCAAAGTATCACTTTATGAGAGTTCCAACTCAAATAGAAAATAATTGTAGTGAGGCTCTGAGCTCTATTGTTGAACACAAACAAAAAACTACATGTGAGGAATCATAGTAAGTACCTTCTCCCTAAAGCTACAAAATATGAGATGTTTGCTGTTAATAAAATTTCATTTCAAGCTTTTAATCAAGATTTTGTGACGGGATCGAGAGAGAAAGTCAACGACGGAACCCGGCCAGGGCTGGCTTTTTGGAAAGCCCGTTCCCACCACGCTCGAAGGAGGACAGAAAGAAATACATTCTTTCACGTGGTACGACGGGCACTCAAAGACCTGGCGAATGATGGCCCACTCCACCCAAGAGCGCTTATGTCATATGGGAACTAATGGCTAACCAAGTAAGTGTACATCATTCACACACACGCACACACCATAAATCTACTAACTCTGACCCATATCAAATGAGAGCTTCAAAATGAAACAAATGTCTTCTCTTTGCATTACATTTAGACACTAAATGGGTTTTAATTTTATAGTTTTGAACTTGCAGAAAATTTGTGAGTTTTTTATTTTCTAACTTGTTTGCATAAGGCATCAATTCACCTAACTTATTTTCTTTGCATCCAATTGATCAAGTCAACCATACATTCCAAAAAACTTTAATTATATGTAAGAATTCCTAAAGTAGAACTGTTTCCATAAGAAATAATAAAAGAACATTAGGATGTTAACCCCAACATGAGAAATTCAATAAAGGGAAGCAAGAAGGGAACATGCTTAGTATTACCAACAAACACGTGAAAGCCAAGCATAAGAGGAAGTATATGAAGAGGACTTGCATGACAGATGTAAGCAATGATCCAATAATGTTAATTAAATTGCATTTGATTATGCATGAATGTATTGTTTACTCCTTCCTTCGACAACAATTGATGAATTACCAAAGCATATGGAAGCCAGTTTACAGAAATTTTACAGAAATTCACAAATTAGACCAAACCATAGAAACGAATGAAAAGAAACTTACAGGTTTCAGCTGATGGAAGCCAGTTATGTTGTTATCTTGAAGCAACTTGTAATCATCCTCATCAAGTTCATATTTTTTCTTGGTCTCTCTGCCAAAATATACACAAAATCATTACCAAAATGAAATCTTTCAAGTTCAATTACCTACCAGAGGGACAATTTTGCATCTTGTGCCAAAGGAAATGTTCGATTACCTACTAGAGGGACAATTTTGGTAGCAAGGCCTCGACGGTGCATCTCATGGATCAACACGTGGGGCATTGACCCTTCAAACCAAACGTCAATCGAATACCCGAAGCATCATATATCAGATATTAAATGGTTCATAACTATAGTACAAACCAATATCAGATATTACATGGTTCATAACTGTAATTTCATCCAGTATTAGTTCCAAAAAAATCTTCGAAGAACCAAAAAACACTTGGAGAATTGCAAGTTTTACTTGGTAGCATCATACCTGTATTCTTTTACTTGAAGAACAAACCTGTTAGCATCAGAGCCCTAATCATAATTAGACCTGCAATTTCTCAGTAGATGTCCAAATAATGGACAGAATTCCCTACAAATGATATTTTGTCCAGCTAATCTTAAAATATTACTTAAACCATTATAGGTAAGTTCATAATATTGATGCTTGGTACATAAGACTGGAATTCCCAACAAATGGACTAAATTCCCTACAAATGAACAACTTTTGTGATTGCTTGCTGACCGAAAATCAAACAGGAGCATCTAGACAGCTTGGTTTTTATTGAGGCATTCCATCGAATGCTTTATGTGCAAGGTGTCGTGCATTATAACCAACCTCTGTTGCATTCAAATTCTAAAGCTCAAACCCATGAATCAACCTCCCCAAACTCAAAGCAAACAACCCAGCAACCCATAAAAACCTCATAGGAAAAAGAAAAAGAGAGAGATAGGCTGAGGTTCCGCTGAGAGAGAGGGTCAGTGCTCCATGTCTATTTTGTCCGGGTAAAATCAGCTGCAGGTCCTATAGCAAGGAGAAGATCTCTCATCGAAGGAAAAATAAATATATAATAAACTGACAAAATCTAATCCAATACTAAATTTTGGGAATGATAGCGTGCTGAGTACGTGTGCTGGAGGCAGTAACGGCAGCGGGGGCAGCGGAGCATCGCTAATAGCGTCGTGCGCCTTCACTAATAACTGCAAACCTTGTTAGCTAATTCCACGGTGCCTTCGCTAATAGAATCGCCTTCGCTAATAGCTGCAAACCTTGTCCGTTAATTCCATGGTGCCTTCGCTAATAGAATCGCATGCCTCCATTTTACCTCAAGTCAAGATTAAAAGCGTGCGTGATGTTTATTGTATCGAGAATTTCAAAGGAAGGCACGCATGATCTCCATGTATTTTGAGCATGGAGCATGAATCAGATAAAGAGATAGAGAGAGGGTGATCTCTATGTAGTAGGCACGCGAGATCTCCATGTCTGTGTTATGATTTGCTTTTGAAAATTCGAAATTCCAACTCATTTTCCTCCTAAAATTCAAACTTCTCCCCAAGGTTTCCCCCAAATTTCAAAATTCCAACTCATTTTGTGTGTCCTAGTCAGCATCTTTTGTTTGTCACAGGCAACAATTCTTTGTCTACGTAGGACAAATCTTTGTCCTATTGGGACAAAATTCAAAATATGCTCCCAAATGTATTATATATACATACTAGTCATTACCCGTGCCCATAGGGCACGGTTTATTTAATGGCTGAGTTTTTCTCCCCCACAAATTTCAAGTTCCCCCAAATTTCAAGTTTTCCCACAAAATTTCAAGTTTCCCCCCAAATTTAACTTTTCCCCCAAAATTTAAGTCCCCCCAAAATTGTCATTACCACCTAGGACAAACTTGCCACGTAGGACAAAGCTTTATCCTAGTAGGATAAGATTCAAAATCTTCAAAGAACTGGAAAAAAATGGTCGGAAGGGGTGAGAATAAAAAGTGTGGGTGTGTGTGTGGGGAGGGTCCATGGGCAAAAATACAAAAACCGGGGTTGTAAGTGCAAAATTCCACACCTCCTCTTTTATCCCTCAAAATCTCATCTCTTATATTATCTCTTATCCAATTTACCTGTTTTATATAATAGATATCCAAATTCTCTTATCAATTTCTCTTGATAACATCCGTATTTTATATAATAGATATCTCTTATCCAATTTCTCTTGTCCAATATCTCTTATCCAATTTCTATTGATTACATCTCTTGTTTGTAATATAGATATCTCTTATCCAATTTCTCTTGATAACATCCCTCTCTTATATTATAGATATCTCTTACCCAATTTCTCTTGTCCAATATCTCTTATCCAATTTCTCTTGATAACATCCCTCTTTAATAATATAGATATCTCTTATCCAATTTCTCTTGTCCAATTTCTCTTATCCAATTTCTCTTGATAACATCCCTCTTTTATAATATAGATATCTCTTATCCAATTTCTCTTGTCCAATATCTCTTATCCAATTTCTCTTGATAACATCCCTCTTTAATAATATAGATATCTCTTATCCAATTTCTCTTGTCCAATATCTCTTATCCAATTTCTCTTGATAACATCCCTCTTTTATAATATAGATATCTCTTATCCAATTTCTCTTGATAACATCCCTCTCTTATAATATAGATATCTCTTATCCAATTTCTCTTGTCCAATATCTCTTATCCAATTTCTCTTGATAACATCCCTCTCTTATAATATAGATATCGCTTATCCAATTTCTCTTGTCCAATATCTCTTATCTAATTTCTCTTGATAACATCCCTCTTTTATTATATATATATATATATATATATATATATATATATATATATATATATATGGATTAATGGGTATCATACGCCATATGAGATAGGCTCTCATACGCCCTCTCACATAAAGCAACCAAGTACAAGCCCACATGGGCTTGTACTTGGTTGTACTTGGTTGATTTATGAGAGAGGGCGTATGAGAGCCTATCTCATATGGCGTATGATACCCATTAATCCATATATATATATATATATATATATATATATATATATATATATATATATATATATTTGCAAGATAAGTTAGTATATATATTAAAGGGAAAAAAACCAAGATACAGTACATGGTGGTTGGTCACTGATTACATGGCGCAATGACTAGGGGAGAGGACACAAGCGTCGTCACCCTAGATCAAATTGCCTAGTAACAATGAACAGACCACAGAGTCAATATAATACAATACATACACATCAAAACATCAACCTCTCAAAAGAACAAAAGAGGTCAAGACACAAAAGAGTTACAGGGCAGAGGTCGCATGAGCTAGCAAAGTGGCAAACCACAATATGCCACTCAAAAAAAAAGTTGCGCCCAGCAAAGAAATTAAACCATGGCAATCTGGGCATAGTCCGCATCAGCATTATTAGCAACCCCGCAGATAGGTCACGCACAGCATAAAGGCGTGCCATCAAGCATTACAAGACCTGAAGCCTTCCGCCTGGAGCAAATTCACAGCCTGTAGCATATCTCACAAAAGGTATAAGTCGCTGACAAGCCTTCCGCTGTAGCAAAACTCGGCCAAAGGCTAGCCACAGAGTCAAAAGAATCAGCCCGTGTCAAAAGGCCGAATGTCCCAGTTCATTGCCGCTGTAGCAGCATCATCCTCAACCTCTTCAACATGACGAAAAGCCAATCGAACGTCCGCCGAGATGTCGTCAAAGAGCATGGTCTTCGACTTACTTACTTTTTCAAAAACTCTCCTGTTGCGCTCCCTCCACAGGTGATATACCACAGTAGCAAGCACAGTCCGAGCAAGTAGACCAAGGAGCCCCTTCTTAACAAATTTTTCCAAATAATAAGACCCAACAGTTGGGAGAAGGAGTGACGACGGTCCTTTAGCACCCAACTTAAGAAGAGCTCGACGCATTAGATAGTTGGAATAAGGACACTCAAAGAAAAGATGAGCAATAGTTTCCGGGGAACCATCCGAGCACAACTCACAAGTATTAGAGCTTAGTGCACACCATTTTTCCATGCGTACTTTGGTAAGGAGTTTATCTTTAAACGCGCGAAGAAGGGTAATTGACATTTTTGGGATGGAATTAGTAAACCAAATCAGTTTAGAGAATGGGTAAGGTGTACCTTTATCACGCACTTCATCCCAAGCGTCCTTGAATTTAAAGGTTGAATCGCGCTTCCATTCCCAAGTATCAGCACCAGGGGACAAAGTGATTTGCTGGAGGATAGGCTTCAAGTCAGAAATTTCATCATTATCCATCCAAGAATTTCCATCCCAATAGTCGCTAACAAGTCTCCTATTAGCTCCTTCTGGAATAGAGAATAGGTTTTTCAAGGGGCCATTAGGGAGCCAATTGTCATGCCAGAAAAGCGTGTCATTCCCATCCCGGACCTTCCTGAAAATAATACGTTGAGATAGATTTCTGCAGTGAAGAAGGAACTTCCACGTACCAGATTGAGAGAGATCTCCTTTTGCAACATAAAACTTGGAAGAGTCCTTATATTTTTTACGCATGTACTCAGCCCATAGGCCTTTGACCTGAAGGAATCTCCAAGTTAATTTAATCCCAGAAGCTAGGTTCAAGTCAGAAAGTAGTCTTAGTCCGACACCCCCTTCCTTCTTAGGTCTGCAAGAGTCTCTCCATGCCCAAGATTTAGTAGCACCCCAAATAAATTTCCTACACATGGAAGTCAGGGTTCTCAGCACTGATGCAGGTAATTTATATACTTGAATCCAGAAAGCAATCATTCCATAAATCACACTTCTTACCAACTCTATGCGCCCAATAATTGATAGAAGGGAGGAGGACCACCCACTCAGCCGCTTCCTGCACTTATCAATCAAGCGACTGTACATATGTGCTTTTGGATATTTGGATGAGAGAGGGAGCCCCAGGTAGGTAGTAATAGTATTTGCCCGCTTAGCTCCCAAATAATCAGCAAGATCACCAGGATTCTTCACACCTTTGCTGAACATGGACAGGCTCTTCTCCCAGTTGATCTCCAGACCTGTGAAGTTCTTGAAGTCCTCAAGCAGGTTTTTAAGGCCCCTTAGTGAGTGTCTGGTCGCACGACAGAACACCAACAGATCATCAGCGAATAACAAATGAGATATGGTTCCAGTTCGTTTCATAGGGTGAACAGTACCCTTTGCAACAGCTTTGGCAAGCAAGAGAGAGAAAGCTTCCATGATAATAACAAATAGAAATGGGGAAAGAGGATCTCCTTGCCTTATCCCTCTATTTCCCCCAAAGAAACCCACAGGGGACCCATTCACCATAACCGAGAAAGATGCAGTCGAAATGCATTCCTTTATCCAACCAATGAACTTATTCCCGAAACCCATCTGATGCAAGATATAATACACAAACTCTCTATTAACACTGTCAAAGGCCTTTCTCAGGTCCAACTTTAGACATGCCCTGGAACCCATAGGGATGCTAAAGTCCCTGATCTGCTCATGAGCAAGCAAAGTACAGTCAGAGAGCAGTCTTCCATGAATGAACACCGATTGATTTGGGGAAACCAAGTCAGTAATAATTCTCTTCAATCTGTTGCAAATCACTTTGCTAATGATTTTATAAATGGTATTGCAGCAAGCAATAGGCCTGTAATCTCCAAGTGATGTGGCATTAGTATTTTTTGGAACCAAAGTAAGGAAAGTGTGATTCACCTGCTTAAGCAAAGTAGAAGATTTGAAGAAGGATTGGACAGCTGCAACGACATCATGCCCAATAAGATGCCAGTTGTGTCGAAAAAAGAATCCATTGAATCCATCTGGACCTGGGGCTTTAGTAGCCCCAATCTGAAAGGTGGCCTCTTTAATCTCTTCAGGAGAGACTATTCTTTCCATCCACCTAGCCGTTTCCACCTTAACTTTCTTCTTAGGGGCAAGCTTTGGGAATACATTCCAATAATGGGACTGAGTATAAAGATTCTCATAGTATTGGGCAGCTTCTTTCTTAATAGCATTGTAAGATTTGCTCTGAACTCCATTTACATCCACCAAGTGACTTAGATTATTGATGCTTTGTCTTGCCCTCATAGCATTGTAAAAGAAACTTGAGTTTCTATCCCCGAGGACCAACCAATCTTGTCTGCTCTTCTGACGGAGCATTTCTTCCTCCATTGCAAGTAAATTTGCGAGCTCAGCTTTGAGTTCATGTTCTTTATCCTGCAAGCCCTGGTTATAATGAAGGTCACTTTGCCTTCTAACAGCTTCTAGATTTTCCCTGCAAGTATGAATTAAATCCCCAGAACGACGATCTCTGGCCCATCTTCTAAGCTCATATTTTAAATGCCTCAATTTCAGGACCAGACAGTACATAGGCGTTCCAACATAAGATGTAGACAAGTGTGCTTCCAGAATTTCAAAGAAACCTGGCAAATGAATCCAGTGATTGAAAAATTTAAAGGGTTTCGGGTCAGCAAATACCTGGCGATGGAGATTAATAGACATCGGGGAATGGTCACTGGTATGGGGGTCCAAATAATCAAAGTAAGAGTCAGGAAGCTTATCAAGCCAAACACCATTGCAAAGAACCCGATCCAGTTGTGCCGCAATACGACCCTCACCCATACGGTTATTGCACCAACTTAGGCGATTCCCGGTACTTTTAAGACCACCCAATCTACAATCAGCAACTGTGTTGTTAAAGTCAGAGAGAGTATTGGCCCCCACCCTACGTCCACCAACCTTGTCCGTAGCATGTAATATACAATTAAAGTCTCCTCCCACTAACCAAGCTTTAGCATTAATAGTTGCTGCATCAATCTTTAGGCACTCCCATAAAAGCTTCCTATCGGACGAGGAGTTGCTTCCGTAAACAGCAGATAGGGCGAATTCCAGGCCCCCCGAATTGAGACAACTTAGTGTGATGTGTTGATTTGAACAAGAGATGATGCTAGCATGCCACATAGTAGGATCAAACCCTGTCAAAATACGCCCTCCAGAATGAGTATGAAAGTTATCGAAAATGCTCCAACCCTTAGGAATGCAAGATTTTGTTTTCACTGTCGACGGATTCAATTTAGTCTCCAATAGGACAATGACAGAAGGCTTGAGCTTCTTGAGCATATCATTGAGATCCCTACGCCTCACAGAGTTATTAAGGCCCCTTGTGTTCCAGATTAAGATACTCATTGACAAGATAAATAAGAGTAAAATGACTGAAAACCTACTTCAGTCTGCTGCTACGCCTGGTAGCAATTAAAGCCTGCTTCTTCGCCTTGGATGTATCAGCAATTCAGCAAGTTCCAAAGCCCATTCAGGGTTGTCATAGAGAGGGAATTCTGGGAGTGTATCATGTTGAATAGTAGCTTCAATTTCTTTTCCTGGCAGCATTTGATGAGGAACATCCACACTAGGTGATGAGGTTTGGATACCAGACTCCTTAGCTAGTATCCGAATGGGGGGTGTATAACCTGATTGGGAAGTTGAACTACGGCCCCTCAGGAGATGAACTATCTGAACTAGCTTAATGAGCTTCTTAAATTGAGAACGCGAGTGCTGAGAAGTAGCGGTCTTATCCACAATCAGCGCAGGCCCCGCACTCTCCTCCGATTCACAGCCGCAATTCACAGAATTGGTTTCATTTCCCCCAGCGACATCATCTGTAGCTGCATCTTGAACAAATGGTACCAGAACTGGCTCCTCACATCCTTGGGGCAGCAACTGATTTGCAGTATCCACAATTTGTTCAACTACAGCTTCATTAACGACAGATGTCGCACAAGCAGCCGGCTCTTCAGATGCATCCGGCTGAGGACCATTAGAGGATTGACCCGGGTCCGAGAATTGTACATGCTTGGAAATGTGATCAACTCCCTTCCCCTTGTCTTGAGAAATAGGACATTGCGATGTCAAGTGACCAAAGCAAATACATTTGCTGCAACGGGGAGGTTCCGCCTCATACTTAGCATCTATTAACACAATGGAGCCGTCATCAAGCTCAGCTTCAACATGAGCAGGTAGAGAACTCTTAGCGTCAACATCGACCAAACAACGAGCGAAAGAAATTCTTTCCATTTTGGCAGTGGCTCGATCCAGGCATAGGGGGTTCCCAATTACCGAAGCTAGGATATTGAGTACGTCCCTATTCCACATGTTTACAGGAAGCCCATGCATTTGAACCCATATAGGGACAGAGGAGAGGATGTCACGGTCGTGACGAAGAGATGGTGTCCACAATTTGAGCACAACCAGCCGCCCATCCATTAACCAAGGACCTCCATGAATAATTCGCTCGCATTCTTCCCCTGATTCGAAACGGAAGTAGTAGAACCCATTGTCCTTGCTGTAGACATGTACTTTCTTCCTGGGTTTCCAGAGCCTGTCCAACCAAGCCTGCACTTGCCCAAACGATGGCGTTACGCCCAAAACGTAACCGACCAAAGTTGATTTCCAGAATTCAGACCCCTTCTCCAATAGGGAATTCGAAACACGAGCTATACGGGTACCGTCCAATCTGGTAACTGGGGGCACGAAGCTCATTCCGACGGCATCACCATAAGATCTCTTTGAAGAGCAAATATCAGCCCAGCTCCTCTTTGGACCAGATATTGTTGGTCTCAGAGTCAATTCATCAAACACCTTAGGCGCATTTGGAAGACCCAACTTTACTTGATCAAGGCCTGGAGCCCCTAAATCAGACCGAAAGCCTTGAAAGCCACGCCCAGGAGCCCCTACTCGAAGACTTGAATCACGGGGACCTCCACGAGCTGAAGGTGGATTCCGACCTCCCAAGCTTGATTCACGGGGACCACCACGAGGACGCTGAAAGGCTCGCCGGGTAAGGGTTTCAGAAGCTCGCCGAGGGGGCAGGGTTTCAGATCGCCGCCTGGTCACAGTTTGCCACGGCGGGTCGGTGGATCCAGCCCTAGGATCGCCAGAATCGCCAGACCCTCCCTTCCGTAATTCACTCATTTTTTTTTTTTTTTTTTTTTTGAAGGGATAGTGTAAGTCTTTATTAAAACATAGTGTACATCGACAGTGCACGGGAAGAGGGTATGTGGGAGCAGGGAGAGGGCACAAGCGCCGTCACCAACTACCCACCACCCCCTCACCCTTTACCTGCCCAAGAAGGATACATTACAATTACAATTAAAGGTCACCGGCAACTTTACCCCGCATCCCTAAATTCCCAATTTCCAAGAGCTTGTTTTGCCACCGGAGTATTGGCATCCAAAAGATAGAGGATATCCCTAACCGCTTTAGCAATATGAACAAACAACTCCGTCTTAGTCGTCTTAAGCCCCTCAAAAATCCTTTTGTTTCTCTCTTTCCAGATGTACCAAACTGTAGCCGACAGGACTGTTCTAGCCAAAATACCCATCGTCTCCTTCTTATCATATTTCAGTAAAATGTAATCGCCAATGTTGACTAGTGATGGGTCAGTGATGGATGAGATGCCCAATTTCAGTAAACTCCTAGTAATAATGTATTTAGCATAGTCACAACCAAAAAATAGATGGGCAAGAGTCTCATCATTCTCCCCTTCGCAGAATACACAACCGGGGTCAATGTTCGGCGACCAAGAGTGGAGCCGGTCTTTGGTAGCTAGCTTTCCCTGAAAAGCTTTTAATAGAGTAAGTCCCATTTTAGGAGAATTATTTTTAAACCAAACCAGAGAGTTATACCGGAATAAAGGTCTGTGGACTCGGATATTGTTCCAAGCCGAACTGAATGAGAAACCGGATGTATCCTTCCAACCCCATGTATCAAGACCCGGAGCAAGGGAGATATTCTGAAGCATAGGCATGATCTGGGTGATAAGAGGGTCGGAAATCCACTTGAGGCCATCCCAGTAGTCGCTGACCCGCTTGAGAATGGCATCATTTGGAATATCATATAGATCAGCTAACGGACCGCAAGGGAGCCAGTTGTCCTTCCAGAATAGAGTAGATGTCCCATCACGGACTTGCCTCTTGATAAGATTTTTTGAAAAACTTCTACAATGCAATATAAACTTCCAAGTTCCAGATTGAGTAGCGGTACTTTTAGCACCAAATAGCTGGGGTGTATCTTTGTAATTATTCTGCATGTATCTTGCCCAAAGACCCTCGTTAGTCAACAGCCTCCAAGTGAGTCTTACCCCTGCCGCAATATTCATATCATTTAGTAATCTTAGCCCAACCCCTCCCTCTTTCTTTGGGATACACATATCTTTCCAGGCCCACATTTTAGAAGACCCACAGATGAAGTTCCTGCATGCCGATGTGATAGTACGAAGAACAGATTTTGGAATACGATAAACCAAAAGCCAGAAATTAATCATGCCATATACAACTGTTCTGACAAGCTCTATGCGCCCAGCAACAGAAAGCATACTAGAAGTCCATCCCATCAGTTTTTTGTTGCATTTGTCAATCAACCTGGCGAACATAGAGGATTTTGGATATTTAGTGGACAAGGGGAGTCCCAAATAGGTGGTAAAGGAGGTGCCAACTTTGATCCCCAACATGTTACCCAACATCATCGGGTGTTTTGTTCCCTTGCTGAATATAGCCATACTTTTATCCCAATTGATCTCCAGACCAGTTAAATTTCTGAAGTCTCCTAGCAGATGGATAAGCCCATTGAAGGAATGAGCATTAGCCCGACAGAACAACAGGAGATCATCAGCAAAAAGTAAATGAGAGATGGCCCCCCTCCTTCGCATAGGATGAATCTTTCCTGTAATAATTGCATTTTCAATAAGGAGGGAGAAAGCTTCCATGGAGATGACGAAGAGGAAAGGGGATAGGGGGTCTCCCTGCCTGAGCCCCCTGTTGCTATCAAAGTAACCCACAGGAGAGCCATTGATCATTACAGAGAAAGTGGGCGTGGAAATACATTCAGAGATCCAAGAGATAAATTTCATACCGAATCCCATACGGTGAAGAATAAAAAGTATAAATTCTCTGTTTACACTGTCGAAAGCCTTTCGAAGATCAAGCTTAAGGCAGGCTCTGGATCCCATAGGATTGCTAAAATCTCGAATTTGCTCATGTGCTAGCAAAGCACTATCAGACAGAAGACGACCCTGCAGGAAGGCAGACTGGTTGGGAGATATAAGATCGTGAACCACAGTCTTAAGCCTATTGCATATGATTTTACTGATGGCCTTGTAGATAACATTACAACAGGCAATAGGTCTATAATCACTCAAGCAGGAGGCCGATGCCTTTTTAGGCACTAGAGTAAGATTAGTATGATTAAGAGGGTGCATAAGAGAGCCATGTCGGAAAAAAGAAAGAATAGCGTCAGAGACATCTTTACCAATGGTGCTCCAGCAATGATGATAGAAGAACCCGTTGAAGCCATCCGGTCCAGGGGATTTATCCACCCCTATTTGGAAAACTGCCTCTTTAATTTCATCTTGGGATATATCCCGCTCCAGCCAATATGATGCCTCAGTAGTCAGAATCTTCTTAGTCACAAGCTTAGGGAAGACGTTCCAATAATTAGTCTGGCGATAAAGATTTGCATAGTAAACCGGTGCACTTTCCCTGAGATCTTCAAAGGCCTTGGATTGACCCCCAGTAGCATCCACCAGATGACCCAGGTTGTTAAAGCTCTGTCTGGCCTTCATAGCGTTGTAAAAGAATTTTGTGTTTTTGTCCCCCAAAGTAAGCCAAGATTGTCTACTTTTTTGTCTTAGCATAGCCTCCTCTTCTAATAAAAGACCACCCAGTTTTTGGGATAGCACCTGTTCTTCCTTTTGGATAGAAATATCATTAGACAAATGAAGATCATTACGAATCTTCTCAAGGGAAGCCCGACATTCATCAATATTAGACTTGGTGTTTACCGCCCATGATCTTAGCGAATTTTTCAGGTTCCGCAATTTAATAAAAATGCGGTGTTGAGGGGACCCAGTCACATTCTGATTCCAAACCAAGTCCAATAGATCCTGATAACCCTCTTTGTTGAGCCACACATTAAAAAATTTAAAAGGCTTTGGGTAAGATTTGACCTTAGAGTGAAGAATGATAAGCATCGGGGAGTGGTCACTTGTGCACGGGTCCAAATACTCGACGAAGGAGTTTGGAAGAATATCCAAGAAACTTGCATTACATAGAACTCGGTCCAATCTAGCGATAATCCTCTGATTCCCCAAACGCCGATTACACCAACTCATAGGATTACCAATAGCTTTGAGGTCAAGGAGGCCACAGTTGTTAATACAGGCATTGAATTCATCTAGAACTTCCGGCCCACAACGTCTGCCCCCACTCTTTTCATGTAGATATCTAACACAGTTATAGTCACCAGCCAGCAACCAAGGGTCTCCCTTTATTTCTCCCGCATCCTCCAAAAGTTGATCCCACAGATTTAGCCTTTCACTACGTAAATTACTAGCATACACACCAGTAATAGCCATAGAGAACCCCCCTTTATTGGAACACCTTAAAGTAATATGTTGCTTGGTAGTGGAGACAAGAGCTGCTTGCCAGATATCTTCATCCCATGCCATAATGATACGACCATTTGATCCAGGCATGAAGTTCCCCAAGGAAGTCCAATTCCGTGGAAAATACGATTTCCATCTATCACCTCCCTCTGTAAGTTTAGTCTCTAGCAAAATAACCATTGATGGTTTAATTCTCCAAAGTCTGTCATTTAGGTCTCTCCTTCTAACAACGTTGTTGAGACCCCTGGTGTTCCATACGAAAATGGACATTAATTTTGGAGTGGGTTTGACCTCGGCAAGGACGCTTCCTTCAGCCGAGTACTTTTACGAACACTTCCTCCCGTGCTGGAGTTAGCTCCTTGCGTAATATTCGGCTGCGAAATATTCGCACAGCGCGCTTCGTGCGAAACGCAGAGGCATCCGTCCGATGGAAAACGCGAGGATCTGACGGGTTTAAAAAGTTTGCGTGGGGCCCATCATCAATTTGCTGGAGACGCTTCAATTTCTCACCTCAGAAGATATTAAATGCATTGGGATAAGCTCTTTTCACATTTTAACCATCCATCAGCTTCTCCCCTCGGTTTTCTCCTTCCACCCTTCTCCTCTCGTTACTCCGCCACCAAGAATAGCTGCCTCCGCCTCTTGTTCCTCTGCCACCGAGAGATCACCGCCCACCGATTCTCATCGTTCCTTCACCTCCAAGAGGTCGCCTCCCGTCGCCTCTCGTCCATCCGCCACCGGGAGGTCGCCGCCCTGCCACTTCGCCCCCCGCCTCGCCCACTTCGCCCCATCCCCCTAACCACGCCGCTTCGCCCACTTCGCCCACCCTTATTGCCCACTTCTTCCCCCAGCCCCGCCGCCTCGCCCACTTCGCCCACCCCCGCCGCCTCGCCTACATCGCCCAGCTTGGGGGCTCTCGTTCGGGATCATCGGGGATCATCGGAGGACCCTCATTCAACGCAGCAGCAACGACGGCCCGCATCTACAGATGGTAAATGGATGCAGTTTCTTGCTGAAGAGGCGTTTAGCGCGAAAAATAATCAACCATTTTGTACCATCCAAGGTGAATAAAATTTCATCGCATCAGCTGACTTGTAATAACAATCCAATGTATTATATGGTGATTATTAATTGATGATTGATTATAACTAATGTATACGCAAGGATGGATGCAGTTTATTACTGTGATTATGAGTTATGCTTGGCTTTCTACAGGGACGTTGAACCGATCAACAAGACAAACAAAGGGGAAATAAATTCGAGGAGCTCAAAGAGAGACATGGACGTTGAACCGGATTCGAGGAGCTCAAAGGGGAGTTATGCTTGGCTTTCTACAGGGACATTGAACCGGATTCGATTGGATTTGGGTTGTTAAAAAATACAGCGAGAAGCTTGCGCTTGTACAGCGAGAAGCTTGCGCTTGTATTTGGGTTGTTAAAAACGAAGCCTGTGAGGCAATTCCGATCTCAAAGAACTTGAGGGTGTTTAAAGACTGTCATGATGCACTTGAAGGTGTGTAAAGATTTTCATGAGTCAGTCAAGCTTGTGTCGAGGGTTTATGGTTACGAGATTGTGGTGAGGGACTGCAATCGGTTTTAACAGTACAGGGAAGGGGAATTTTCTTGTAAAGTAACGTGACTGTTCTTATTAAGGTAAATTGTTGAATTATTGTGTATGAAAAACATCTTTACAGTGTATCAATATATTTACAACAATTGAGATAAATGGCTTCACAATTTATGTATGAGTTTGTTGAAAATTGGACTTAATAGAATGACATGCAAATTGGTGGTCGACTGAATACAATAAAAGATTACTTCCTGTTTAAAGCATGGAAACAGGATAAAAAAAATAAAAAAAATAAAAAGGCTTTGCACTGTCAGATTTTTGTTTAAGAGATATGGATCTTCCACTCGGGGACCAAATGATATGGCCCCATTTCTGCTATAATAAGAGACTGACTGCGCCTCTTTCTTCTCTTTTAATTTCTGGCCATTGCTTGCAGATTTTTGCTATTTGCCAGACTATGGACATTATCACAAGCATCAGTCATGTAAATTAAATATCTCCATACAACTCACACAGTTGGCAGACAAATGACTTGGAATTCATTCATGTCACATGGTCCATGTTAGAGCACACCAAACAAAGTCAAATATTTTCTTCATTCTCTATTTCTTTCTGCCCATATGCCTCCATTTTAAGGTAAAACACATTTTCTTACAGACTTGCTCCCTCATCGATATGCTGCATATATGTTCAACAAAACATAACAAAGATATGCACCAGCAGTATGTGAAAAGTGTTCTTATATGACAAGAAAGCCCCCACATCTACGTCCAATGCACATACGAAATGAAGTCTTCCAGCATCCATAAGCTACTTTGATATATCACAAGAAAGTCCTCAAGCTTTCTTCAGCCTTCCTCAGCTTTGCATATTTCATTCATCACCATTCTTTGGCAAAAGGCTTACGTTGTTTCAGATTCAACCATACAACTTTATGCAATAGAGATGACAACATCTGCACAAATAGTAAAATATCTTCAACCCACAAAAAAAGACAATATAGTTAAATAAGCAATGTGAAAGTTATTTAATATGATCAAGCCATTACCATCCTCAAAAGATTTTTCTGAATCTTGAGATGCTCCATCGATATCAACTTGTTCCGTTGAACCACTAAACAAAATCCAAACAAAGAAATTAGTTAAAAACATTATACGTTAACTTAAAGAAAGAAAAAAAATTAACAAATGATACATCACCTTGTTAACTTAAGAGGACAATTTCTACTATCATGATTTTGTCCTCGCTTGCCACAAGATTTACATTTTCTCGGTCGACCTTTGCGTATCTCTCGTAGTGGCTTCAATCTATGTCCTTTAGGCCTTCCTTTTGTTTTCGCTTGACTTGGCTCATGAACAATAACTTGAGATATTTCCTTGCTCCTATCATTTCTCTCCACTTCTTCCACGTTCTCTTCATCATCCTTGAGTTTCAAGCATTGTAGCTCTTTAATAGCCTTAATCATCCTTTTACGAGCTAACTCATACGCACCATTAGAAGATATTCCCTCATTGGCAACTTCATTAGCTAGACAATTTAATTCACTAAAGCGGGAAGCAAAATTCATTGTGGTTTCATCTCCAAGAACTTGTCCATCTCTAAGGACAATTTCTCTTCTTTTGATATTCCGACACCATCTTTTTAAAATATAATGCTCCGGTAAATCTAGAAAATTAGAACATTTAAGATATGCCAATATATGCCTACATGGTATACCGTCGAATTCAAACATGAAGCATGGACAACTTGCCATTTTCGTTGACTTGAAATATGTAACATGTCTCATATTGTTAACTTGGCCACAAAAATTCACTTGGTAAATTGTTTTGTTTTCATCATCTTCTACCAATCCAATGTTATAAACCAAACTAGGGTGAATCTCTTTTTGAAAAATGGAAAAGATATTTCTCGTATAGATTTCAGACATTTGCTTCTCCATTACCCACGGGGTCTTCATTATTGGTGTCTTCTCTATTGTAAGATGATCTTCTACAAGCTCTTTTTCCCTTTGTCTTGCCAAGACCCTTTGAAAGATCACAACAAAATCATGTAATGAATTTTTCCTTGATACATGCTTTTTAAGCAATGAATTCATTCCTTCACTTCTTTGGCTAGTACACATTCCGGCCCAGAAATGTTGCTTATGATATACAGGGACCCATTTTTCACGAATTTGAAACATATCCTTCAACCATGCATTATTTTCCAAATTATATTCCTTAATAATTGCATCCCATTGTGCTTCAAACGAACTAGTAGTATCACTATCCCAAACAATTGTTTTAAAAGGCATCATAAATTCTTTTCTATAAGCCCAAGCACCCAACTTATCCGATAGTTTCTCCATAATATGCCAAGCACAATATCTGTGCCGGATTTGAGGAAGAACTCTTTTAATTGCCGTGCATATGCCAAGATCTTGATCCGTAACCATGCCCAATGGAGGATGACCCATCGCTTCGATCCATTTGTTAAACAACCATACGAAAGAATTTGCCTCTTCATTTGGAATGAAGCCACATCCTAGGAAAACCGTGTGCCTATGATGGTTCACCCCAATAAATGGAACAAAGATCAACCCATATTGATTGGTATTATGCGTGGCATCAAAAGAAACCACATCTCCAAAATGTGTATAGTTCATTCTTGCAACACTATCCACCCAAAAGCAACGAGTTAATCGCTTTTCATCATCAACCTCATAAACATAATAAAATGAAGGATTGCGCTCTTGTTGCCATTCGAAATAATCTATCATCATCTGTGCATCATGCCCTCGCATCTCCTCCCGCAGATCCCTTTCATAATTTCTCACATCAGTTTCAGTGCATCCAATTTTATTAAAACCTCCACTCACATTTTCAAAGAAATCCATCTGTTTGTTTATTGGTATGTTCACCTGTTTAAACTGATTAATCAATCTTTTCTTCACGTCTGTTACCTCACGATTTCCTCTTAACAAATGTGTTCTGCTTGGTGAAATAACGCTATGATTATGTTCTTCGACAAACTTGTAAATTTCCCATTTGTCTCTTTCTTTCTCTAATTTCAATCGAATCAAAGCTTTACAATTTGTTCTCATTGTACCACTTCTCCTAATCTCTGATGACTTATTTTTTGAATCTCCTTCTTTAGAACATACAAAAGTCCTCCCAACTAGCTCCCTATTCTTGTTGTAATTTGTTGTACTGTTACGGACATCAAATCCTCCGGCCTTTCCATAACTCTTGTAAAAAATTTCAGCTTCCTCAATTGCATTAAAACGCATTCCAATTTGCGGTTTTAGATGGTCATCAACGTTTGGCACAACCAAACTATCCAAATGAGATGCAGGGCGATCAATATCATGAGGGCATGCAACGTCATTTTCCATCCTATCAAAAAAAATTCATAAATAAATTGAAAGGTTAATTACATATTACATGACGATGAAAGGAATACTGCCCATAAGAGTAAGAAGAGTCCATGTTGATATTGATGCAATCATCAAAGTTTCATGGTAGCAATGAAGAGGATGCTATGATAGCATGAAAACTTGCCAATCATAAAAAATGACAGCATCAAAACAACTTAATTACATCAACTGAAAAAAATCTTAATTAAATCAAGAGTCCATGTTATTTATTCTCACCATTAAAAAATCTTAAGTAATTTGTCTCAACTACATATTCAAACAGCTTGACAAGAACTGTATTTCTGATGTTATTTCTATTCAGTGGTAGGATCTGCATTTATCCTTGGCAGAATTTTAGCATCCCTTTTGTTAACAAGAGACAGTGGAAAGTTAGATGGCTGGGTGCTCATTTTCATAGGAGAGGGTGATGCTCGTTTTTCACGCAAGAACTCACATGAAATAAAAATGAAAGGAGTACTGCCGAATGTAACCATGAATTTGATGATATAAGTGATTCTATTTGTCTTTTTTGCTAATCATTCTTTTTTAACTTTCATACAGTTCATCATTTAAAAGACAAATTTCTTTGAAATGTAACCTATTGGGTTTTATATTTTTTGCATATTGTATTGCCCCCGCACCCCATGAATTTTTACTGGATCCATCCCTGTACATATGCAATGAAAAAGGAAAACATAAAAAAAGGTTAGCAATGAAAGTCTTCTCCCAAAAATGATCAGAAAGGAATGAACTGTCATCATCTCAAGTGACGCTTTGAAGTTCTCTTTGATTCAAAATTATTGCAGCAATGAAGCTATCATTATTTTCGATATCGGCTATAATCGACCAAACTAACAAAATTTTGGAAAAAAAAATCGTATTTTTTTTGGTACATCGGAAATAAAAAAGAATGCAACTTTGAGTTCAAACAGAGAGGAATCAATTACCCTAAGCTGATAGGAGACGGTGCTGGCGGAGGAAGAGGTGGGGCAGCCATCGCTCGGTGGCGGGGGAACGCTATGCGGCGGAAGCCGATCCCGCGGTGGAGGAACGAGATGAGCAGCTGGCGGCGAGCTCTCGGTGGCGGAGGAAGGTGGCGGGCGGCGAGCTATCGGTGACGGAGGAACGAGAGGAGAAGGGGCGGGCGGCTTTATCTCGGTGGCGGAGGAACGAACGGAGAGAAGAATGGAGGGAAGATGAAAAGATGTAAAAGGATCCCGATGCAATTTAATTCAAGTATCTCATCTCATCTTCTGATGAGAGATGTGATTTTTTTCTTCTGGGCTCCACATCCAATGGAGTATTTGGCTGTAAAGCTTTTGGACGCTTGGATTATATCCAACGGTCCATTTGTGTTTTTGCAATGAGCCCAACGCGGAACTGATGATGGGCCCCATACAAAAGCTTCAGTCGAACATCCGATGACGTTGGATCTGTGATTATTTCATCGGACGGTGGCTGAAGCGTTTCGCACGAAGGAGAGCTTTGCGAACACTTCGCAGCCGATAATTACCATATATATATATATATATATATATATATATATATATATATATATATATATATATATATATATATATATATATATATATATATATGTATGTATATATGTATGTATGTATATAGACACACACATACATACATTTTTTTAGCATACATACATATATATATACATATATATATACTAGTCATAACCCGTGCCCTCGGGCACAGTTCATTTAAGATATCACCTCAAAATCCTTGTTCTTCCCAAAAATTATTTCCCCTCCAAAATCTAAACGAACAAAAATCTAGCTTCGGTGCAGGCGCCTACGGTGCATAATCCGTGCCCTCGGTCAAGGTTCATTCAAGATATCCCCTCAAAATCTTTGTTCTCTCCAAAAATTATTTCACCCTCCAAAATCTAAACGAACAAAAATCTAGCTTCAATGTGGGCGCCTTTGGTGCATAATCCGTGAACCGTGCCCTCGGGCACGGTTCATTTAAGATATCCCCTCAAAATCTTTGTTCTCTTCAAAAATTATTTCCCCCTCTAAAATCTAAACGAACAAAAATTTAGCTTCGACGCGGGCGCTTTTGGGTGTATGGAAAAAAATTTAACCCGGGCCAAAAAGTGGGGAAAAAATGAAATGAGACGGGTTTTTTTGGGAAAAGGAATAAGTGTCGGTATTCTGCGCAAATAGAGTGATTGTGAGGGGAACGAAAATAAAGGGTGGAAGTGCATAAGTGTGTGTGTCTGTATGGTGTGTGGGTAAAAAGTGAAATGCGATGGTTTTTTTTAGGAAAAAGAGGAAATATGTGGTATTCTGCGCAAATGTAGTTCTTGTGGGGGTACTGAAAACCAAAGGAAGAAAGTGGAGGTTTTTCCAAATACTCATCTCAACCCTTCTTTTACCAATATTAAATCCTAGCCATTCTTCTATCAACCTCTTTATACATCAGCATGACATCAGCTTGTCCTAGTCAGCCCTAGGATTCAAAAAACATCGTCAAATGTATAATAGATAGATAGATAGATAGATAGATATAGATACACACACACACACACACACACACACACACACACACACACACACACACACACACTAGTCATAACCCGTGCCCGTGGGCACAGATCATTTAAGATTTCCCCCGCGGAACAATTAATTAACGAAAAAATATTTAGTGGCACGGACACCTTCGGCGCGGGTGTCTTTGGCACGGGACAACAAATTCGGCTCAGGCGCCTTCGATGGAAAACAACAAATTCGGCGTCTAACAACAAATTTGGCGCCCGCGCCTTCGACACGGAACAACAAATTTGCGTAAAAATTTTGCGGGCACCTTCGACGGCACGCGTGCCTTCGGCGCGGGCGTGGAACAACAAATCTCAGGGTATTTTTACACTACTTTGTTGTTCCACTAAATTGTTTTACGTTAAATTTTTTATTTTGTTTAATTTAATAGATCATGCTTCTACACAATCTTTCCCAAGGCACTTTTAATTTCAAAGTTTTGGTTCCTAAGGCACTTTTTCCCCCAAATTTAATCTCTACAATCTTTCCCAAGACATTTCTAATTTCAAAGTTTAGGTTCCCAAAGCACTTTCCCATCAAAATTTTCACAAAATCCAATCTCAACCATTGATTTACCAAGATCAAATCCCAGCCACTCTTTATCTTGTCATAGTCAGCCCTGGAATTCAAAAAACGTTGTCAAATGTATAATAGGTATATATTAACAGGAGTACAAAAAGATTTCAACTCCAATACATCATGACATATGCTCACAACAAAAGTATAATCATCCATACATACATCCAAACATCATCACACAACTACTCTTATACTCTCAAACCCTAACCAAATATAGTCCTAGGGTGAGATATCTCTGATGTGCATCAGTCATCAAGCTGAATTATGAGGGAAGTCTTAGGAGCTCTCATCTCAACATGGAAGCCTTGAGTCTCCGTCTCTGAAGAAAAAGCAACATCAGCCTGAGGAATAATTACATGAGTAGCCTCAGCAGCAGCAGGCTCTAGAAACTGAGTGACGTCAGCTGGAGGAGACTGGGTGATATCAGCTGGAGGAGCCTGGGAATCAGCAGGAGGAACAGTCTTGGATGGGATATCCTCAGAAGGATGCATCAATGACTAGAGGGATGCAGGTTTAGATAATCCTTGATACTCAAAGGAAGTGATGAGCATCACAAGCATCACAATCATCTTCTGATTTAAAAGAGTCACTTTCTTATCCAATTGGATAAAGAAGGGATCAATAGGTGATAGCGCTGAAGAATTTGAAGGAATGGTACGATCAACATGAGGAATGGTGGTATCAGCTGGAGGCACTAAAGAGGAGGAGGGACCAGAAACAGCCTATCTCTTCTTGGCTGCAATCTCTAGAGTTAAAGATGACTTAAGCTTCTCAGACTCATCCAAGAGGAGACAAAGAGAAACTGACTCATAAGATGTAAGGTCGATCTGGAAATAACGAAAGACATGAGTCAAAAGGCAGCTGTATGGGAGGTGAGAAATAGTGGGGGTGATCTCAACATGGTCCATCCTATCAAGGATGACACCAGCCCAGTTCACATCCATGTCAGAAAGGATGGCATACATGTACTTCAGGATGTCATGTGAATGCTGATCTTAGGATCCTGATTTAGGAAGGATGTTGGATTTGACAACGTGGTGGACAGCCCACCCACGTTTGGAAAACATGGAAGTCTTTACCCAAGAGGTGAGAATAGGAGGGATGACTCTAAACATGTCCTGAGGACGACCTGATCAAGATCAGAAACTGAGGATATGCTAATGTCAGCTGGAAGGGATCCGGAAGAAGGAATACTAAGGATGGATCCTAAAAGCTTGGGGTTAAGCTTGATAGACGTCTCCTGAACTACGGTATCAAGAATCCCAGATTTGTTATACCCACCTCGAATGCGGTTAGCATAAAAGAGTTTGACGAGCATGGGGTATGGTCTGGGTGACTCTGAGGGTGAGTAGCGAAATAGGTTAACAAGATTGGTCGTGGTCATGAGCTGAGAGAGATATTCAGCCTGAAAAGTTGAATAAGATATGAATCTCTCATTCAAAACTTGACATTGATAAGAGCATTGTATTTTCCCATATACTTGTCGTCACGACAGGTTGGGAAAGTGGCTGAAACATATGGAGGATAAGTTTCAGGCTGAACTTGGGGTTCAGCTGGAAGAATAGATAGGGGGTGAGAAACACGAGTAATTTGAGTATGGGCTACATCAGGTTGCTTATGCCTACGCTTTAGAGGAATCTCCTCACTAGCCCATGAAGCATCAGACTCAGACAAAGAGAGAGAAGGAGAAGGTGGCTTAGCTTTCTTGGTGTGGGCTTTGGTAGGAGCAACTTTGGGATCCTAACCTTATTCTCTCTTGGTTTCTTAAGGGACAAAGGCTTGGATGAACTAGATTTGGGAGCAATGGAAAGAAATTGAAAGAAAACCTAGTTCTAGGGTTTGATTGACTGATAAACGAGTAGAAATCAATACCTAGATGGAAGGAGGAGGAGATGGCTGGCTAGAGGAGACAAACAGAAGACGAAAACGGCAGTCAGAGCAACTGATCACCGACGAAATGATCGGAAGGGGCTCTTGAAATCTCTCAACTGATGCATGAATTTGAATCGGAGGAGAGAGAATGGAGGTTGAATCGATGTATATAAGATAGGCTTTGATATGATTTGGATTGTTGGATCAAGAATGAACGTCTGAGATTAAGTTAACGAACCGCCAAACAACTCAGACATGCGACTAATGCACAAAGTGCAGTCGCCTGTAAAGCCTTAATTAAAAAGGGCTAGCAGAAGCACACGTGCCTGTAAAAGAAAACACAGCCGCATGTCAACAGACATGCGCATGTGAAATGACCTACAGGGGCCTGTGTGAAATTAATCAGTGTGCTGTTTTGGAAGGAAATTTCTTGAAAGCTGCAGTAGGTGACTGATGACAAAATTTCAGTCGCCTGGAGAACAACCAGTTGACTGAAAAATGCACATCAGTTGCCTAGCTGAGAGTTACAAAAAACAGAGAAATAATCAAGGTTTTTTTGGGCAGATGCCTGATGAAGGGGAGACATGCGCCTGTCTTGGTTCTCAAATCCAAGAATGAGGCATAATGAGATATATGAGATCGCTCACCCTAAAACCTATACACTATATACTCTAATCACATCAAATAACTATAATAATCATATACACTAATACAAATATCAAGGATATCAATATAATCATTAAATTCAATAAATTCCCCAATAAATCACATATAAATCATAGCGATAAAATAGACACAGTTGATATATAATATGAAAATGATCATATGAACTCAAAACATGGTATATCATATGAAAATGAAGTCCTAGATTTCAGATTCACTCATAATCCCTAATTTTCCACGTAACCTCACAAATAAATATTCTTTTAGAGGTTTTGTGAAGATATCAGTGATTTATTTTTGGGTTTCAATGTATTCTAGAGCGATGTCCTTGTTAGCTACATGATCATTAATGAAATGGTGTCTCACATCTATGTGTTTGGTACGGGAGTGGTGTATCGAATTTTTGTAGAGACAAATTGCACTTTGGTTATCAACCATGATAGGGCAAGTATCACAATTAATACCATAGTCTTTAAGAGTGTGTCTCATCCAAAGAACTTGTGCATATGCAAGACTCTCGACAATATATTCCCCTTTGGTCGTGGACAATGATACATAATTTTGCTTCTTGGAAAACCAAGAGACAAGAGAATCTCCTAGAAAATGGCATGTGCTACTAGTACTTTTCCTATCGGATTTGCATCTAACAAAAGCGGCATTACTATATGAGATTAACTCATATGTGCCAAATTTAGGATAAAGTAATCCATAATCTAGTGTTTGATTGAGGTAACGAAATATTCGTTTAACCGCAATCAAATGTGATTCCTTAATTCGTGCTTGATATCTAGCACATAAATAAACGAAAAACATGATATCGTGCCTACTAGCAGTTAAATAAAGTAAGCTACCAAATATAGCTCGATATAGATGAATGTCTACATCTTTCCCGTTTTTCATCTGTGTGTAGATGTGTAGTTGTACTCACGTGAGTTCTTTTGCTTGAAGACGATTCCACCCCGAATCACTTGATTAACGCACAGGTGTACTTGGTTTGATGTATGAAGATGACATCCTTCAATTGCTGAATTTGAAGTCCTAGAAAATAGTTGAGCTCGCCTATGTGCTCATCTCAAATTCATCCTTCATGGACTTAGAAAATTCTTGGCAAAGATCATAATTAGTAGATCCAAAATAATATCATCTACATAAACTTGAATTGGAAGAATGTCATTTTCATAATACTTAGTAAAAAGAGTTGAATCAACTTCTCCCATTTTAAATCCTAAATCCAAAAGAAAGTTCTTAAGGAGATCATACCAAGCTCTAGAAGCTTGTCTCAACCCATATAAAGCTTTCTTAAGTTTGAAAACAAGGTTTGGAATTTTTTAATGTATAAATCCAGGAAGTTGAGAAACATAAACTTATTTATTAACAGAACCATTTAAAATATACTTTTAACATCCATTTGAAATAATTTGAAATTTTTATGAGATGCAAAAGACAATAGTTATCTTATAGCTTCTAATCTAGCTACAGGAGCAAAGATTCCTCGAAATCAATTCATTCTTCTTACTGGTAGCATTGATCTACTAACCTTGATTTGTTCCTTGTGACGACTTCATTCTCGTCCATCTTGTTCTTGAAGATCCACTTAGTCCCAATGACATGATGTCCACTTGGTAGAGGGACTAGCTCCCAAACTTCATTCCTTTCAAATTGAATGAGTTCCTCTTCCACTGCCATGATCCAAGAGTTATCTTCACATACTTCTTGGATTTTCTTTAGCTCAATAGTGGAGACAAAGGCAAAATGAGAGAATTCATCAAACCTTGACCTTGTCCAGTCACCCACTTCAATATCTCCAACAATTTGGTCATGTTGGTGGTCACGAACGGTTGGATAAGCTTTGTGAACACCTGAATCACTAGGAACAATCTCAACATCTTCATTACTATTGTTGGTCTCAATAACATCATCAATTTTAACATTATTGATAAAATTACACAAAACATCTAAACTATCATCAGCAACATGAGATAAATCAAAATCTTTATTAAAAGAAACATAAAGTGATTCCTCAACTGTTAAAGAGTTCTTGTTGTATATCCAGTAGGCTTTGCTATGTGTGGAATATCCAACAAAGATCCCTTCATCGAATCTTGGCTCAAATTTATCAAGATTACCAAACGTGTTCTTAATAAAACATTTCGAACCGAAAACTCGAAAATATTTTACTTGAGGCTTTTTAGCATAAAATAGTTCAAAACAAGTTTTGTTCATACGGGGCCTCCCTAGGATCTATTGAGCACATAACATGCCGTGTGCACCGCCTCTGCCCAAAATTGAAGTCCAAGATGACTATCATGGAGCATTGTGCGTGTACACTCAATAAGAGTCATATTCTTTCTATCAACACCACCATTTTATGGTGGTGCACCAGGAAAAGAAAAATTATGAGTTATTCCGTGGTCATCACAAAACTTAGAGTAAAGCTCATTCTCAAATTCCCCTCCATGATCACTACGAACAGTGATAATGGTGGTTCTTAAGAGATTTTGAGTGTTCTTAGCAAACTTGTTACGACCTAAAGATCGTAGGAGTCCGACTCCCGCCCGGATCCGCTAACATACCCCATTAACTCACCATTTCACAAAAGGGCAGCCGCCCCGAAAATCCGGGGCATTATGGAGACGGGCACGCCTTGCAGCGTTCCCCGAACCGGCCGAGGCGAACAACCGCAGCCGCCCGACCCACCGGGGTAGCGCGCTTGGGGACGCTTGGGTAGCTAGGCCAGGCTTATTGACGGGCGCGGACGTATCCTTCCGTACCAGCGGACCATAGCCCATGACCGATCGGGGGGCGCGGGCAGGCCGGACAACCCCCGATCGGGACGACCTGCCCAATTCCCGCGAACCGCGGTGCCTAGAGTGACATAGCCCGACCTTTAGTTCGTCGCTAACGACAAACAACCTAGGATAAGGACACGACTGACACATACGTCACCCAACCGACTGATAAAGCGCCCCCTGGCAGCTGAGCCATCTGACAGTCAATGCTTTCGGCTCTGACACCCCGACAAAAGCACCCCCTGGCCGTCGTACCGCCTGACGAAAGCAGGTCAGGCAACCCAGTTCCCGACGTCCTTACCTGGAGTTTCCGCTGACGACCGAGCCAGCTCAGCACATCCAGTCAGCATGCCAGGTCAGCTCCGCCTAGTCATCACCCATCAGGTATAAATACCCCCTCTCCCCTTACGGAAAGGGGGTTGAAGAATTCTCTCTCATCCTATTATTCACACACGAGAGCAAAGGTCTTCCATATCTTTGTTCTCCCACCTATAGCTCGTCACGCGCGGCGGACACACCGTTAGTCCGACCGGCGTGTCCAGCCCCCCATTTTAAGCCCTATTACTGACTTAGGCATCAGAGGGGCTAAGGGTTGAACCCCAACCCTGCCCTTCTGACGAGTTGTTCGTGCTGCAGGAGAGCTCGCCCCTTGACCAAAGTCAGCTTCAGCCCCCTGCCGTCTAACCTTCCTCAGCTGCATCCGGCGAGATTTGCCCCCGTGAGCACCGCCGGCAACGGCTCCAACCTCTTCACCCCACTAATCACTTGTAAAACAGCCTACCTAAACCTTCCTCCCCACACAACCATCGTGCCCTTGGTTCCCCATAATACAAATTCATTGTACGCGAGTTCCACCTCGTAACAATTGGCGCCGTCTGTGGGAACGAAGGGTCACACCCATGTTAGACTCCATGCCGATCCCACGGAACCCTGACCACGGCAAAGATCCCGTGGGTCAGGAACCGCTCTCTCTACAAATCACCCCGGCGTCCGACCCCCTTCTGGGGGTGGGCACCGAAACTGAACATACTTCAGCCCACGCCGTCCTGAAGAGCTTCGAGGCCGTCACTCAAGCCAGGGGAGGCTAACAGACGGCTGGAACAGAGCCTCCGCCCGACCCCTCAGATCCCCAGAACGTGAGGCGGAACCTCCACCTTCAGTTTGAGGATGAGGGAGAAAACAGGGGGCTCGCTGAGGAGATTGCGGCCCAGCAAAGGCTCCTGGAAGAGGAGATGGAAGTTGCGCGGCGATGGAGGCGCCTGGGGGAGGCGGCCACCGCGCAAAGGCGTTTGGACGAAGCGGCCGAGGCCGCCCGAAGGGCCTACCAGGAAGAAGAGGCCGCACGTCGCCAACTCCGCCTCATCGTCGCGGAGCGCGAGAAGCTAAGGAGAGAGAACAGGAGCAACCGAGAAATCCTTGATGAGACGGCGATGGGCCGGCGGCTCGGGGACGGGCGGGACCCGTTACGGAACAGGTCCCCACCCGGAGGAGGCAGCCCGCATAACCAGCGCCACCCCTCCGATACCCTGCACGAGGAAGCCGTTTGCCGACGACTACGCTTCTTCGCCGCCGAGCACAAAAGGCTCCTTCGAGAGAATCAAGAACGGATGGAGGCCCGAGGAGAGCTGGTCGGGAGGCGCTAGCGCTGGGAGAACCGTAGCCCGCAACCCATCGAATCCTCGGCCCAGGGAAGGAGCCCCGCCAGACGACCGTCGGGCTACTCCCCGGGGACGGAGGACCGTCGGCGGCCGAGACGTGACCGAAGCCAGACCCCCGACTGGCGGAGAGGGGATGCGCCAGACCGCCCTACCTACCCGGAGGAGGCCACGCCACTTACACGGTGGATCACGTCCGCCCCAAGGCCCATAAGGTTCGAACCCCCTCACTCGGCCACGTACATCCTGGCAACCCCCGAAGGGAGCGAACTGGCCCACCCCTGGAACGCAAAACATCTGCTAAAATTCTACCAATAGTTGTGAGTTTTTTTTCCCTTTTTACGCACAATATACACATCTACTCGTTTCATGCAACAATGTGGTCCCTACACAAGTTTTGCAGATCGCGAAAACTCCGAAACTCTGGGGCAGAGCCAACCCTAGCCACCAAAACCAGAGAAGGGCACGGGCCGGGCTACGCGCCCGCTCCCCCCCTCGAGACCTCTGGGGCAGGGCCAACCCTAGCCACCCAAACCAGAGAAGGGCACGGGGCGGGCTACGCGCCCGCTCCCCCCCTCGAGACCTCTGGGGCAGGGCCAACCCTAGCCACCCAAACCAGAGAAGGGCACGGGCCGGGCTACGCGCCCGCTCCACCCCTCAAGACCTCTGGGGCAGGGCCAACCCTAGCCGCCCAAACCAGAGAAGGGCACGGGCCGGGCCACGCGCCCGCTCCCCCCCTCAAGACCTCTGGGGCAGGGCCAACCCTAGCCGCCCAAACCAGAGAAGGGCACGGGCCGGGCTACGCGCTCGCTCCCCCCCTCAAGACCTCTGGGGCAGGGCCAACCCTAGCCACCCAAACCAGAGAAGGGCACGGGCCGGGCCACGAGCCCGCTCCCCCCTCAAGACCTCTGGGGCAGGGCCAACCCTAGCCACCCAAACCAGAGAAGGGCACGGGCCGGGCTACGCGCCCGCTCCCCCCTCAAGACCTCTGGGGTAGGGCCAACCCTAGCCACCCAAACCAGAGAAAAGCACGGGCCGGGCTACGCGCCCGCTCCCCCCCTCAAGACCTCTGGGGCAGGGCCAACCCTAGCCACCCAAACCAGAGAAGAGCACGGGCCGGGCTACGCGCCCGCTCCCCCCCTCAAGACCTCTGGGGCAGGGCCAACCCTAGCCACCCAAGCCAGAGTAGGGCACGGGCCGGGCTACGCGCCCGCTCCCCCCCCTCAAGACCTCTGGGGCAGGGCCAACCCTAGCCACCCAAACCAGAGAAGGGAACGGGCCGGGCTACGCGCCCGCTCCCCCCCCTCAAGACCTCTGGGCAGGGCCAACCCTAGCCACCCAAACCAGAGAAGGGCACGGGCCGGGCTACGCGCCCGCTCCCCCCTCAAGACCTCTGGGGCAGGGCCAACCCTAGCCACCCAAACCAGAGAAGGGCACGGGCCGGGCTACGCGCCCGCTCCCCCCTCAAGACCTCTGGGGCAGGGCCAACCCTAGCCACCCAAACCAGAGAAGGGCACGGGCCGGGCTACGCACCCGCTCCCCCCTCAAGACCTCTGGGGCAGGGCCAACCCTAGCCACCCAAACCAGAGAAGGGCACGGGCCGGGCTACGCGCCCGCTGCCCCCCTCAAGACCTCTGGGGCAGGGCCAACCCTAGCCACCCAAACCAAAGAAGGGCACGGGCCGGGCTACGCGCCCGCTCCCCCCCTCAAGACCTCTGGGGCAGGGCCAACCCTAGCCACCCAAACCAGAGAAGGGCACGGGCTGGGCTACGCGCCCGCTCCCCCCCCTCAAGACCACTGGGGCAGGGCCAACCCTAGCCACCCAAACCAGAGAAGGTCACGGGCCGGGCTACGCGCCCTCTCCCCCCCTCAAGACCTCTGGGGCAGGGCCAACCCTAGCCACCCCAACCAGAGAAGGGCACGGGCCGGGCTACGTGCCCGCTCCCCCCCTCAAGACCTCTGTGGCAGGGCCAACCCTAGCCATGCAAACCAGAGAAGGGCACGGGCCGGGCTACGCGCCCGCTCCCCCCCTCAAGACCTCTGGGGCAGGGCCAACCCTAGCCACCCAAACCAGAGAAGGGCACGGGCCGGGCTACGCGCCCGCTCCCCCCCCAAGACCTCTGGGGCAGGGCCAACCCTAGCAACCCAAACCAGAGAAGGGCATGGGCCGGGCTACGCGCCCGCTTCCCCCCTCAAGACCTCTTGGGCAGGGCCAACCCTAGCCACCCAAACCAGAGAAGGGCACGGGCCGGGCTACGCACCCGCTCCCCCCCTCAAGACCTCTGGGGCAGGGCCAACCCTAGCCACCCAAACCAGAGAAGGGCACGGGCCGGGCTACGCGCCCGCTCCCCCCCGTGAGACCTCTGGGGCAGGGCCAACCCTAGCCACCCAAACCAGAGAAGGGCACGGGCCGGGCTTCGCGCCCGCTCCCCCCCTCAAGACCTCTGGGGCAGGGCCATCCCTAGCCACCCAAACCAGAGAAGGGCACGGGCCGGGCTACGCGCCCGCTCCCCCCCTCGAGACCTCTGGGGCAGGGCCAACCCTAGCCACCCAAACCAGAGAAGGGAACGGGCCGGGCTACGCGCCCGCTCCCCCCCTCAAGACCTCTGGGGCAGGGCCAACCCTAGCCACCCAAACCAAAGAAGGGCACGGGCCGGGCTACGCGCCCGCTCCCCCCCTCAAGACCTCTGGGGTAGGGCCAACCCTAGCCACCCAAACCAGAGAAGGGCACGGGCCGGGCCACGCGCCCGCTCCCCCCCTCAAGACCTCTGGGGCAGGGCCAACCCTAGCCACCCAAACCAGAGAAGGGCACGGGCCGGGCTACGCGCCCGCTCCCCCCCTCAAGACCTCTGGGGCAGGGCCAACCCTAGCCACCCAAACCAGAGAAGGGCACGGGCCGGGCTACGCGCCCGCTCCCCCCCTCGAGACCTCTGGGGCAGGGCCAACCCTAGCCACCCAAACCAGAGAAGGGCACGGGCCGGGCTACGCGCCCGCTCCCCCCCTCAAGACCTCTGGGGCAGGGCCAGCCCTAGCCACCCAAACCAGAGAAGGGCACGGGCCGGGCTACGTGCCCGCTCCCCCCTCAAGACCTCTGGGGCAGGGCCAACCCTAGCCACCCAAACCAGAGAAGGGCACGGGCCGGGCTACGCGCCCGCTCCCCCCTCAAGACCTCTGGGGCAGGGCCAACCCTAGCCACCCAAACCAGAGAAGGGCACGGGTCGGGCTACGCGCCCGCGGGGCTACGCCCCCTTGGCCCTCGAAAAATCAAAAGAAGACAGGGGCACGTAAACCGGGATGAAATGACATCTGTTCCCGAGTAGGCGGCCCCGATGTGACTCGACAAAATGAAAGGACGTTCGAGAAACACGCCACCATTAATGATGCGCTCCAAAAGAGGACCCGTAAAAGCCACCTGGGAAAGGCGGTTTCCCTCGGGCATGAATTCAAGGAGCCCATTAATAACGCCAACTCAGCGCAATAAATAGGGGAGAAACCGTCAGCGAGATCTCCCTATAAAGTCGCCACACCCCCTTCTGAAAATAGGAGAACCGGCAAACATGAAAAATCGCCACTTGATCCCCCCACCCACCGGGAAACGGGCCAAGATACACCACCCTAACAAAAGGGAGGTCACTGGCCTTCAATGGTTCCCACCGCCCAGGGCGGCGGTTCCTACATCTCCACAGCCTCCAACAGGATATTCCCCTTACAAACGGATCGCCAAAAGGATATTCCGCTTACACAAGGAAAATCCACCTTTCACGCCTCCGTCCACCTTAAACAAGGGCGGGTTGGGGAAAGGTTGGCATCCGACCCCCGCCGGCAGGAAAAGCGAGAGCCCCCAGGGGTCGCAGGCCAGTACCTCCTCGTTGTCGACCTCCAGACAGGGACCTCGGCAAGGCTGCATCCCCGACGAGCCCAAACGGCGAGTCCTGGCGTGTCAGCCCGCCCTGGCACAATCGGGCCCCGAACCCCACCCTCAAACCCAAACAGCGAGGCGTGGGGGGGAGGCGATCTGATTGTCAACACCTACCCCGCGCCCAAACCCGTACTGCAAGGCGTGGAGGGAGATGACAAAGCAATGGAGGAGAGGCGGCCCGACCAGCAAAATCCCCCCCGGGCCAAACGCCACTACAAAACAGCTTCCATACCCCCTCCACCCGGCCAAAGAGACCTTGCAACACTTCAGCACAGAAGGAGGCCAATCACCTCCGCGCCAAGATCAACTCAAGTTAAAAAGGGCCCGCCCGACCCGCAATGACCCCTAGATCCGGCGGTCATTAAACCACGGGCGAGGACAGCTCTACAGCCCCCCCGAGCCGGATCTGACCCCACAATGGTCGATAAACTAAGAACTCTTGTACAAGCTGTAGATCAGCTCTTACAAATTTAAATGAAAACGTTCTTCTTTATACGCTCAAATTTTTCGGAGAATACCATAGCAGGTAGCCATCCCCCCGCCATGTGCCGGGCGAGTAACGCGCTACCCCGCCTAAATGGCGTAGGACTTCTAGGAGGTCTACGTCCGCAGCTCGAACCCCGCGATACTATGATTCGAAACCTGCCCCCCCCGCTCCCTGAAAGTCACCGACACAGGGAGAGAGGTACACGGGGGCCCGCCCTGCGTAACAGGTTCGGCCTGAGATCAAATCACGATATGACAGCGTGTCTCACCCCGCACCCCTTCGCCGACTCCCCGCCCCGCCTAAAGGCAACACAAGTCGACAACATCCCCTTCCCCCAGACCTCTCGATCTCGGACACGGGAATGTTGGGGGCATAATTAGGAATTGTGTAACTCCCGCAAGAAGCCAAGACACGTGACCCGGAACGGACCGGTCACAAGGCAGAGGCCGCGAAATAGGCGCCCAGTCCAGATAGGGCAGCAGCCCTGTCTCGTCAAAGCAGCGCCACGATGCGACTCAACATAACGAAAGAACGCTTGGACTACACGCCATCGACGGCAACACGCCCCCCGAGAGGCCAGAGTGCCGGATACCGCCAGGGAAAAGCGATTCCCAAAGCGCGGGATTCCGCGGAGCCCGTTGACGGCACTAATCTCCCGCATTACCCAAGAAAAACCCTTCCACAGAATCTCGCTATAAATACCCCCCCTCCAGAGGTCAGAATGGAGGAGGAAGAGAGACGTAGGGGATTCCCCTCCCCTCACTCCAGGCATAAAACGACCCTAAACGCCCCACCAAGCTACGAAAAAGCCGACAGCCACCGACGGACCTCACTTCCCCCGACGATGGCCGCCATAGCCCCGCCACCTCCGACAGGATATTCCGCTTACACGTGGAAGGCCCCGCCCGCCAGCTTTCCTCCTGCCCGTTATTGGATCAAAAGGCAGGTCCAGAAAGTCGGGCCGCGCGCCACAACACCCCCGTTAACGCCCAGCCGACAGCGACCCCCACGGGGTGTCAGGGGGGAAACCCCCAGCGGCTCTCCCAGCAGCGTCGTCACCCTCTGCGATCCGCACAGGGTGTCGGGGGGGGGACCCCTCAACGGCTCTCCCAGCGGCGCCACCACCACCACCTCGTCCTCAGCCTCCCCGGGGTTCCCCCTCGGTGCGCGGGGTCCCCGGCGAGGCCGAGCGACCCTCCAGCACGACGACAGCGAGGCAGAACGTGAGGAAGCGATGAAAGGGAAAGGAAGAGGGTCCCCTCCTACGACCGAGGGTCGCCCCCCGAAGGCTAAACCATCACGACATAAGGAAAGACCGCCCCGACGGGGGGATCTGCTCCTCCCGACGGAGCGAACAACAAATGTGGATAACCCTCCATCCCAACCACCGGTTGACCCACATCTTCTAATAGTATTGTAAATATCACCTAGATCTCCGATAAAGATTGGTGTATAATAATCCCCCTTTCGGACTCCTCCCCCTAAGCCCAAGCGCACATCAGCGGAAGGGTCCACCGGGCACGGCCCGGCTGAAGTTCCGCAAAAACTACAAGCGCGTCCAATGAACGCCTCTCAACAAGAACCCTGACATTCTCAAAAAGTCGAGCTCCCCCTAAATCCGACCCAATAACCACCAACAACGGCACCTCGTTATAGGACACCGCCCCGCTTGGCTCACACTCTGGAAGAAGACCTCGCGATCCCGCTATAGCGGGACACACCCCGCAGGACCAGCATCCCCCCTAAGCTTGGATCCAAGCCCGGGTCACGTTAAAAGATAGTGTCGCGGTAGCGTTACGCCATCCGAGACGAACCGGGCTTCCGCCTCGCACTCGAATGCCGGGGGCAATTGTTACGACTTAAAGATCGTAGGAGTCCGAATCCCGCCCGGATCCGCTAACATACCCCATTAACTCACCATTTCACAAAAGGGCAGCCGCCCCGAAAATCCGGGGCATTATGGAGACGGGCACGCCTTGCAGCGTTCCCCGAACCGGCCGAGGCGAACAACCGCAGCCGCCCGACCCACCGGGGTAGCGCGCTTGGGGACGCTTGGGTAGCTAGGCCAGGCCTATTGACGGGCGCGGACGTATCCTTCCGTACCGGCGGACCATAGCCCATGACCGATCGGGGGGCGCGGCCAGGCCGGACAACCCTCGATCGGGACGACCCGCCCGATTCCCGCGAACCGCGGCGCCTCGAGTGACACATCCCGACCTTTAGTTCGTCGCTAACGACAATCAACCTAGGATAAGGACACGACTGACACATACGTCACCCGACCGACCGACAAAGCGCCCCTGGCAGCTGAGCCCTCTGACAGTCAATGCTTTCGGCTCTGACACCCCGACAAAAGCACCCCCTGGCCGTCGCGCCGCCTGACGAAAGCAGGTCAGGCAACCCAGTTCCCGACGTCCTTACCTGGAGTTTCCGCTGACGACCGAGCCAGCTCAGCACATCCAGTCAGCATGCCAGGTCAGCTCCGCCTAGTCATCACCCATCAGGTATAAATACCCCCTCTCCTCTTACGGAAAGGGGGTTGAAGAATTCTCTCTCATCCTATTATTCACACACGAGAGCAAAGGTCTTCCATATCTTTGTTCTCCCACCTATAGCTCGTCACGCGCGGCGGACACACCGTTAGTCCGACCGGCGTGTCCAGCCCCCCATTTTAAGCCCTATTACTGACTTAGGCATCGGAGGGGCTAAGGGTTGAACCCCAACCCTGCCCTTCTGACGAGTTGTTCGTGCTGCAGGAGAGCTCGCCCCTTGACCAAAGTCAGCTTCAGCCCCCTGCCGTCCAACCTTCCTCAGCTGCATCCGGCGAGATTTGCCCCCGTGAGCACCACCGGCAACGGCTCCAACCTCTTCACCCCACTAATCACTTGTAAAAAGCCTACCTAAACCTTCCTCCCCACACAACCATCGTGCCCTTGGTTCCCCATAATACAAATTCATTGTAAGCGAGTTCCACCTCGTAACATGGTGGTTCTTAAGAGATTTTGAGTGTTCTTAGCAAACTTGGTAAATTCCTCAAATGCTTCATTTTAGAAGATAAGAAATATACACAAGTAAATCTAGAAAAGTCATCAACAATGACATAATGTGCATTACCTAAAGATGCAACTCTAGTAGGCTCAAATAAATCTAAATGAAGAAGTTCAAGGGGTCTCTTAGATGAAATGCAATCTTTAAGTTTAAATGACGATTTACAAAGTTTGCCACGTTGACAAGAATCACAAAAAACTTTCTTATTAAAAGAGATTTTTGGAAATCCTTTGACTAAATCATGCTTAGACAATTTATAAAGATGTTTAAAATGAACATGTCCAAAATGACGATGCCATAAAAGTTGTTCATTCGTGTGTGTGTGCTACTAAGCAATAATCTATAGATTGTGGCATGATTAAAATATAAATATCTTTATGGCGTGTGTCGAAAAATAATACATTAGATTTATCATCAACAATATTACACATACCCTCTCCAAAGTTAACCTTATAACCTTTGTCACAAAATTGACTTATGGAAATGAGGTTATGATTTAAGCCTTCTACAAGATAGCCATTTTCAATTAAAGGTTTAGATGGATTACCGACTTTACCTACTCCATTGATGGTTTCCTTTTCATGCCTCCAAAGGTCATCGTTGCACCGTTCTTGATGCAGATCACTTCAGAAAGTAAGGATGGATATTCCGTCATATGCTTGGAGCAACCACTATCGAGTATCCATCCTTTCTTCTTAGAGCAAATTTTGCTTTTGTTGCTCTTTTTCTTTTTCTTGAGTACCTACATAATTTACCATAATCGTATGGTGCCCAAGCTTGTTGGGTCCAAGGGGATTAGCACTTTGGAAACGAAGTCCAAATGGACTTTGGCATCCCAACATAATCATCCCAATTAATCACATTCTTAAAATATGATTTTACATATGCATTCCTATCATGTATGCTAGTGTCATTAGGACCCCCAAATAGTGTATCTTTTGGGACTCATTTTCTTAGTTGCATGCACATGTAGTTGGTTTCTACGTGGTGCATGAAACTTATATGGATGTGAACTAGAATTTGAAAATGGTGGATGATATGCATGAGACATATAATGGTCATGTGATAAATAAGAAGTATGAATATGATGTGGTGCATATGGATGAGCATACATATGTGGATGAGGTGTATGAGCATATGTATGTGGATAAGCACGTGCATGAGTGTATCTCATGTGTTAGTTTGCACGTGTCCATGGGTGTGGTGCATAAAAATCATCATACGTGTTCACATGTGAAGTAGGAGTGTTCCTACGTGGATGTATGTTGGTGTACATGAAAGCATGTCCCTTCTTTTGATTTTCACCCTTGGTGGGTTTCTTTGCAAAAGAGGGTGTGTGATAAGTGGTGACATTCTTGGTAGTTTTGCTACCCAATGTGTTATGATCACCACTTGTGGATGCACAGAAGGTTAGCCTCACAAAATCTATAGTGATACCACTATAGGTGGTGCGTGCATTGGATGCCTTTGCCTTCGAATAGCCAAGACCAATACGTTGATTGACCGGTAGTTGATTTGAAAGTAAATCATCCAATTTTCCTTTCCTTTTGTTGAATCTTGCAACATTGGAGGAAATGAGCTCATATTTTCTCACGAGAAGAAATGATAGTGTCCAAGGTGGACACAAGTGTGGTGAGCTCGTGCACTTGGGTTTTGAGACATTCATTCCCAATACCCAAATTCGGGTTTCGAGATTGAAGATTTTAAATCTCATGATCATTGCAATCCACAACGGATACATGACCCAATTGAGATTTGAGGGATTCAACCTCATTTCTTAATGACCCATTTTGAGTAAGCAAAGTAGCTTTCTTAAGGGTAAGTGATTCAACAATGGTGTCATTGTTGGTGATGAGAGGCTTGGATGACTTAATAACATTTATCTCCTTAGACTTAATATATTTTGGTACTTGGAAAGTAGTTCTCCATTATCATTTCTAAGTTCATCCATAGTTACCTTGGGTTCTTCACTCTTACTAGAGCTCCCATCGGAGGGTGTGTCCTCACGTGCCATGAAACACATGTATGCACTTTCACCCTTTTTATTCTCGGATTCACTTGATGAATCTTTGATCTAGTCATCGAAAGTGCCTACAAATCCTTTCTTCTTATTCTTCCTGTACTTGTCGGAATTGTTGTATTTTGGAACTTTCCACTTCTCCTTGTTCTTTAGCATTAGACATTCCTTCTTGATGTGCCCTGGTTTGTTGCACTTATAGCAAAGAGTAAAAGAATTAGTGGAATCAAATTTAAATTTAGAGGTAAATTTACTTTTGCGGAAGAAGCGTTGGAACTTCTTGCCCATGAGCGCCATGGATCCCAAATCCATCCCATCACCGGAGTCATCACTTTCGGAGGATGAAGACGTAGATTTGAATGCTATTGCTTTCTTCTTTGCCTCTGCTTGGCTTCATCATTCCCCTTATATTCAAGCAATTTTCCCTTCTCACTTCATATGACATGAGTGTACCGATGAGGTTCACCATGGTGTAGCTTTGTATGTCATTGACCTCTTCAATCACTATTTTTCTTCTGTCCCATTTTGAGGTTATTGACATGATGATCTTCCTCACCTTTTCTTATTGAGTGTACATCTTTCCAAGAGCTTCAAGCTCATTGGTGATGTCGGTAAAGTGAGCATACATCGAAGCAATCTTCTCATCTTCCTGCATTTGAAGCATATCGTAGTTTTGCACGACAACATATAACTTCGACAATTTTACCTTGTTGGTCCCTTTGTGGGTGATGATGAGATGCTTCCAAATTTGATATGCACTCCTACATGTGCATGCACAATGAAAAGTGTTCATTGCCTTGGCGTTGTTTGTAAGGTCCTTGGCTATGCGGAAAACACTAGAAGGGGGGTTGAATAGTGTTTATGCAATTTAAAATGATAATTACACCAAATTAAATTCCTAACCAACAATTAAGGCGGAATGAAAATAAACCCTAAAATGAAACAATGCAAACGCAAGGATGTTTCAAGGGTCCGGATTACCCAAGTCACTTCCCGACTTATTCCCGATAATCCTACGTCCCTTCCACCCGGTTACCACCGAATACTCAAGTTAGAACCCTAACTTGAGGTTTCCTTTAAACCCACTTGTAGCAACCTTACAAGTGAAATCGAAGTACACTCGATGTCCTTGACTTCCACAACTTGGGAGCAAGAAAAATACTCTCACAAACCGAGAGTTAAGCTAACAACGAAATATATGAAATATTGAAATTGCAACACTTACGATCACCTATGCCTTGAAGTAGAACTTGAAGGAGCAAGTGTGTAGAAATGTTGATGTCTCTCTTGGAAGAGAGGAAAGCCCTTTCTCTTGACTGTACCAAATGCCTAGAAGATTTCTCTTTGTTCTAGGTTGGAGAGCAAGAGGATGAAAGATAGGAATTCTAGGGCTTTTGGAATAGAGAGCTTGAAGATGAAAGCCTTTGGTTTCAATAGATAAGTGAGTAACCTCTCAATGGAATAGTAGAGGTTGCATTTATAGTTTCCCCAAAGCCCTCAAACAAAATCCCCAAAAGCCCCTTTGAAATCAGTTAAGAAACAGCCAACAGATAGAATTTACACACGCGACAGTCGACTGTTGAACAAAACACAGTCGACTACTGCACTGTGTCAGAGGGTAGGTAAGAATTCAAATGGTAACTTACCACGTGAACGGTCGACTGATGAAGAGAAAACAATCGACTGTTAAACCAACATGCGACTGTAAATCCTTCTACAGGCGACTGGCCGCAAGATGTGTAAGCTGAGAAATTCTCAGAAAATACTGGGAAGACAGAACAGGTTACTGATGAAGCATTCACAGTTGACTGTTCCATGGACATGCGACTGTAAATACAACATCAGCCGATGGTCACAAACCCTAAATTTTTCTAGAGAGTTGAGTCTACAGAGTAGTTCAAAGACAGGTGACAGTTGAAGCATTGAAAGTCGATTGTGCCATTGGAGAGTCAACTGTAAATACAACATTAGTCGACTGGCACTAGAATGATAAACATTCTAGAGAGCAAGTTCTGCAGAAGACTCATGTACATGCGACTGTTGAAGCATTTATAGTCGACTGTCCTTGGACATGCGACTGTCAATACTACACCAGTCGACTGGCCATATAAAAAGGAATGATCTTTGGGCTGAAGATAGACAGGCGACTGATTTACAAATCACAGTCGACTGTCTCATGGACAGGTGATTGTAAAATGTATAGCAGACGACTGAAAGAGTTAAAGCTTAGAAAGCCCAAAAATCCATTGGTCAAGTATGTGCACAACAGGCGACTGTAGAACAAAAAACAGTCGACTGTTTTTAGACAGGCGGCTGTAAAATGTTTAGCAGTCGACTGTTGACGTCACGATATGCACATTATTGAGAATTATGAATTGGAGTCTAAGGAAAAGTGATCTAATGAATTCCTAAGACTGAAATGAAGATGTGTGTGTGTGCTCCAACATAGTTCTACTTCTATGCTACATAATAGAAGAGAAAAAGAAGATTACATTATGTAGAACTCTCTTTTCTTTCCAAAGTATGAGCTTGAAGTCTTCAAGGAGCTTCAATCACCATCTTAGATCATCCAATCCTCTTTTCTTGCTTTCATTGATCTTTGAGTGCATCTATTGCTAATTATCTTCATGATATGCTTAGGCAATAGATTAACTGCAAATAGGGGATTAGTCACAAGTATTTATGTTTGCTCATCATTAACACCAAGTAGGGAGAAGTCCAATACTTAACATTCTCCCCCTTTTTGATGATAACAAACAAACATAAACAAAAAGATAAATAATTGTGCTTAAGGAAAACTTACTCCCCCTACATAGATGTCAATCAAGTTATTCAATGAAAATAAGGGCATCTATTGATCAAATGAAGAAAGTATGTAAGATATGAATGAATGAGATTATTTTCATGAAATCATGAAATCTAGGATGTTATAATCCAAATCCATTATATCTTACTCTCCCTGCATCTAAGGCATCTTAGATTCAAGTTTAGAATTAGACTTTACTTAGCACATATATTATGATCTGTTTATTTCTCTCCCCCTATGGCATTATCCAAAGGGTGGGAGTAAAATAACAACAACAATCGTGCTAAATAAATACTAAAACTATCATGAGAGTATAAAGATAGGATGTATATTCAATTTGATGCCAACAAATATTCGGAGAAAAACTAATCACAAAGGGGCATCTTATTCACATACATATCATTAACTCATAAAACACAAGAAATATAAGTTGACTAAAGGAACGAGAATGCAATATCAACATTTCAATCTAAATGCAAAAAACGTCTCACATCACATCATGTCACGACCCGCTTCCCTAAAATGGAGGCGAGACGTGAAAGGTCCGCACGAGAGTGGAGCTGTGAAGCCCCAAACACGATAAGCGTCAATAAAACATAAGCAGGTCCCTGTAACCACAAACGGAACAACAATAATAACACAAGGAGAGACAGAAATAAAATCTCAAGCCTCAGAATTTGTCCAACATTAAAAATAAGTTCAACATCCAGAAAAGCCACCAGGCTAAAAGAAAGAGTCTAAAGGCCTAACACACGGCCAACACAACAAACACCAACAAAGTATGGGTGCTACGCACTGATAACTAAAAGCAGTCTAAAGCAAAAGGGAAAGCTCTACGAGGACACTAAGACTGATCTCCAGTGTCCACGAAGTCCTCGATCAACGCGGGCTCTGACTCAGCGTCAGCAACCACCACATCCTCAGCGACAAACTCAAGCTCGGGATCTAACATGTGTCACCCAAAAGAGAAAAGGGGCACATGTCAGCAAGTCGGAAGACTTGTGCAAGGAAACTGAAAGAAAAGTAAACTAACAACCTAGCAGTTAAAGTATGGTGCATGGCATGGAAAGTATTGTATGGAAATAACAAGTGAAGTACAAGTAGCAAGTAACAAGTGGTAGGTGTGACATGTATTGTCAAGTAACAAGTACAAGGGATCACACACACACATGTGAGCGCCCTATTGCCCGCAGGCTGTATTCAAGTACAAGGGATCACTCACACACAGGCAAGTGCCCTATTGCCCGCAGGCTGTATTTAGCTCGTTTTCTGGACCACGAGCCAGATTTGTAATTGGCCGAGGGTTGTGCCCGCAATACGGGTGCCTAGCCGAAACAAGTAGCACTAGTATGTAGCGATGCTAAGTAATCACGATGAGTGTTCAAGCATGCAATGACATGAGCAGATATTCGCGTACCGTTAATTGAAATTAAATATGACAGGCAAAATGCAATGACATGAACAGATATTCGCGTACCGTTAATTTAAATTAAACATGGCAGTTAAAGATGCATGGATGTCATGAACAGTTATTACGCGTACTGTTAATTGAAATTAAACATGACATACAAGCATGATGAAGGTGACGGACCAAGCTTCGTTGTCAAGCTAGGTCAATGGCGTCTAGACGGCTATCCTTTCACCGTCTAGTCTCTTTTACGCTAAAGCAAGGAAATGGCCTAAGACATGGCCCAAATCAAGAGATGCAAGTTTCACTTGCCTAGCACCGAGAATGACGATCAACGAGGCCGTCACACAAACGCTAACTACGGCGATGAGATCGCTGCCAAGGCAAAACAACATTAAAACAACATCCTACCTAGTTTTATTAGGGTTTCACAAAAACACATTGGGTTATGAAAACATTAAGAGATCGAGTTATTACCGTATCGGAAGTGGAAGAATGATGCCGAGCAAGCACGGCAACGGAAGAAACGATCCAGGGAACCTAGGGTTCAGATCTGGAATGGATGGGGAAAATCTGGAGAAATGAGGTTTTGGGGTTTTTTGGGGGTTGGAGATGACCTAGGGCATGGTGGTTGGTCAAAATGGAGAGGGGGAGGAGCTCTAGATGAAGGAGGAAGGCTAGAGGAAGGTCGGGGAAGATCAGAGGTCAAGGGGGAAGGAAAGAGGCCAGGGGAAGAGAAAGAAAGAAAAGAAACGAAGTGTGGTATTTATAGAAAATGACCTGGCGGCTGCCCAGAAATTAGGGTTTCGACACTGATTAGTCGGTCAAAGAGCAACCACTGACCGATTAGTTTGTGAACTAGTCGGTCGGTTGACCAACGCAGACCGACTAAGTCCAAACAGTAACTCATGTACAAAAATAGGATTTAGATTTAGTCGGTCAAAGAACAACTACTGACCGACTAGTTTCAAATCTAGTCGGTCGATGAACGTTCTTAGACCGACTAAGAATGAACAGTACTTGGTATCAAAAATGATCATAGAGCTAGTCGGTTAAAGAACATTTGCTGACCGACTAGTTTGCAACCTAGTCGATCGACGAACGTTCTTAGACCAACTAACGATAAACAGTAACTCCTGAGAAATTTACAAAGCCCATTAGTCGGTCCATGAAGGTTTGCCGACCGACTAAATCGTCATCTAGTCGGTCGGTTCCTCTTCTTGCACCGGCTAACGTGCACAGAAAGTTCCGAAATGGAGCGCGAAGCTCCGGGATCGATTCCTAAGACTCCTAGGCTTGATCTAACAATAAGATATGACAGATATGAAGCCCGTCACGAATGACTTACTCCAAAATCGACGATCAACGGAAGAAGCTAGAAAATCACGACGAAACGATCGAAAATGAAAGCTACGGAGACGAAAATCACACATGAGGAGAAAATCCACCAAAACATATAATATAATATAATAAATCCAGATACATGAAAACCAGTCGTTACATCCTCCCCAACTTAAGAAAAATTCCGTCCTCGGAATTTCCCAATACTCACGTGTCCGGAAACAAAAGTGGGTAGCGCTCTCGCATCTCATCCTCATTCTCCCAAGTAGACTTCCCAGGCGAGCTGTGTCGCCACATCACCCTCACAAGATTGACAACCTTGTTCCGAAGTGACTTCTGACGCCTGTCCAGAACCTGCACTGGCTGCTGGTCATACGTCATATTAGGGCGAACGGTAATCTCCGAGAAATCCACAGCGTGAGATGGATCGCTAATGTATCGACGAAGCTGCGACACATGGAAAACATTGTGAACTCCTTCCAAGGATGGCGGCAAGGCTAAGCGATAAGCTACCTCGCCAACTTTCTCCAGAATGTCAAACGGTCCAATGTATCGCGGGCTCAACTTCCCTCGCTTCCCAATGCGAATCACACCACGATTCGGGGAAATCTTCAAGAACACATGGTCGCCCGGCTGAAACTCCAAAGGACGACGTTTAGCATCCGCCCAATGCTTAAAACGGTCCTGAGCAATCCTCAACCTCTCCCGAATGTTCCTGACAACATCCACAGCCTCTACAATCATCTCAGGTCCCAACAACTCTCGATCACCAACGTCATCCTAACTCAATGGCGATCGACATTTCCTCCCATAAAGAGCGGTGAAAGGCGCCATGCCAATACTCGCCTGGAAGCTGTTGTTATAAGAAAACTCTACCAGATGTAGATGGTCCTCCCACGAACCCTTGAAATCCAACATGCACGCCCTCAGCATGTCCTCCAAGATCTGAATCGTCCTCTCGAACTGGCCATCCGTCTGCGGATGGTACACCGTGCTGAAACTCAGACGCGTACCCAAACTCTTCTGCAAACTCTGCCAGAACTGAGATGTGAACCTCGTGTCTCTGTCCGATACGATACTCACGGGGACTCCGTGAAGTCGTACGATCTCCTGCACGATTCACGTTACATCACTATCTAAACTAGGAAAAGGAAATAAAACGGAGAGTAAAAGAATTTACCTCCATATATCTCCTCGCTAGCGCCTCAGTGGACTGTCCCACTCGGAATGGAATAAAGTGCGCGGATTTGGTCAATCGATCTACGATCACCCAAATCGCGTCATTCTGCTTCGGACTCCGAGGTAGTCCAGTCACGAAATCCATAGTGATGTGTTGCCATTTCCACTATGGAATCGAAAGCGGTTGTAGCAACCCTGCCGTACACTGATGCTCCGCCTTCACTTGTTGGCAAACCAAATACTTGGCTACACTCCGAGCCACACTCCTCTTCATACCATGCCACCAATAGTTTAGACGAAGATCCTTGTACATCTTGGTCCCACCAGGATGCACAGAATAGGGCGAGCTATGTGCCTCCACCATCAACTCCTCTCTAATATCCCCAGCTGGCACACACAACCTGGCTCCAAACCTCAGCGAGCCATCCTCATGAATCAAAAAGTCAGTCCGCAGACCGGCTTCCACCTGCTCCCGAATCTTTGCCAGCTTCGGATCCTCAGCCTGGCCAGCCTTGACCCGATCCACAATCGTCGACTGTATCTGCATACACATCAACGAAGAAGCCTCTCTAGGAAGAACAATCTCCACACCAGACTCACAAAAATCCTGCTGCAATCTCCACTGCGACGTCAAAATCATCACCGCTGGAAGCCTACTCAGCGCATCAGGAACCACATTCACCTTGCCAGGGTGATACTGCAAATCAATCTCATAATCCGCCATGAGCTCCAACCATCGACGCTATCATATGTTGAGCTCCTTCTGAGTAAAAATATACTTCAAGCTTTTGTGATCGGTGAAGATCTTCACTTTCTCACTCAGCAGGAAGTGCCTCCAAATCTTAAGAGCAAACACAACAGCAGCCAACTCCAAATCATGCGTCGGGTAATTCTTCTCATGAACCTTGAGCTGACGAGAAGCATAAGCCACAACATGCCCGTGCTGATGCAACACACAACCGAGACCCTTGCCAGAAGCATCGCAAAAGATCTCAAATCCATCGCTACGATCTGGCACAACAAGAATAGGGGCAGTCGTCAATCTCTCCCTCAGAACACCAAAAGCACTCTCACAATCACCCGACCAAACAAAAGGTACATCCTTCCGCGTCAATCTGGTCATCGGCTCGGCAATACGGGAAAAGTCCTTAATGAAGCGCCGATAGTAACCAGCAAGTCCAAGGAAACTCCGGATCTCAGACGCTGACTACGGAACAGGCCACTCTCTGATGGCCCTGATCTTCTCGGGATCCACTGAAATACCATCTCCAGTCACCACATGCCCAAGAAAAGCAACTCTGTCCAGCCAAAACTCGCACTTTGAAAACTTAGCATACAACCGATGCTTCCTCAAAATCTCCAACACCGTCCTCAAGTGCGAGGCATGCTCTTCCTCCGACTTAGAATAGATCAGAATGTCGTCAATAAAGATAACGACAAACTTATCTAAAAAGTCATAAAAAATAAGGTTCATCAGATTCATGAAAACTGCGGGTGCATTGGTTACACCGAAAGGCATAACCACAAACTCATAGTGTCCATACTTCGTCCTGAACGCTGTCTTCGGAACATCATCCTTCTTCACCTTCAGCTGATGGTAACCACTCCTCAGATCCAACTTCAAAAACACCCTCGATCCTCCAAGCTGATCAAAAATATCATCGATGCGAGGCAATGGGTATTTATTCTTGATGGTCACCGCATTCAACTCCCGATAGTCCACACACATGCGACGCGAACCATCCTTCTTCTTCACCAGCAGCACCGGTGCTCCCCACGGGGACACACTAGGACTGATATAACCCTTCTGCATAAGCTCATCCAACTGCCTACGCAACTCTTCCAACTCTGCTGGCGCCATACGATATGGTGCCTTCGAAATGGGCTGCGCCCCTGGGATAAGATCAATAGAAAATTCCAAAGCCCGATCAGGTGGCAATCCAGACATCTCCTCGGGGAAGACGTCATCAAAATCTCGCACCATAGCTGGCCTCTCCAACTCCATCTGCATAGCCACAACCTCCACTGGCCTGGCCCGAAATCTGGCAGGACCAAGCGAACTGCTACCACGGCTGAACTCAAACACTGGGTGTCCGAGAATCTCGAACAAGACCTTCTTCCTCCGACAGTCGACCGTAGCATAGAAGCTCGCAAGCCAGTCCATCCCAAAAACTGCATCGTAGTTGATGATGTCGTGGACAATGAAATCAGCGTAAAGCTCATGTCCAAAAACCACCAACGAGCAAGAATTGCAACCACGATGCACTGAGACCACGCCATTCCCTGTAACGATATTCCAACTCTTGGAAAGAGGGGACGTCGACAAGGAATGCTTCTCCACGAAGCTCCGAGAAATAATGCACATCGATGCACCTGAGTCAAAGAGAACTCGTGTAGGAAATGTGCACACCAAAATCACACCTACAAACAGTCTAACAATCAAGCCCTAGTCTAGCAACAACATGAGCAAGCAACCAAACATAATCCAACAATCGAACATAACTAAGGAAGAAACAGCTAGGAGGGAAGTTACCTGTGATAACCTCATCCACGGCCATGCTCTCCTCCTCAGTCATCAGAAAAGCCTGCCCTCTCGGTGAAACAGCCCGCTGAAAGGCCTGTCTCTGTGGAACAAGAGGCGCTCCATGTCCAGCGGGCACAGGAGCTCGCTGCTGCAACGGCTGTGCTGCAATAGGAGCCCGCCAAGGCTGCTTCGACTTGGGACACTCCCTGATGGTATGGGTAGGATCTCCGCAGACAATACACTGCCCCAGGAACCTCCACACTGATCCCTGAGGTGCCCGGTCTTGCCGCAGAAATGACAAGTCTTTAGAATAGGCCCTCCTGGCCTCTTGAACTGCACCGGATGATTAGGCTTGAAACCAGGCCTACCCACCGCCCTGGTCTGCTCCACAGGCCTCTTCCCAGCTCCCGAAACATGTCCCTTCATCTGGTTCAAATTCAACTCCTGTCGCCTCGCAGCAATCAGAACCTTCTGATATGTCTCCAGGTCAGAAGAGGTCACAAAACTCTGAAGCTCCAAGGCAAGTCCCTGGAGGAACCGCTGAGCTTTCTCATCGGTAGCTTGCACCATCTTTGGTGCAAACCGACTGAGCCTCGTGAACTCTTGGTGGTACTGATCCACCGACAAGCTCCCCTGCTTCAGATCTATGAAGCGTTGCAGCATCACCTGTCTAGCAGCCTTCGGGAAGAATTCTCCATCAAATCTGGACTTAAAGGTAGCCCAAACTATCGGCTCCACCAGCATCTTCTCTTCAGCATCCCACCAGTTTCTGGCATTATCCTTCAGCTGCCTCTTCGCCAAATCAACCCATCCAGCCGGGTTAATCTTCGCCATCGCCAGGTTATCCTCAATGTTCCGAATCCACTCATCGGCAGCCAGAGGACCATCAGACCCATCAAAATATGCGGGACCCAGCTCCCGAAATTGCTTCGCTCCTGGCTCAGAGCGAGGGGCATCCTGGATTGCCCGACCAGCTCGAGCAAGTGGAGCATTCTGGACTTGCAGGAGCACGCCCTGCTGCACTTGCATCATCTCTCCATTGGTGGGTTCCCGCTCAGGCTCCTTGTCGTGAGGGGGCGCACCACTACCTCCACCACGGGTGAATCGCCTTCCTGCCATCTAATGACATAGAAAACGAAGCAGATTAGACTCATAGCTTATGACTCGGACGTCAAACTTAGTTTATTGGACGTTCTAATATTATTATCGTCATTCCGATAATCACAGTTACAGAAGAGACCTGCATGGGCCACCAACAAAACCTGTCACAACCCGCTTCCCTAAAATGGTGGCGAGACGTGAAAGGTCCGCACGAGAGTGGAGCTGTGAAGCCCCAAACCCGATAAGCGTCAATAAAACATAAGCAGGTCCCTGTAACCACAAACGGAACAACGATAATAACACAAGGAGAGACAGAAATAAAATCTCAAGCCTCAGAATTTGTCCAACATTAAAAATAAGTTCAATATCCAGAAAAGCCACCAGGCTAAAAGAAAGAGTCTAAAGGCCTAACACACGGCCAACACAACAAACACCAACAAAGTATGGGTGCTATGCACCGATAACTAAAAGCAGTCTAAAGCAAAAGGGAAAGCTCTACGAGGACACTAAGACTGATCTCCAGTGTCCACGAAGTCCTCGATCAACGCGGGCTCTGACTCAGCATCAGCAACCACCACGTCCTCAGCGACAAACTCAAGCTCGGGATCTAACATGTGTCACCCAAAAGAGAAAAGGGGCACATGTCAGCAAGTCGGAAGACTTGTGCAAGGAAACTGAAAGAAAAGTAAACTAACAACCTAGCAGTTAAAGTATGGTGCATGGCATGGAAAGTATTGTATGGAAATAACAAGTGAAGTACAAGTAGCAAGTAACAAGTGGTAGGTGTGACATGTATTGTCAAGTAACAAGTACAAGGGATCACCCACACACATGTGAGCACCCTATTGCCCGCATGCTGTATTCAAGTACAAGGGATCACTCACACACATGCGAGTGCCCTATTGCCCGCAGGCTGTATTTAGCTCGTTTTCTGGACCACGAGCCAGATTTGTAATTGGCCTAGGGTTGTGCCCGCAATACGGGTGCCTAGCCGGAACAAGTAGCACTAGTATGTAGCGATGCTACGCAATCACGATGAGTGTTCAAGCATGCAATGACATGAGCAGATATTCGCGTACCGTTAATTGAAATTAAACATGACAGACAAAATACAATGACATGAACAGATATTCGCGTACCGTTAATTTAAATTAAACATGGCAGTTAAAGATGCATGGATGTCATGAACAGTTATTACGCGTACCGTTAATTGAAATTAAACATGACATTCAAGCATGATGAAGGTGACGGACCAAGCTTTGTTGTCAAGCTAGGTCAATGGCGTCTAGACGGCTATCCTTTCACCGTCTAGTCTCTTTTACGCTAAAGCAAGGAAATGGCCTAAGACATGGCCCAAATCAAGAGATGCAAGTTTCACTTGCCTAGCACCGAGAATGACGATCAACGAGGCCGCCACACAAACGCTAACTACGGCGATGAGATCGCTGCCAAGGCAAAACAACATTAAAACAACATCCAACCTAGTTTTATTAGGGTTTCACAAAAACACATTGGGTTATGAAAACATTAAGAGATCGAGTTATTACCATATCGGAAGCGAAAGAATGATGCCGAGCAAGCACGGCAACGGAAGAAACGATCCGGGGAACCTAGGGTTCAGATTTGGAATGGATGGGGAAAATCTGGAGAAATGGGGTTTTGGGGGGTTTTGGGGGGTTGGAGATGACCTAGGGCATGGTGGTTGGTCAAAATGGAGAGGGGGAGGAGCTCTAGATGAAGGAGGAAGGCTAGAGGAAGGTTGGGGAAGATCAGAGGTCAATGGGGAAGGAAAGAGGCCAGGGGAAGAGAAAGATATAAAAGAAACGAAGTGGGGTATTTATAGAAAATGACCTGGCGGCTGCCCAGAAATTAGGGTTTCGACACTGATTAGTCGGTCAAAGAGCAACCACTGACCGACTAGTTTGTGAACTAGTCGGTCGGTTGAGCAACGCAGACCGACTAAGTCCAAACAGTAACTCATGTACAAAAATAGGATTTAGATTTAGTCGGTCAAAGAACAACTACTGACCGACTAGTTTCGAATCTAGTCGGTCGATGAACGTTCTTAGAACGACTAAGAATGAACAGTACTTGGTATCAAAAATGATCATAGAGCTAGTCGGTTAAAGAACATTTGCTGACCGACTAGTTTGCAACCTAGTCGGTCGACGAACGTTCTTAGACCGACTAACGATAAACAGTAACTCCTGAGAAATTTACAAAGCCCACTAGTCGGTCCATGAAGGTTTGTCGACCGACTAAATTGGCATCTAGTCGGTCGGTTCCTCTTCTTGCATCTGCTAACGTGCACAGAAAGTTCCGAAATGGAGCGCGAAGCTCTGGGATCGATTCCTAAGACTCCTAGGCTTGATCTAACAATAAGATATGACCGATATGAAGCCCGTCACGAATGACTTACTCCAAAATCGACGATCAACGGAAGAAGCTAGAAAATCACGACGAAACGATCGAAAATGAAAGCCACGGAGATGAAAACCACACATGAGGAGAAAATCCACCAAAACATATAATATAATATAATAAATCCAGATACATGAAAACCAGTCGTTACACATCATGTATATGATATAGCATACAAAGAGACAATTTCACACAATATTCACACAATTAACACACACACAAATAAATAATGAGACAATGTGTGAAGCAGCATAAAAGAAACGTCATATATATATATATATATATATATATATATATATATATATATATAAATCCAAAATTGATATTACCCCCTGAAACTTGCTAGTGTTGTCTGCTGTAAATACTTTGGATATAAATAAAGACATCATTTACTCGTCAAAAAAATATATATAATCCAAAATTACAGGAGTACAAAATACATTTATAACTCCATGTACATCAACAAAAATATGATCAAAATACAAACATCATCATCCATACATTAGGACACACAAACAACATCAAAATGCAAACTTACACTCAAGACTCTCAACCTTAACAAAAAAATCTAGATCTAAGTGCGAGTCCTCTTAGTGGAGAGTCAATCCATAGCAGTAGTCGTCAGCATAAGTCAATATGGATGACGGTAGGGTCTGAAGGGCGACCAGACTGATGGAACATCCACCTGGTGGAGCGACGTGACATGAACACACGAGTCTTTCTCTTCGACAATGATGCACCAGCAGAAGGAGGCTTAACATGATCAGGGACAGTGGGCTGAACAACAGTAGACAGAGGCACGAAGCCTGGAGGAGTAGGGACAACTAAATGGGTAGTATCCTCAGAAGGATGAAACATGGACTGGAGGGCGGCCGGAATAGGAAAACCGTGAAGGAGGAACGACTTGTACTGAAGCTCAAGGAGGAGCGAGAGCTTCTTATCTATGTGGGAAACTTGCATTTCAAGCGAAGAAACGCGGTCACACACCAGAGCGAGGAGAAAATCCTCGAGCGGAACTGACGGTGGAGGAGAGGGAGGATGGTCAGCAGGTGGAGGAGTGGTTTCAGCGACATTGGCTGAGGGAATCAGGTCATCAACATGAATACCCAAGTACTCCCCCGAAGATGGTAGACTCTCTGGTTCCATGATGATCGATCAATTAAAACTAGGGTACGATCGATTCGATAAACAAAAGGGAATACCTAAAACTTCGAGAATCGATGGGGGATATTCAAACGAACAAACAATCGGAAGATTGGAGGAGTGATCGACGACCAGAGCTTCGAATAGACGAGAAATCGATGGACGGTGGAGTTCGAAGGAGGAAGACGGGGGAGTTTTCATTGAATGAAAGAGAAAACAAATGAGCGAATCGATGGCTCTCAAAATATAAGGAGGGGTCCAAAGAATCTGAGCCGTTGGATCGAAAATCGACGGCTCAGATCAAGTTAAGGGTTTGAGAGAAGAGTAGGCTTTCGTCACTCGAACCACCACAACAGTTGACAGTCGACTGATGAACAATCTTCAGTCGACTGGTTGAATAGATAGAAATAAGCTTGGGGTGACAGACAGTCGACTGTTGAGTAACTCACAGTCACCTGTCGGAGAGAAAATCGACTGTAACTAACTAATCAATCGACTGATAGAGAATCAAAAAATATGATGATAAAAATAGAGTCCTCTGAAGATTTGGACATGCGCTTGATGACCAAATTGCAGTTGCCTGTCACAGGGACAGTGGACTGTAAAATCTTCATCAGTCGCCTGTGCAAAAAATACTGTCTACTGTTTGATAAAATAGAGAGGGGTAGTCGACTGACGAAGGAGTGACAGTCGTCTGTCCTGGTCCAGAAATGCATAATGAGGTTAAAATCCAGAGGATAGAGACAACTCACCCTAGGACCTATACTCTAACTCAAATCTAATCATGAAATCAATACCAAAATATTACAGGTTTGCGTAAAAATCTCGTAAATCAATCCAAACAATCGAAATTATCAAAATATTAATTACATCTCTTAAAACAAATATATGTGCAACTTATAATTTATCAAAAGAAGAGAAATAAAATGATGATATGAGTTCAAGTATGATATAACCTGAAAGTATGAACTCCTATATTTCAGATTCACCCATAATCTCTAATTCTCTACGCAACCTCACAAAAGAATCTTCTTTAAGAGGTTTAGTGAAGACGTCGACGATTTGTTTTTGGGTTTCAGTGTACTCTAAGATGATGTCCTTCTTAGCTATATGATCATTTATAAAATGGTGTCTCACATCTATGTATTTGGTATGGGAGTGATGTACCAGATTCTTGGAAAGACAAATAGCACTTTGGTTATCAACCATGATAGGGCAAGTATCACAATTGACACCATAGTCCTTGAGAGTGTGTCTCATCAAAAGAACTTGTGCACATGCAATACACGCGGTAATATATTCCACTTCAGTCGTGGACAATGATACCGAGTTCTGTTTCTTGGAAAACCAAGAAACTAGGGAATTTCCTAGAAAATGGCAAGTGCCGCTAGTACTTTTTCTATCAGATTTGCATCCGTCAAAGTCGGCATCAATATATAAGATTAACTCATATGTGCTAGACTAGGGGTGGCAAACGGGTCGGGTGGGTTCGGGTCGGGTCAGATTTGACCCGACCCGGATAGGGGTAAACCCTAACTCGACCCAGATTGAATCCGGGTCGGGTTCGGGTGACCCGGAGAATTTCCAGGTTGGGTTCGAGTTAACCCATTGGGTTAAGATTTGACTTATACACAACTGCTCCTTTTCAATATCTAGCTATTTATTAAGAGCCACCGACAATTTATTAAGTGTTACATAATTTTCAGCAGCTCGTCACACTGATGACAGAAAGGAAGTATAATTAACGTGACCATTTTATTAACGAAAGTAATAAAATTAACTAAAAAGTTGTATGTAAAGGGAATTGAATCCAAGATCTCTTAAAGAAGAGGACAACAATTCAAATCGTATAATCACAACTCCACTTGCAACTGTGTGTTGAAGTTATTATATATATATATATATATATATATATATATATATATATATATATATATATCTATTATACATTTGACAGTGTTTTTTGAATTTTAGGGCTGACTAGGACAGATAAAGAGCGGCTGAGATTTGATGTTGGTAAATCAATGGTTGAGATTGGATTTTGTGAAATTTTTTGGGGGAAAGTGCCTTGGAAACACAAACTTTGAAATTAGAAGTGCCTTGGGAAAGAGTGTGGAAATTAAATTTAGTGGGAAACATGCATTGGGAAGGATTGTGGAGATTAAATTTGGGGGGAAAGTGCCTTGGAAACCTAAACTTTGAAATTAATAGTGCATTGGGAAAGATTGTGGAGAATCATGATCCATTAAATTAAATAAAATAAAAAATTTAGCGTAAAACAATTTAGCGGAACAACAAATTCACGTAAAAATACCCTTATGTTGGTTGTTCTGCGCCAAAGGCGCGGGCGTCAAATTTGTTGTTCGACAGCGAATTTGTTGTTCCACGCCGAAGACGCACGCGCCGAAGGTGTCCGTGCCGCTAAATATTTTTACGCTAATGTATTGTTCTATTAAATTTTGGCTGTGTAAATAATTTTTCGGGGAACAAAGATTTCGCGGGGGAAATGCTAAATGAACCGTGCCCGCGGGCACGGGTTATGACTAGTATATATATATATATATATATATATATATATATATATATATATATATATATATATATATATATAAAGTAAACCGGGTCGAATTCGGGTCATCCGGATTGACATGCCAAACCCATACACGACCCGGATTTTATCCGGGTCGGGTCAGGTCAACCCGTATCCTACTTGACTCGGATTGGCCCCTACCCATACCCGGTTAAGGATGCCGGGTTCGGGTCGGGTCAGGTTGGGTCGGGCTCATTTTTCCACCCTTATGCTAGACCTAGGGTAAAGTAACCCCTAATCTAGTGAATGATTGAGGTAACGAAAAATTCGGTTAACCGCAATCAAGTGTGACTCCTTAGGTCTAGTTGATATCTAGCATAAAGGCATACAAAAAACATGATATCGGGCCTACTAGCAGTTAAGTAAGGTAAGCTACCGATTATATCTCGATATAGACGAATGTCTACATTTTTTTCGTTCTCATCCTTGTGTAGATGGGTTATTGTACTCATGGGAGTCCTTTTGCTTGAAGACGATTCCATCCCGAATCGCTTGATAAGTTTCCCTGTGTACTTGGTTTGATGTATGAAAGTCCCATCCTTCATTTGCCGAATTTGTAGTCCAAGGAAATAGTTGAGCTCACCCATATGGCTCATCTCTAATTCATCCTTCATAGACTTAAAAATTTCTTGGCAAAGATTAAATTTAGTCGAACCAAATATGATATCGTCTACATAAACTTGAATTAATAGGATGTCACTTTCATAATCCTTAATGAAAAGAGTTGAATCAACTTCACCTATTTTAAAACCTAAATCCAAAAGAAAGGTTTTGAGTAGATCATACCAAGCTCTAGGAGCTTGTCTCAACTAATATAATGTTTTCTTAAGTTTGAAAACATGGTTTGGAAATTTTTCATGTATGAAACCGGGTAGTTGAGAAACATACACTTCTTCATTAACAATACCATTTAAAAATACACTTTTAACATCCATTTGAAGTAGTTTAAAATTTTTTTGAGATGTAAAAGATAAAAGCAATCTAATAGCTTTTAATCTAGCTATGTGGGCAAAAGATTCTTCGAAATCAATACCTTCTTCTTGCCAATAGCCTTGAGCTACTAACCTTGCTTTGTTCCTTGTGATGACCTCATTTTCATCGGTCCTGTTCTTGAAGATCCACTTGGTCCCAATCATTTTGTGACCACTTGGAAGAGAAACGAGTTCCCAAACTTCAGTTCTCTCGAATTGCATGAGTTCTTCTTCCATAGCCACTATTCAAGAGCTATCTTCACACGCTTCTTGGACGTTCTTTGGCTCAATGGTAGAGATAAATGCACAATCAGAGAATTCTTCAATTCTTGACCTCGTTCGAACACCCGCACCAATATCTCCAATAATTTGGTCAATACAAATGGTTGGGTAAGCTTTGGAAACCCTGTATCACTTAGGACATCTTCAACAATGTCATTAGTAGTGTTAGTCTCAATAATAGAATCATTAATCTTGACATTAAGAAGAGAATCATATATATCATCTACACTATCTTCAATAACATGAGGAAAATCAAAATCTTCATAAAATCATACGTGTAGTGATTCCTCGATCATTGAAGATGTTTTGTTGTATATCCGGTAGGATTTGCTACGTGTGGAATATCCAACAAAAATTCCTTCATCGGATCTTGGCTCAAATTTATCTAAGTTACCGAAGGTGCTCTTGATAAATATTTAACTTGTGGCTTTTTGTCATAAAATAACTCAAAATAAGTTTTGTGTGTTCGGGGTCTCACTAGGATCCTATTGAGCACATAACATGCCGTGTGCACCGCCTCTGCCCAAAATTGTAGTCCAAGATGACTATCATGGACCATGGTACGGGCACACTCAATTAGGGTCCTATTCTTTCTCTCTACAACACCATTTTGTGGTGGTGCGCGAGGAAAAGAAAAATTGTATGTTATCCCGGTGTCATCACAAAACTTTGCAAAAGACTAATTTTCAAATTCTCCTCCATGATCACTACAAATAGTGATAATGGTGGATCCTAAGAAATTTTTAATCTTCTTTGCAAATATGGTAAACTATTCAAAGGCTTCATTCTTATTAGTTAAAAATAAGACCCAAGTAAATCTAGAAAAGTCGTCGACGACACCTAATCCATAATGAGCATTACCTAAAGAGGCGGTTCTAGTTGGCCCAAATAAATCTAGATGAAGTAATTCTAGGGGCCTATTAGAAGTTATGCCTTCTTTAAGTTTGAAAGCTGATTTACTAAGTTTACCTCTTTGACATGAATCACAAAAGTTTTTCTTACTAAAATCAATTTTTGGAAAACCTTTGACTAGATCATGCTTAGCTAACTTATATAAGTGCTTAAAATGAACTTGACCAAAACAGCGATGCCATAATAGTTGTTCATTTGTATTAGCAACTAAGCAATGTTCTACGGTTTTAGGCAAGTTCAAATAATAAATATTATGAACCTTTGACAAGATCATGCTTAGCTAACTTATACCATAGAACCTTTGACAATATCATGCTTAGCTAACTTATATAAGTGCTTAAAATGAACTTGACCAAAACAGCGATGCCATAATAGTTGTTCATTTGTATTAGCAACTAAGCAATGTTCTACAGTTTTAGGCAAGTACAAATAATAAATATTTTTACGCCTAATACCGGTACATAAAACATGTGAATCAAAATCAACAATTTTACACATACATTCTTCAAAGTTAACCTTGTAACCTTTATCACAAAGTTGACTAATGGAGATAAGGTTATGACATAAACCACTAACTAAATATACATTTGTAATTAAGTGGTTTGGAGGGATTACCGACTATACCTACTCCAATGATGGTTCCCTTTTGATTACCTCCAAAAGTGACCGTTGCACCATCCTTGGTGCTAATCACTTCGGAGAGCAATGAGGGATCTCCCGTCATGTGTTTGGAGCAACAACTGTTGAGTATCCATCCTTTCCTTTTAGAGCTAATTTGACCTTTGTTGCTCTCTTTCTTTTTCTTGAATACCTACATAATATAACATAAGCTCATGGTACCCAATTTTTGTTGGGTCCAAGGAGATTAGCCCTTTGGAAGCCAAGTCCAAGTGGACTTCCGCTTCCCAACATAGTAACCATTATTTATTACTTCATTAAAGTAGGAATCAACATAAGCATTCCTAACATTTAAACTAGTGTTCTTAGGACCCGAAATTGTGCAAGTTTTGGGAGTCCTTTCCCTAATTGCATGCACAATTGTTTGATTTCTATGTGGTGCATGCTTTCTAGGAACACGAGTTCTAGCATATGAATATGGAGGTGGATATGCATTAGACATATGTGGGTTGTATGCATGCTTAGGAACCTGCATGTTGTATGAAACATATGGAGCATGCATGACATGTGGTGGATGTGCATACATGTAACAATGATGCGCATGAGCATATGAGTGTGTATGGTCACGTGCATGAGTATTTCTCATGTGTGGATTTGCACGTGTCCGTGGGTGTGGAGCATAAAATGTGTCATGACTGTCCACTTGTAAACTAGGAGATTTCCTACGTGGATGAAGGTTGGAGTACATGTAAGCATGGCCTCTATTTTTGTTTTCACCCTTAGTGGGTTTCTTTCCAAAATGAAGCAATTGTGAAGTGGTGGCTTTCTTGGTAGGTTTTCTATCAATAGTGTTTTGATACCACTTGTGGATGCACCGGAGGATGGCCTCAAAAATCTATAGTAACACTACTATAGGAGGTGCGATCATTGGATGCATTCGCTTCCACATAACCAAGTCCGACACGATGTGTGGCCGGAAATTTGTTTGCAAGCAAATCATCCAATTGTCCTTTCCCCTTGTTAAATCTCATAACACGGGAGTACATGAGCTCATATTTCTCCTTAAGAGAAAAAATATTGGTATCCAAGGTGGACACCCGTGCTTTGAGCTCATGCACGTGGGTTTTAAGAGAATCATTCTCTAAACCCAATTGTGTATTTTGTGAAGCTAGATCACTATTATCCTTAGGATACGTTTGATCTAGTTGAGATTTAAGGGAATTCACCTCATTTCTCAATATGACATTTTGAGAAGCCAAATTTGCTTTCTCAAGTGTTAGTGTATCAACAATGGTGTCATTGTTGATAATGCATGGTATGAATAGTTTGCTAACAGTTAATTTCTTTAAACTAGTAAATCTAAGCATGAGAGATTGATACTTAGAGAATAGCTCTACTTTAGCTATACGTAGTTCATCCATAGTTACCTCGGGTTCATCCATGTCGATATCACTCTCATCGGAGAGTGGATCTTCTCGTGCCATGAAGCACATGTGGGCACTTTCACCCTTCTCATCCTTGAATTAGCTTGAGGAATCCTCGCTTGAGTCATCAAACGTACCGACAAGTCCTTTCTTCTTGTCCTTCTTGAATTTGTCCGACTTGTGGAACTTCGGAGCCTTCCACTTCTCTTTGTTTTGTAGCATTGGGCAATCCTTTTGATGTGCCTTGGCTTGTTACCTTTAAAACAAAGAGATGTAGAGTTATTAGTAGAATCAAATTTATTCTTGGATGGAAACTTACCTTTCCGAAAGAAGCGTTGGAACTTCTTCACCATTTGCGCCATTTCCTCCAAGTCCATCTCTTTCTCAGATTCTTCACTGTCGGAGGATGAAGAATTAGCTTTGAATGCTAATGCTTTCTTCTTTGCCTCCATTGGGTTCATCATAGCTCGAATCTTCAATTGGTTCTTCCGTTTTACTTCGTGAGACACGAGAGGCCCAATGAGATTAACTTCATTGTAATTCTTCATGTCATTGACCTCTCGATGGAGATAGCTCTTGTTTCCTATTTGGAGGTCATTCCCATTATGATCTTTCTAACCTTATGTTATTGGGAGTAGACTTGCCCAAGATCTTCGAGCTCATTGGTGATGTTGGTAAATCGTCCGTACATTGTCGCTATGTTTTCATTTTTCTGCATGTGAAACATATCGAAATTTTGTACAACAACATATAGTTTAGAAAGTTTTACCTTATTCGTTTCCTCATGGATAACGACGCGATGGTTCGAAATTTGATATGCACTTGTACATGTGCTTATCTTATTGAACTCATCCGGATCCAACACACAAGGAAGAGCGTTCATTGCCTTGATGTTGTTGACTTCGGTAGACTGCTCGGAGGGCGTCCATTTGTCGAAATTCTCTTCGGAGGGCTTGACGTATTCCTTGTGGAGGGTTCTCCAAAGAGAAGCACTCTTCTGGAACGTTTCCATCCTGCATTTTCAATAGCCGAAATTCGTGCCATTAAAACACGGAGGACGCACCGTTGATTGTCCTTCAAAGACAGTTGATGCACCATCACGATCATGATTGTTGTACGAAATCGGTGGAGGAACGTTGGTGGTGGTGGATGCCATAGCTTTAAACCAGTGCTTTGATACAAATTGTAAGGTCCCTGGCTATGAGGAAAACACTAGAAGGGGGGTTGAATAGTGTTTATGGAATTTAAAATGATAATTACACCAAATTAAATTCCTAACCAATAATTAATGCAGAATGAAAATAAACCCTAAAATGAAACAATGCAAACGTAAGGATGTTTCAAGGGTTCGGATTACCTAAGTCACTTCCTGTCTTGTTCCCGGTAATCCTACATCCCTTCCACTTGGTTACCACCGGATACTCAAGTTAGAACCCTAACTTGATGTTTCCTTTAAACCAACTTGTAGCAACCCTACAAGTGAAATCGAAGTACACTCGATGTCCTTGACTCCCACAACTTGGGAGCACGTAAAACACTCTCACAAACTGAGAGTTAAGCTAATAACGAAATATATGAAATATTGAAATTGCAACACTTACAATCACTTATGTATTGAAGTAGAACTTGAAGGAGCAAGTGTGTAGAAGTGTTGATGTCTCTCTTGGAAGAGAGGAAAGCCCTTTCTCTTGACTACACCAAATGCCTAGAGGATTTCTCTTTGGTTCTAGGTTGAACAACAAGAGGATGAAAGAAAGGAATTCTAGGGCTTTAGGAGTTGAGAGCTTGAAGATGAAAGCTTAGGGTTTCAATAGATGAGTGAGTAACCTCTCAATGGAACAATACATGCTGACTTATAGTTTTCCTAAAGCCCTCAAACAAAATCCCCAAAAGCCCCTTTGAAATCCGTTGAGAAACAACCAACGGATAGAATTTACACACGCGACAGTCGACTGTTGAACAAAACACAGTCGACTGCTGCACTATGTCAGAGGGTAAGTGAGAATTCAAACGGTAACTTACCACATGGACAATCGACTGATGAAGAAAAGACAGTCGACTGTTAAACAACAGGCGACTGTAAATCCTTCTACATGCAACTGGCCGCAAGATGTGTAAGCTGAGAAATTCTCAGAAAATACTGGGAAGACAGGACATGCGACTGATGAAGCATTCACAGTTGACTGTTCCATGGACAGGAGATTGTGAATACAACATCAGTCGACTATCACAAACCCTGACATTTTCTAGAGAGTTGAGTTTGTAGAGTAGTTCAAAGATAGGCGACAGTTGAAGCATTGACAGTCGACTGTGCCATTGGACAGTCGACTATAAATACAACATCAGTCGATTGGCACTAGAATGATAAACATTCTAGAGAGCAAATTCTGCAGAAGACTCATGGACATGCGATTGTTGAAGCATTTACAGTTGACTGTGCCTTGGACAGGTGAATGTAAATACTACACCGGTCGACTGGCCATATGATAAGGAATGATCTTTGGGCTGAAGATAGACATGCGACTGATTTAGAAATCACAGTTGACTGTCTCTTGGACATGTGACTGTAAAGTGTACTGAAGATGCCTGAAAGAGTTAAAGCTTAGAAAGCCCACAAATCCATTGGTCAAGTATGTGCATAATAGGCGACTGTAGAACAAAACAAATTCGACTGTTTTTAGACAAGCGACTGTAAAAAGTTCAGCAGTCGACTATTGAGTTCACAATTTGCACATTATTGAGAATTATGAATTGGAGTCTAAGGAAAAGTGATCTAATGATTTCCTAAGACTGAAATGAAGATGTGTGTGTGCTTCAACATAGTTCTACTTTTAAGCTACATACTAGAAGAGAAAAAGAAGATTACATTATGTAGAACTCTCTCTTCTTTCTAAAGTATGAGCTTGAAGTCTTCAAGGAGCTTCAATCACCAGCTTTGATCATCCAAACCACTTTTCTTGCTTTCATTGATCTTTGAGTGACATCCATTGCTAATTGATCTTCATGATATGCCTAGGCAATGGTTTAGCTGTAAATATGGGATTAGTCACAAGTATTTATGTTTGGTCATCATTAACACCAAGTAGGGAGATGTCCAATACTCAACATTGTTCACCTCTGTGAACTTCTCGGCGGGTGTCCATTTGTCGTAGCCCCTCCCATAGGCTCTATGTATTCCTTATGGAGGATTCTCCATAGAGAAGCACTCCTAGGGAACGTCTCCATCCGACACTTCCAATAGCCGAAATTTGTGCCATTGAAGCGCGGAGGATGAACCGTAGATTGGCCTTCAAAGACCGATGAAGCACCATCTCGATCATGATTGTTGTAGGAAGAAGGAGGTGGAACGTTGTTGTTGTTAGATGCTATATCTAAACCTTGTGCTCTGATACCAATTGTAAGGACCCTGTGCTATGAGGAAAACACTAGAAGGGGGTTGAATAATGTTTATAAAGTTAACAAGGAAATTACGCCTAATTAAAATCCTAACCAACAAAATATGCGAAAATAATATGAAACAACAATTAGAACAAGCAAACACAATATGTTCATGGGTTCAGATTACCCAAGTCAAACCCGACTTGTTCCCAGTAATTTTACGTCCCTATTATCCGGTATACCACCATGGATACCACCCCGATACTCAAGCTAAAACCCTAGCTTGAATTTTTCATTAAGCCCACTTGTAGCAACCCTACAAGTGTAATCAATACACAAGTTTGATGACCGTGATTGCCACAACTTAGGATCAAGCAAAAACTCTCAAAAACCGAGAGCAAATCCAATTTAACGAAAGAGTTATGAAATTGAAATACACACTAACAAAATCTTATGCCTTGAAGTAGAACTTGAAGGAGCAAGAGTGTGGAGTGTGTTGATCTCTTCTTAGAAGAGAGAATAGCCCTTGCACTTGTCACTACCAAATGCCTAGAAGATTAGGAATTGATTCTAGGTTGGTGAGCAAGAGAGAATGAGGGCAAGAAAGAATTGAGCACTTGAGAGCTTGAGCGTGAGAGATGAATCAATGAATGTCTAAGGGTTCCAAGAGTTCTCCAATGGAAGATTAAACCGAGTAAATATAAGGTCTCCCAAAGCCCCCAACAAATTACCTAAAAGCCCTCTCAAAATCAGTGTAAAACATTCCAACGGATTGAATTTACAGACATGACAGGAGACTGTTGAAAGATCGACAGTCGCTTGTTGCACTGTGTCAGAGGGTAAGTGTGAATTCAAATGAAAACTTACCAAGTAGGACAGTCGACTGATGAAGGTTGGACATGCGCCTGAAACCAAGCATGTGCCTGGGAAACCAACGACAAACGTCTGAGCGGTAGAAGTGCAAAAGTTGCCAAATTCCAGAATTCTAGGTAATTAAGGACAAGTGACTAATGTGGTATCAACATGCACCTATGCCATGGGCAGGCGACTGGGAAACCAACGTTCAGCGCATATGTGCACAAGTGCGTAGCTTGCCAAAATAATAATTCTGTGCAAGGGCTGGACATGCAACTGTTGCGGTATAGACATGCGCATGTGCCATGGGCAGGCGCCTGTTAAACCAACGTACAATTCCTGATTGTACAAGTACGTAAGTTGAAAAAATTGGGATCTTTGGGTAAGATGATACAAGCGACTAACTAACAAGTCACATGCGCCTGTAAGGAGCCAGGTGCATGTACATTGTACATAAGTCGCCTGTTGGAAATGAATACTAAAAATCCAAAGTATCCTATGAAAAACTTGTGCATTACAGACGATTGATGGACAAATCACATGCACCTGTACGGAGACAGGCACCCGACAAATGTTCAGCAGTCGCATGTTGAATAACTAAAATGCACATGTTAGAGAATTAAGAGTTAGAGTCCTAGGAAATGAATTCTAATGTATTCCTAGGATAGAATAAGTGATGTGTGAGTGCTCCAAGATAAATATACTTCAAGGCTACATTCTAGGAGAAAGAAACAAAATAATAAAAAGATTATATTAAGTTTTTGCTTCTCTTCTTTCTCTAGAATGATCTTGAAGTCCTTGAAGCTTCTTTCTTTATCTTGATCACCCAATCATCTCTACGAGCTCTGATTGATCATTGATTGTCATTCAATGGCTTGATTGTCATTCATTGCTATTAGATCTTCATAAATGGATTAGGCAATGAATTAACTGCTTAGAGGGGATTAGTCACAAGTATTTATGATTACTCATTATCAAAACCAAGTAAGGAGAAGTCAATACTCAACAACTTTCTCCCCCATGAAATGAGTAAAGTTGAAATCCCCTAAGGGCATCCAGAGTGCACCCACAATGAGAATACAATCAGAGATCAAGGAAGCCCATAGTCGTGCTCGGTCCGAAGCAAAATTAGAGGCATATACAATAGATATAGAAGTAGAGAATCCACCCTTATTTTACACAACAACACTGTTGATCAAACGAGGTGATATGGGCACATTCCCAAACCGCCGGATTGACGAACACCAAAATGCTCCCCTTGGAAACATGCTCATAGTTATGAAAAAACTTCCAATTCTTAGAAAAACACGACGACACTCCATATTCACAAGGGTTATTAGTTTTAGTCTCCAACAGCCTAATAAGGAAGGGCCCAAACTTGTGCACATGATGACAAACATCCGTATGGCAAGCCTTAGAGTTTAGCCCCTGAACATTCCAAAATAAGACCGACATAACTATACGGGGTTAACAGCCACCTTGGTTCTTGTCACTTGAGTACATGCCACTACTTTGGGGATGGGGAGTTATTTGTGCTGGACCGAGGGATAACAGCAAGCTATGTATGCCATTTAGGTTTAGGGACGATTATAGGGTTGATGCAATTAGTAACAGTAAAGGTAGAGGAAGAAGCAGCCATGCCAATAGGGGTGGGGTGGAGCAGCGGTGGGGTGGAGCAGGGGTGGGGTGGAGCGGGTGGGGCTTGTCAATGGAGATGGGATTTTAGGAGGGGGCTTCTTGTACTTAGGGAACTGTGGTCCGAGGGAGATGGGAGAGGCTATGGTGATGGGATAACATGGTAGGGGGCTGTGGGGGGAGAGTAAGGGAGGTGAGTGAGGTTGTTGTTAGGCATTGGGAAGACAAGACATTCATAGATGCAAAATCTGAAAGAACAGTGCGATGAGAGGGGGAGAGACTTCAGGCATGCCATCAGTAAACATGTCTAGAAGGGGAGAGAAAGAGCCCTCTGTGATCAATTTGGGAAGTAGAGCATCACCACTGGTGGGGACATAAAGGCCCGAAGAATGCTGGGGCTCAGCAGCAGAGTGAAACTGGGGCTCAACAGTAGAGCGAAGCAGGGGCTTTGGCTGTTGCTCAATGTCTCCTAACGGCTTGAACTGTTGGCCAGCAGTGGGAGGGATGGACTTAACAGAAACACACCAGGCCGCTGGCTACTGTAAGGAGGGTTTCATCGACACAAAATACAATGGCTGATTGGTAGAGATAGGGAGGTGCTCAATAGGTATAAGGGGGTGGTTGGATGCTGTACAGAGGAGCACATAGGCTCAGACTAGGGCTCGTGTGGTGGCCTAGTCAAAGAGGCACATTGGGAGAGATCGTAGCCGAAGCAGCGACAGTGGGAGCATCACAGTGGCCTCCTCTTGTACTCAACAACAACCGAAAATAGGGTTTCATCAAATTACCAAACAACAACATATTCTGGAAACAATGAATTGGAGTCGACCTCCATGAAGCAATGAGCAAATGACAGTTGGGAAGCACACGTCGTTGCCTCATTCGTGAACAACAGCATCGCAATAGCACTTGCAATCTTACCAATAATAGCCATGGACCAGAGTTAGACGAGGAGTAGTGGGAAGCGGATCCAAAGAGGCACGACCGACAAGAGATCGCGATTCAAGCCAATGTCAGGAGCCCACCATTGGAGGACCACAAGTCTCCCATCAAACAACTAAGGCCCCCATGGAGGATGGATGTGTAGTCCGACGGATCATTGAACTGGAAGAAGAATAATCTGTTCTCACAGGTATGTATGTGGACTCTGGCTTTGGTCTTCCATGAATGGCCAAACCAAGAATGGAGATGACCATAGTAGGGTCGATCCCCGACTACATAGCCCACCAAGGTGTTTGCCCAACGGTCAGCGACAGCTTCCACATCCTTGTGATGAATGCCGACTAACACCCCATCCGCATTAGAGGATGGAGGGGTGAATTACAGCTCACAAATAGGGGTCACTGCCCTACTCGATGAACATATGTCTCTATTGGAAGGGGTAGTAGAGTAGGAGAGCGGGGAATATAGGAAATATGTCAAACAGACATTTTGTCAAGCACCTTGTGTGCCTTGGGTCACCCAAGCACAAAACTGATAGAAGCCTCACCGAAGTGGGCCGTGGTCCTCTTGGACGTCCCAACATCAACCAGTAGTCGGGGAGCTGAGACCAGCCCATCGCTACCACTCATCACACCATTGCCTTTTCGATCACCTCTCATAGGCCCATCTTGCCCAGAGCTAGGAATTGGGGGAACTTTGTTTTGCCTTAGTCGAGAGACAACATGGACCCAAATACCAGATCCAACATCATCACCAACCCCCCTCCAGTAGCTTCTCTAGTAACCCCACACCTAGCTTCATCATCACCCAGATGACTAGAGCTCGTGCGCGCACGCTCTCTCTCTCTCCCTCTCTCTCTCTCTCTTTGTTTTTGTGTGTGTGTGTGTGTGTGTGTGTGTGTGTGTGTGTGTGTGTGTGTCCTTCATGAAATATTATCTTCTATAAATAGCATTAAGTAATAGTGCTAGCAATTGGTCTTCATCATTCATATTTTTTACTAACAAAAATCAAATTGTTTGTTGGATTTGGTTGGCTTTGATGATGATAGAGAATTAATAGGTTTTCAAGTTGCAAATGAATATAATATAAATGAGGATTTAAATTATCTATCTAGTATTGTTGTATGTTTCATAGAGGAGTAATTACAGAGTAATGAAGATTTTAATAAAAGAATATAGACTAAAAACTTTGACATGTTCATATCGAGACGTTCTAATGAACATAGTTATGGTTGACTCTTATTAGATCATGTGCGTTTTTGTTGACGATGGCAACAATTAATTAAATATAAATTGTGGTGTCCTCTTATGGTTCTATTTATTTATTCGTCAATTTTGCTTTTAAAGCATAAACCCATTTTCAAAATTAACAGCTGGACCTGTGCCTTAGTCTGACCTTTAATATTAAATAATAAGCTAATAAATTTTAACTTTGTGCATAATATTTTAAATTAACAAAGTCAAAAGTAGATAAAATGTGAAAAAAATCAATATTTATGCATTCATAACAAATATACATTATTCTAAAAAGTAAAACTACTGAGCATGTTGTCAAAAACATGTTTTATTTTATTTTTATACCAATGTAAAGTGAGAGAATTTTTATTTATCAATTGACGGTAATAAATACATTATATTATATAGTTTATTCCATGATTTGACTACATTATAAGAATCCATATAAATATATTAGAAATATAAAACGTAAACATATTTGTCATACAAATATATCAAATTCATGAATCAAATATATGGAAGTACATATCTCATTTGGGCATATCAGACCAATTACCATAAATGCATAATTGGTCCATTTAAAAATCAGGCCTTAAACCTATCCCTAAACTCGCTTTAACATGCATGTGCTAAGTTAGACTCAGACCAAGCCAGGCCAAATTACCTGACCTACCTGCATCCCATTAAACAGAGTTTAATGAAACTATAGACGATTGTACAGTAAAGACCATGACTTTGGCAGGTGTCCAGTAAAAAAAGTCCAATACATAACCAAAACATACAAAACATACATAAGAACACCAATAATAGTAGAAAAACGTCTGAAAGTATATAACCAATAGAAAAAAGAATGCATATTCCCAAACAAAAAGGCCACATAAGCAAAAGAGGAATGATGGAATCGTGCGGCTAGTAATTGGACGAAGCCTATGTTATAAAGATGTCAAGGTCGACCATCGAAGGTGGGTGTTGGAAGGTTGGCTACTCTAGAGTCCTTTGGAAGTGTGCATTCCTAAAAGGAGAAGAGATCAATCATAGTAAAAATGTCTAAGAGATGCTGTGAGATATGTCACTGATGATGTGGCAGATCCACTCTTTTCCCCATTTCCTAAATTGACTAGTAAATAGTCGTCACCAGCTCGCACTAGCATAAATGAATCTATTTTTTTGATAAATAACAAGTACCATATTCACCATAGGTCTATTACTGATTATGGGGGAAAAGGAGAGGCATGGATTCTACAATGTATATGTGATTCTATTAACATTTTGAGAAATAACAATGGATGAGAAGATGGTCTACCGACTCTTCTGGGACATATGACTGGTCCAACTCAACATCCAAGGTTATCTATAGTAACGATGGATTTCTTGCCATCTAACAAGAGGAAAGTACAAACCTTCAAAAGTATTCTGGTCATCTAGATGGCCTTAGCCATAGGACCATAGAGCACACTTGAATTAAGAAATTTATACATTAACTTGATTAAGAAAGACTAGCCCGATATCCAAGTAACCATATTAGGGAGATCATTATGGTATAAGGATCTAATAATGTTCCTAAGGCATGCTTTCTTTTGTGTAGCCCCAAGGATTTGCTGCTAATCTATAAATTAAACTGCTACATAAAAATCATAAAAGTCGTATATTTACACACGTATACTCAAGCGATACTTGTAGATCCAAAATCTCTTTAGGTAAAGACTAGAAGTGACGCGTTCGCGTCTTACAAGAAATGCCTTATATCTCCTTTCTCTAACGAGCACCTTAGATGAATCACATGACGAAGAATGGCTCCACAATTCACGAGCCCTCCAAGAACTCGAACCACCCTCCTCACTTTGTTATAGAAAAGAAGGAGAAGGAAAAACTTTTGATTATGTGCAAGAGATTCTCCTTTTGAATATGTTTGAATATCTCTGCACAATGAGGCTTTTTCTCAAAAAGATTGATGTGTCCTCAACGGGCTAGGAAAGGCCCCCTTTTATAGTGCAAGGGAGAGCCAAAGCTGATTCGAATTTAGTGTTCGTATAGAACTCAACCTCTTTCCTAAACACGCAAAGAAGAAGACACATCTTAAATCAGTTTTAATTATATTATAACTCTTGTATATGAATTATATTAGATTTATGATTGATTTCCAATCAAATCTTGCATCAATATGGAATTCGACGTCATGCCATGTTAGCACTAATCCATTAGTCGACTCGTGACTGTAACTAGTCAACTAGTCAACTATATGTAATGATTCCAGGCTGACTAATCAACTAGCACCTAAGTACTAGCCGACTAATGGCTGACTAGTGGACTAGTGCCTAAGCACTAGTTGACTAATCACTGCTGAGTGGCTATCTTCTTCTTGTCTGATCATAACCCCTTGTGATCTTTTCCCTCAAAGTTTCTTCCTTCTCTTTTCGTGAGGAGTTCATTATCAGTGTGAGACTCTAATAGCCCGATTCTTACTATAATAGTGAACACATTCACATCATGTCACCAATCATAAGCGATCCTAGCTGAGCATCCAACGCCTGTTTTAGAATCATCATTATCTGGTTTGTGAGACTAGAATCTCTTCAAGATAATCTGGCCCTTACAGTGTTATATTCCATGTAGTCTGGTCCCTTCGTCATCACTATGTCTCTAAGGTGTCTAGAATACATTATAGAGTCAAACTCCATTACCCCTTAAACCCGTTGAGTTAAATGCGATCACATAATTATTAATTGGATGACACTTGTTAACTCTTAATAAGTCCATCTACTACTTTGGCTAGTAATTACTATGGATCCATTTACTCAACTACGACACTAACCTTCCATACTGTAGGAGACAAATCCTGGTAGTATGGCCACTCCCGTCACATGCTTCTAACCATACCCAGCATGTACCTACATATCAGTTGTAAAGCCATTGTTCAGTAACAACCAACATATGATTTTCCACATGTAATGCCCTTTAGCACATCACCAGTCAAAAGACTAACCTGCACCTGCCACCTAAGATCTTCTGTTGAGACTCAGAGTATGATAACCATACAAAGGTATCTGGACGAGTCGTTTTGTGAACTTGTTCTCCTAATAAGCACATGTGCATTATCTAACAATGTCTCTACATCGAGTGACTATAAGGCCATGCACTACCATCCGATGGTATTGATTAATGAACACTAGTCTAACTGAAATATCGAAGTCCAGTCTTGATATTCCTCTGACTAGGAACAGCTCTGGACATATGACTGACGGACACATTGGTCTCATTATCATGATCTTATCATGATCCCAATGTTCCTCTCATATGTCCTAGGACTTTGTCTATACATCATATAATCACAACAACCATACATATGATATCATAGATAAATATTATCAAATATCTTACTATCATTTTGAAGGAGATGTCTATTACAATTACAATAATTGTCTTAAGAGCATATATTCCCCAACATCTCTCACTTGCACTTACAGCTAATTATTACGATACCTCATACCGATTTTATCCACTAAAAACTCATGTTTGTTTTATGGAAGGGCTTTCATGAGCAGGTATGCTACATTATCATATGTATTCATTTGTATATCAATGTCACATCGTCTTTGAATTTCATGTACCAAGTGAAACTTCCTCAAGATGTTTCTAGTTTCTTGTAAGATCTAAGTTCCTTGGCCAGAGAAACTGTCGCATTTTTGTCACATTATGAAGATATTGGATCAATAATCAAAGGAACAACATCAAGTTCTGTAACAAACCTCTTCATCCAGACCGCCTCCTTTACCGCATCATTGGTTGCGATGAACTCAACTTCCATCGTCGAATTAATTATAGTATCTCGCTTGGAACTTTTTCAACTAATCACCACTCTGGTGAGAGAAAAAATATCCTGGCACCGATTTGTTGTTGTTAGATGCATTTTATACACATATTTCTGCACTTCCACCCAGCACTTTTGACTCTTATTATACATCATTCACACCATTTACGTCTGTTTCTATCCACTTTTATCCTATTTACACTCTCGGGATATGTTTTGTATATTTCAGGATAAAGCACGCAAAACGATACAAGATGGTAGTAGAAGAAGCGACGTAAAGAAGATGGCGAGCAACGATGGAGCTTAGATGCGACGGGAGCAAAGAAAAGGTAGATTTTTCAGGCAACATGGCCATGTGAATGCATGCATGGCCTTGTCAGCATGTCAGAAAAGAAGCCCATTGTGCTGCTTCAGTGACACGACCTTGTGTATACCCCGCACCGTCGTGCAGAAATCCATACAGAACGCCAAAAGGTTCTCTGCAAACACGGCCGTACAACGCTGCCATGTTAAAACTGAGGACAGAACTCCAACTGTAAACATGGTCGTGAGACACGGCCGTGTTCAAATCAAGGCAGGGCACAGTCTGTAAGCACGACCGTGCCTTAAGGACGTGCACCTGGAGACGCCTGAAGCCGCCTAGAGGTACCAGAGATCGATTGACACGACTGTGCCGATTAGTGACATGGCCGTGCGCAATATGGCTCGTTTATATTGCGTTGTCTAAGGGTGACACTGTCGTGCCACATTCCAACATAGCTGTGTCGCATTCTGACAAGGCCGTGTGCCCGCTATTGTATAAAAGAGATAACTAATAGACAATTTGGTGGGTGCCTAGAGGAGAGACATCTGTTGTTGGGCGAAATTGGAGCTGTTTTCTTTAAGTTTTTGAGTTTTTGTTTCCTCCAATTATTGTAAGAAGCTTTTAACTCTTATTATTGAATTTTATGGATCTTTGTTTCATTTCTATTTCCATAGTCCTTAGTATTGCCATTGATTTGTCTCTCCCTTTTGTAACGACCGGTTTCCATCTATGTTTTGGCTATTATATATATATTATGGATGTTCTCTCCTTGTGTGCTTTTCTCTGTCAGACGTTTTCTTTCAGTTCTTTCTGATCTTCTCTTTGATGAACTTCATCTTGGCCGTATCTTAGAGCTAGAGCAATCTTAGAAGCCATGTGAATATTCCCGAAGCTTCGTGCTTCAATTCGACACTTTTCGTGCATCTTAGTTGGTTCAAGAAGGAGAACCAACCGACTAGATTACAATCTAGTCGGTCGGCAACCCTTCAGGAACCGACTAGTTCATCTAGTATTTTTCAGCTGAGTTACTGTTTACGTTTAGTCGGTCTAAGCACATTCATCGACCGACTAGTTCCCAAACTAGTCGGTTAGAACTTGTTCTCAGACCGACTAATTCTGAGTTCTTCCTGACAGCCAAGTTACTGTTTACAGTTAGTCGGTCAAAGAACGACTATCGACCGATTAGTTGCCAAACTAGTCGGTTAGAGTTTCTTCTCAGACCGACTAACTCTCAGTGCTTATTGTCTATATTATTCGACCCTTAGTCGGTCTATGAACATTCACCGACCGACTAGTTTCCAAACTAGTCGGTTGACGAGCCTTCACAGACCGACTAAATATGTCTACCCTGTACAGACCCTGTTCACTGTTTGCCTTTTTGTCGGTCTCAGTTGGAGGACCGACCGACTAGTTCCCAAACTAGTCGGTCGACCACTCTTCACTGACCGACTAGTTTGCCCAGTAACCTTAGGTTAAGTCGTAGCCGCCGCACCCTTTCTTTATTTAAACCCTCGATCTTTTCTATTCTTCCTTCATATTTTCTAGCCGACGTTTCTTCTCCATCTTTCCCCAACCTTCCTCTTGTCTTCCCTCATCCTCCCGAGCTCTCTCTCTCACCCTCCATTGCGCCGGCACCACCCCGTAGGCCGCCGGCCGACCCTAAAACCCCACAAATTCTCTTTTGCTCTAGTTTTCCCCTATATTCTCCATTCTCCAGATCCATTATATATCAGCTGCGAGGAGTTCTCTTCGACCACAACTTCTTCCCGGATCGCTTCTTTCGTTGCCGTGCTAGATCCGATTTGGCGACGGTAATCCGGAGATCATCGAGATCCTCTCCTAACTGCAGATTCGTAGGCGTCTTTGATCGTCGTTCTTCCGCTTCGTATACGGTTAGTGATCTACCTTTAAATCTTCCCATAACCCACACTATAATTTAGAAAACCTAATAAAAATGGATTGCTAGACGTTGTAGGTTTCCAATGCAAAACTGGATTAAATCATACAATTCTGATTCTCTGCTTTGACTATAACAGCGAACCCATTCCCCCGTAGAGTAGCGATTCGTGTGACAACTCTCGTCGATCAACAAACCTCGGTACCAGGCAAGTGAAACTTGCCAACCCTTGTTTAGGCCATGCTTTAGGCCATTTCTTTGCTTTTAGCGCGAAAGAGACTAGACCGTGAAATGATAGCGGTTTTGGTGCAATTTCAAGTTCTAGCTTGACAACGAAGCTAGAATTATCTTTTGTCATGTCATGCCATGCATTTGCCTGTCACGTTTAATTTCTTTAACGGTATGCAATTTAAATTGAATATCTGCCATGCATTGCATTCTTACATTCCATTTGATTTGTATGTTGCATCGCATCACACGCTACCAAATAAATGTACAATCCGTGTTTCCGTGTTTCCGGCTAGGCACCTGCTATGAGGGCATAACCCTATGCCATACTTGTTAAAAACACTTCCTGGCTCATGATCCAGAAGCGAGCATTCCATGTTCGGGGGTAAAGCCCTGGCTCGATACACGTGGAGGAGTAGGGATAAACGGTCACTTGAGCGTAAGAGTTGGCCCGTACAGCCTCTCTAGCCAAAGGGCGGAATCTCTGTGCACGACGTGTTTACTATACTTGTACTTGTCCTTGTGAATGTTTACATGTACCATGCCATGTTATTTGTTTCCATGTCATGTTGTTACCTGCCATGCTATAAATCATGCCGTGTCATAAACTGCGGTTACTTTACTTGCTGTTCCCTTTGCATAAAATGTCATGTCATACCATACTCTAGAATTGCTAGGTTGCTTTTACTTTTCTATAGTTTCCTTGCACAAAGTCTCGTAGACTTTGCTGACATGTGCCCCTTCTCTTTGAGTGTCGCATGTTAGTTGCTGAGCCAGAGACCGCTGTTGAGGGCGACGAGTTCGTGGAGTTCGTGCTTGATTCTGTTGCTGACGTGGAGTACGAGGACACCGATGACCAATATTAGTTCTTTCCGCAGTTCTTTGTTAGTTGTTGTTGTTTGTCGGTGAGTAGCACCATTTTGTTAGTTGTTTCTTGTTGGCCATGCTGTGCCTTTTCTTTTGGACTCTTTTGTTAGCCGGGTGGCTTTTCTGGTTGTTGGAATATTATCTGGACTAGAGATTTATAATTTATTATTATTCGTCTCTTTCTATTATTGTTATCTTTGTTCCGTGTCACATAACAGGGATCTGCGTGTTTATTCCAGACGCTTTACAGGCTGAAGCCTCACAGCTTCATGCCTGAGCGGGCCTCGTCATGCCTCGCCTCCATTTTAGGGAAGCGGGTCGTGACAGGTTTTGTTGGTGGCCCATGCAGGTCCTCTCCTCTGTAACTGTGACTTAATCGGAACAACGATAAGAATTATAGAATGTCCGATAAACAATTTCGACGCCCGAGTTATAAGGCTAAGAGTCTGATTTTATTTCGTTTTTCTGTGTCATTAGATGGCTGGAAGACGGAATACCCGTGCTGGTGGTGGTGTGCCCCCTCGTGTCGAGGAGCCGGACCAAGAGCCCACCAACGGGGAGATTATGCGGATGTTGCATCAGATGATGCAGGTGTAGCAAGGGATGCTTCAGAATGCCTGGAATGTTCCGCCTGCTCGAGCAGCGCAGCCAGTCCAGAATGTCCCTCGCTCTGAGCAAGGAGCGAAGCAGTTTCGGGAGTTGGACCCCGCTTACTTCGATGGGACCAAAGGACCTCTAGCTGCTAACGAGTGGACCAGGAATATGGAGGACAAACTAAAGATGTCGAAGGTCGACCCGGCTGGATGTGTTGACTTGGCGAAGAGACAGCTTAGAGATAATGCTCGGAACTGGTGGGATGCAGAGGAGGAAATGCTGGAGGAGCCGATATCTTGGGCTACTTTCAAGTCCAGATTTGATGAGGAGTATTTTCCGAAGGCTGCCAGGAGGGAGAGAGCGCAGCGCTTCATCGACCTGAAGCAGGGGAGCTTGACGGTGGACCAGTACCACCAGGAGTTCACCAGGCTGAGCCGTTTCGTACCGAAGTGTAATTTTAGCCTGTAAGGATCAATACACTAGAGGGTGGTGAATAGTGTATATAAAAAAATGTCGCAAATAAAATGTTAGTAATATTTGCAAAGATGGCACATAAATAAAAAGACAAGTACTGAAATTAAATCAATCGCAAACACAGAGATTTATCCTGGTTTGGATCCTTGTGATCCTACTCCAGTCCTCTACCCCGTAGAGATTTTCAATCCACTATAATCACTTGCCCCGCAAGCACGAACTTACAAAAATGGCGACACTCCCCGTGTCCCAAACTTTGTACAATCTCTAACAGAGATTCAAACCTGTAAAATAATGAAATAGAAAAAACACATATAGCCTTGTTATAATTTTCAGAGAAAGAATTCAAGGATGGTGTTTAGAAGATGAACTTCAAGATGTAAAAGATATGTAATGAAGAGCAACACTTGAAGTTCTCTGGTTCATAAAAGAAGAGAGAGATCTATTGATTTCTTCTTACAATTATGAACACAAACAACTTTCCAAAAATGATGTTGAAAAATCCAAGTTCTTCCGTTCTTAAATGAAGAAGGAAATCTAATGATTTCTTCTTACAAATAAGAAAAGAACAACTAATGGCCTAAAGCTTTAGAAAAGAGAAGAATTGATTCCAACAAATAAGAGAGTAAAGAAGAGGAAAGTGTGTGTAAGAAAAGAGAGGGTCTACCCCTTTATTTATAGTGTTTAGGGACGGTTGGGAACTGTAGTTAACGTTGGAAAACGGGCAGGAACCGTCCCTGAAAATTTGGTATCAAAACGGCTAGTTTTGAAACTGGTCGACCAAAAGGACAAATTGGTCGACCAAAATTTAGAGAGGGAATTTCGACAGTTGGAAGACATTTCTAGAATCTACACAGTTAGAAGAGTTTGCACATGCAATCCCATAACCAAATTCGAAGGTTTAAAATTGGTCGACCAAAATGGGGTTATTGGCTGCCAATTTTCAAAGTTGCGAATTTTCAAAATTGGGAAGTGTAGATCTCTGAGGTATGGAACCTAGATGACTAAGATATATTATCACAAGGCTTTGTGACTCTAATAAAGTAAATTTTACATTGATTACATAAAGCCGTAGATAGGACTGCATCTGCAACTGAATCTGAGAAGCTTCTTTGCAGGAGATCCTTATCAAGTGATTATATATCCAAGTCGTGGATTAGGTGCCTTTGTCTTTCCAGCTTCATGAATGGTATATCTGATTGAGTATGCATGAAGATATCTGATTGTGTGGAACTCAGCATTGATATGTATCTGCATACATAGAGTTAGTAGCACTGAATGTGTTTGTCATATCAAAACCATATGGGAATAGAAATATGGAATTATGAAATTCCAACATTCTCCCCCTTTTTGATGATGACAAACATGAAAAATATATATAGATAAAATTGAACATATCAGATATACTCCCCCTGAATATGTGGAGTTAGTGAATACTCCCCCTGAGTAGATGAAATATATTCTCCCCCTTTGGAATCCTCAAAAAGAGGCAAAGTAAAGAGTAGTTAATACAAGAAAAGATGAGGGGAATATAAAATGTTGTCAAAGTAGATAGCCGATTAAAAAATTGAACTGAATTTGGCCAGAGTTGGAAAATGAAGTGTAGGTCAAATAAAATAATGGAGGCCGTAATAGTTAAGTGAGGCCGAAGGGAAATAATGATGAAAACATGGTCATTGGCATGGGCCGAAATGGGCCTGAAAAAAAATAATTAATGTACAAGGTAGTAAAGAAAATGTATAATAAGGCAGGCCGAAGTATTGAGTATATTGGTTTTTGAAAAAAAATGAACATAAGAGAACGTGGAGAAACAAAGTCTTGTGAGTGATGAGGAACAAAAGTGCACAGTAGTAAAAATTGGCAAAAACAAGCAAGCAATGTGAAGAATGTTGCTAAAAAATGAACAGGGAAGCCCTGCTTATGTAAGAGAGTCCAAAATATAGCAGTGAATGCATATAGAAGAATGAATATGAACAGAGTACAGCACAAGAACAAATGTCAAAACAAAGCCAAAGGGCATTAATGGTAAAAAAATACTAAGAAGCCAGCACCAATCTAGCCAAAAGAACATGCGAAATATATCAAACAGAAGATGTAGGCACCACAAAACTACGTACAGAACAACAAAAAATACACAGATTAGTGACACAAAAATAAATATATCCAAACGGACCAAGTAAAGGACAGACAGACATCCCATAGCCTGAACACCATAGGACAAAAAAACATAGCCAAAGACTAAGAGAACAACTTGCCAAAGAACTACAGCAAACAACAAAAAGAGCATAACAATACCAACATAAAACTAGTGACAGAATACAAGAGCTAAGAACGAAGGCTAAGTACATACAGTCCACTTTAGCCAAGTACACAAAATAGCACATAGTCCTAAACAGCAGATATCCCAGATACATCAAACTAAACAGGGCAACATAACCAACAGAACCATATAGGCCACAAAGTGCCTAGCAACAACCTAAGTAACTATCGTCAGAAATATCACCAAAGTGCCTATGAAAAGAGTATCCGAAGTACCAAACCAACCAACAAAGAACCAACAGACAACCAAGCGAAAAACAACGAGGATCAACAGCAAACAGGAGCCCTGGATTACTATGGTCGAGAGGAGGAGCCAGGCCTGGTAGGAGACACATCAGACGAACGTCTAGCGACCCGAAAGTGTAGCGACTCGAAGTGGTTTGCCAGAGAGGCAACAGCAGTAGTAAGGTCGTCCATCCGCCTATTATGCTCGTGTAATGTAGCATCACCAGTACTCAAGTGGGTCTGAATCCCATGAAACCCATCGTGCATCTCGCCTTGTATATCCTGAAATCCTCGAGTCACGGAATGACGGAGTGCACGAATCTCGCCAAGAATAGAATCATGGCCAGAGGTCGGGGTAATGGGAGTGGAAGGGGAAGCTGCAGTCTGAGAATACCGTTTCCGAACCGGAACACGGCCACGAGTGCGAGAAGAACCGGGAGTATGGGATGTGGGAGTGGGTCAGGAAGTAGGAGTAGGACGAGATCGCGGAGAACGAGTACGAGTGCGTGGAGAGCGAGACATGGACCGAGTGACTGGACGGGAGGGAGTGGGAGAGGTGTCAGGGTCAGCGGCATCGGCATCGACATCAGCATCGGAGCCATCATCAGAGGCAGAAGTGTCAGAGATGACCAATTGCATGTGAGTGAGTGTGGCAGAGGTAAAATCAACCGGATTGAAAATAGCGGCAGAATTGGCGAATGGAATCTGAAATGCCTCTAAAATCCTAGTGATCAGGGATGGCAAAAAAACATAGGTCTTAACAGGCTTGGCCAATGTGTCAAGTAAGACAGAGCCCCAGTAGACAGGAAGTTCGCCCAAGATAGCATAGAGACAGCGGGTTGTGTTGTTACTAACATAATTCAGAGAACCAATCTTAGGGGCGAGGTTGGTCAGAATAAGCTTGACCATCATCCTAGATGGGGGATGAAGAGTCGCTGTGGACCGCTTGGGATGAAAATCATTGGCCAAAAGCCATTTAATCGAGGGATCGTTGAGAGTGTCAGGGAGAGGCTGAACATTGTGGGAGGGCAAGTGCAGTAGGGAAGAAAGCATAGGTCCAGTGAGGCGGAAAAAGAAACCATTTATGATAGTGGAAATGGAGAGCATACCGGCCTGTTTGGAGGAATCCAGGTTCGCGTAGAACTCACGAACGAGGGCCGGAAAGTAGGGTGTGCGGTTAGTTGTGGACCAGAGACCAACGAGTCCGGCGGAATGGAGAGGGGCCAAGATCCGAGAGAATCCGTGGTCACTGAAGTCAACGTGACGCTCAGGGTGGAATGGGAGGCGCTCCAGGAGGTGGAAATGCTGAGAAGCCGCCGGAGAACGGAAGTAGGCCGGTGCCGGGGTGGCAATGAAATCTGGAGTGGGCTGAGCCATCGGGAGTGAACGTCGAAGGAAGTCGAAGGAAGACCGAACGAGAGGCGAGGATCCATCGAAAGGGGGTGGTCGCCGACGAAGACGGGTCGGATCCGTCGAAACCGAAGATCGGGCGGCCTAGGAGAGCGGCGGAGGAGCGATTGAAGGGAGGAGGCGGAGGATCGGCCACGTGCGAGTGTATGGAGGGAGGCGCCGGCGGATGTAGAGGATGGAGGCCGGCGATTTGAGGGGAAGACGGCGGATTTAGAGGATGGAGGTCGGCGGGTTTCTTTGGGGAGAAGGAATGGCTGTGGATGCGTTGGGAAAAGAAAAAGGGGTAGAGATATTTTATGAGACTTAAACTCCCTAGGCAAGAATTAAATAGGGTTAAAATGTAGTTATGGGAAGTTGAAACGGATAGAATTCCAATCGGGAGAGAAGTTTTAGAAACGAATCCCACCAAAATTTGAAAACGAAAGGATGGGTTCAGTTTCTAAAACAGAAATGGAGGGAACAGATAACGAGAATAAGCAGGAAGACGAAGTAGTTACCGAAAAATTAAACAATAATAAAAAATTCGACAATTGGCGACCAATTTTGGTGAATTGGTCGACCAATTTCAAAAATACCCAGAAAAATTTGAAAAAATTTGAGAAAAATTCTAAAAATAAAAATAAGAATGTGTCATAAGTCCGATTCACTAATAATCCCTAAATTCCTACGAAGCTTAATAAAAGTCTCTTCTTTCAACGGTTTAGTCAAAATATCAGCTGTCTGATGTTCAGTAGCTATAAATTTAAGAACTATATCTCCTTTCTAAACATGATCATCTAGAAAATGATGACGTACATCAATATGTTTTGTACGAGAATGATGCACAGGATTTTTAGAAAGATTAATAGCACTAGTATTATCACACATAATAGGGCAAGTAGAGCAATCAATACCATAGTCAGATATAGTTTGTTTCATCCATAAGATTTGATCACATGCTAAACCGGCGGCAATATATTCTGCCTCGGTTGTAGATAATGAAACGGAGTTTTGCTTTTTGCTAAACCAAGATACTAAAGCATGACCTAAAAAGTTGCAAGTACCACTGGTACTTTTACGATCTGATTTGCAACCAGCAAAGTCTGCATCACTATAAGATAATAAATCAAATGTGCTTGACTTGGGATAAAATAAGCCAAAATCAGAAGTGTGCTTAACATATCTAATAATCCTTTTTACGGCAGTTAAGTGTGAAACTTTAGGATCTGCCTGAGAACGTGCACATAAACATACTGAAAACATAATGTCTGGTCAACTAGCCGTTAAATAGAGTAGAGAGCCAATCATACCTCTGTAAAGACGTTGATCAACACTCTTACCATTTAAATCTTTGTCGAGAGATGTAGATGTACTCATTAGAGTACGTTTTTCTGCAGAACTTTCTAAACCAAAACGCTTGATGAGTTATTTAGAGTACTTGCTTTGGTGAATGAAGTTTCCTTCCTTCAATTGTTTGATTTGAAGACCGAGGAAGTAATTGAGTTCACCCATGTGACTCATCTCAAATTCTTTCTGCATAATCTTAGAAAAATCTTGACAAAGAGATTCATTAGTAGAACCAAAAATAATATCATCAACATATATTTGAATAATGATTATGTCAGATTTAATATTTTTAATAAAAAGAGTGGAATCTATTTTACCAATATTATAACCAGAATTTAAAAGATAGCTTTTAAGTCTTTCATACCAAGCACGAGGTGCTTGTTTGAGACCATAAAGAGATTTCTTTAATTTGAAAACATGATTTTCAAAATTTTCATGATGAAAACCAGGAGGTTGTTCAACATAAACTTCCTCCTTAAGAAATCCATTTAAAAAAGCACTTTTGACATCCATTTGAAATAATTTAAAATCTTTAAAACATACAAATGATAACAACATGCGAATAGACTCCAGACGAGCAACTGGTGCATAGGTTTCATCATAATCAATACCTTCTTCTTGATTATAACCTTGTGCAACCAATCGTGCCTTGTTTCTAATTACCTGACCAGATTCATCCAATTTATTTTTGAATACCCACTTGGTACCAATAATTGAATGATCTGTTGGTCTGGGAACTAATTCCCAAACATCATTTCGTTGAAATTGATTGAGTTCTTCCTGCATTGCGATAATCCATGAACTATCTTCACATGCATCTTTGATGTTCTTTGGTTCAATGGATGAACGGAAAGCACAATGCGCCATTTGTTCAATTTGACGACGAGTTCTAACTTCATCTGTAATATCTCCAATGATTAAATCGGATGGATGATTTGGAACTTGTGCAAAAGCCTTGGGAAGATATGTATTATCTGAAATAGACTCAACAGAATGATTAGTAGCATCAATTTCATCAAGTTTGATATTATCTAAAGAATTAGATAAAGGTAATATATTTTCTTCATCATCAACAATGGGAGACTTAGATGAGGGATTCTCATCAAATGTGACATGTAGTGATTCTTCAACTGTTGAAGTTCTTTTGTTATATACTCTGTAGGCTTTGCTACGTGTTGAGTATCCAACAAAAATACCTTCATCAGATTTAGAATCAAATTTATTAAGTGCATCTTTAGTATTAAGAATAATACATTTACATCCAAACACTTTAAAATATGATACACGTGGAATGCGATCAAAGAATAATTCAAAACATGTTTTATTAAGCAATTGCCTTATGAGAATTTTTTTCATAATGTAACATGCAGTTGCGACAGCTTCAGCCCAAAAATATTTCGGTAAATTACTATCACAAAGCATTGTTCTTGCACATTCTTGTAAGGTTCTATTTTTCCTTTCAACTACTCCATTTTGAGGAGGAGCACGAGGAAAAGAAAAATTGTGAGAAATGCCATTTTCATTACAAAACTTGGTAAATGATTCATTTTCAAATTCTCCTCCATGATCACTACGAATAGTGACAATGTTAGAAGATTTGATTTTTTGTATCTTTTTACAAAATATTGAAAATTCTTCAAATGCATCATTCTTGTTATGTAAGAATATAACCCAAGTATATCTTGAATAATCATCAACAATGACAAATGCATATCTACTTCTATTTAAAGAAGCTACTCTAGAAGGACCAAACAAATCTAAATGTAAGAGTTCTAATGGTCTCTTTGTTGAGATAACATCCTTTGATTTAAAAGAAGATTTGTGCATTTTTCCTTGTTGACAAGCATCACAAAAATGTTTGTGTTTGAAAGAAATATTTGGCATTCCATTTACTAATTTGTATTTTGAAATGTGTGCTAGATTTTTGAAATTAGTGTGTCCAAAACGTTTATGCCATAAAAGTGTATCATCAGATGTAATTATTAAACAATGATTATTTGTGGTAACAGACATGCATACGATATAAATATTATTTTTACGCTTACCACGAAACAAAACAGATGACATATCAGAATCATAAATAATGCAATCATTTTGTTCAAAAACTATTTTGTAATTTTTATCGCATGACTGACTAATGGAAAGTAAATTATGTTTCAAACCGTCAACCAAGTGAACATTCTCAATGATAGGCTGATTTGTATTGCCAACTGTTCCAGTGCCTATGATTTTTCCTTTCTTGTTGTCACCAAAGGTAACTGTGCCTCCTTGTTTGTACTTGACGTTTGAAAGTAGTTTGACATTTCCTGTCATATGTTTTGAACATCCACTATCCAAAATCCATCTTTCCTTTTTAGGTACCTGAAAGATAAAACATTAAGTATTGGTACCCCTTTTTGAGGGTCCTTGGGATTAGATTTTTGGAAGCCAAACCCAAGTGGAATTTGGCTTTTTAATATAATCATTAGAATGAACTATAGCATGTATATAATGAGAAATGTAATCATTTCTATCTTCTAAGCATGAATTCTTAGGAACCCATATACTAATTGTAGTAGGTTTCCTAGAAGATGGTTTTGAAATGTTAGAAACATTTCTTTGTGAAGAAGAAGTAGGAATGTTTACTTTCTTTGTGTAAATAAATGCGTGATTCTTCTTTTGAGGTTTAACAAAAGTAGTTATTCCACAAGAAGAAGAAGTGTTACAAGATTTGGGTGCATCCTTATGAGAATATCCCAGACCTTGTCTATGATTTGCAGGATATTGTATTTTTAGTAAATCATCAAGATTAGTCTTTCCTTTATTAAATTTATTAATATTGGAAGACATCTCGTCGTATTTCATTTTTAGTGATGAAACATTTTTATCCATTTCGGATATTTGTGTATGTAGTTCTAGATTCTTAGTTTTGAGAATATCATTCTCTTTACTAAGATCTAAATTTTGAGAAGATGTATTCTCAATAGGTGTAGTGTTCTTAGAAGAAGATAATTCTTGATATTTCACAAGGAGATCGTTATTATTCTGTTTCAAAGATCTATGTTGACTATTTAAATTTATGAAACGAGAATAGAGATCTTTCAATGCATCTAATAATTCTTCATTACTAAAGGTACTTACCTCATCTTCATTATCTTGTGCCATAAAGCACATGTTGGCACTTTCATTTAGATCATCATCTTCATCATCTGAAGAATCATCCCATGTTGCTGCAAATGCCTTTTTCATTTTGTCAAACCTCCTTTCTTTTCTGGATTGATCATTGTTGGAAGTTTTGAACTTTTCTTTGAGAAGTGGGTAGTCTTTCTTCATATGTCCTGGCTTATTGCAATTAAAACAAAGAGAAGAATCAGTATTCTTAGATTTAAAATTATTATACTTACCTTTCTGAAAGAATTTTCTGTTGTTTTTGGCAAAAAATGCCATATCATCATCTGAATCTTCATTATCTGATGTTGCGTTGAAGGCAAGTACTTTCTTCTTTTGATCTGATTCTTCTTTCTCATCTTGTAGTGTAACTTCATGGGCCATTAAGTTACCAATATGATCATCCATAGATAATGTGGAAAGATCATTGGCTTCCTCAATAGCGGTGATCTTTGGACGTCATACTGGAGTTAAAGCTTTAAGAGTTTTCTGAACCTGTTCAAGAGAAGTGTAAGTTTTTCCAAGAGCACTTAAAGAATTTATAATATTAGTAAACCTGGTGTTCATTTCTCCAATTGTCTCTTGGTCCTTCATCTTGAACAACTCAAATTTGTGAACCAAAACGGAAATCTTGGTTTCCTTCACTTTACTGGTTCCTTCATGAGTTACCTCAAGTATATGCCAAATCTCCTTAGCATTTTTGGCCTGAGATACTCGATTAAACTCATGTTTATCCATAGCACAAAATAAAGCATTCATGGCCTTTGAGTTGTTGGTTTTTGCAGTTTTTTCATTGGTGGTCCAATCAGCAATAGGAGTAGTTGGCTTTTCGTATCCTGACTCTACGATGTCCCAAATCTCATAATTCATACTTTGGAGATGAATCTCCATTCGTATTTTCCAATATGAGTAATTTGAACCATCAAATAGAGGAGGACGAGTTTGAGAGTGCCCTTCAGGATGCTGATTGTAGTTGTGTGGAACTGCGTTCATGTTTGAGGAACTTGCTGCCATCTTAACCTTGCTCTGATACCAAATGTAATTTTAGCCTGTAAGGATCAATACACTAGAGGGGGGTGAATAGTGTATATAAAAAAATGTCGCAAATAAAATGTTAGTAATATTTGCAAAGATGGCACATAAATAAAAAGACAAGTACTGAAATTAAATCAATCGTAAACACAGAGATTTATCCTGGTTTGGATCCTTGTGATCCTACTCCAGTCCTCTACCCCGTAGAGATTTTCAATCCACTATAATCACTTGCCCCGCAAGCACGAACTTACAAAAATGGCGACACTCCCCGTGTCCCAAACTTTGTACAATCTCTAACAGAGATTCAAACCTGTAAAATAATGAAATAGAAAAAACACATATAGCCTTGTTATAATTTTCAGAGAAAGAATTCAAGGATGGTGTTTAGAAGATGAACTTCAAGATGTAAAAGATATGTAATGAAGAGCAACACTTGAAGTTCTCTGGTTCATAAAAGAAGAGAGAGATCTATTGATTTCTTCTTACAATTATGAACACAAACAACTTTCCAAAAATGATGTTGAAAAATCCAAGTTCTTCCGTTCTTAAATGAAGAAGGAAATCTAATGATTTCTTCTTACAAATAAGAAAAGAACAACTAATGGCCTAAAGCTTTAGAAAAGAGAAGAATTGATTCCAACAAATAAGAGAGTAAAGAAGAGGAAAGTGTGTGTAAGAAAAGAGAGGGTCTACCCCTTTATTTATAGTGTTTAGGGACGGTTGGGGACTGTAGTTAATGTTGGAAAACGGGCAGGAACCGTCCCTGAAAATTTGGTATCAAAACGGCTAGTTTTGAAACTGGTCGACCAAAAGGACAAATTGGTCGACCAAAATTTAGAGAGGGAATTTCGAAAGTTGGAAGACATTTCTAGATTCTACACGGTTAGGAGAGTTTGCACATGCAATCCCATAACCAAATTCGAAGGTTTAAAATTGGTCGACCAAAATGAGGTTATTGGCTGCCAATTTTCAAAGTTGCGAATTTTCGAAATTGGGAAGTGTAGATCTCTGAGGAATGGAACCTAGATGACTAAGATATATTATCACAAGGCTTTGTGACTCTAATAAAGTAAATTTTACATTGATTACATAAAGCCGTAGATAGGACTGCATCTGCAACTGAATCTGAGAAGCTTCTTTGCAGGAGATCCTTATCAAGTGATTATATATCCAAGTCGTGGATTAGGTGCCTTTATCTTTCCAGCTTCATGAATGGTATATCTGATTGAGTATGCATGAAGATATCTGATTGTGTGGAACTCAGCATTGATATGTATCTGCATACATAGAGTTAGTAGCATTGAATGTGTTTGTCATATCAAAACCATATGGGAATAGAAATATGGAATTATGAAATTCCAACACGAAGATGGTGCATGATGCTGATGAGAGGGCCCAGAGGTTTCTGCAGGGGATTTCTTTGGATCTCCAGAGCTTTGTGACTTCTTCTGATTTGGAGTCCTATCAGAAGGTTCTTATTGCAGCGAAGAGGCAGGAGAAGATTGTGAACCAGAAGAGAGGATGTGCTTCTGGAGCTGGGAAGAGGCCTGTGGAGCAGGCCAGGGCAGTGATGAGACCAGGGTTCAGGCCCAATCAGCTGGTACAGTTCAAGAGGCCAGGAGGACCTCCTACTCAGAAGACTTGCCATTTCTGTGGCAAGACTGGGCATGTCAAGGATCAATGCCGAAAGATGTTGGGACAGTGCTTGGTTTGTGGTGATCCAGTGCATGTCGTGAGGGACTGCCCGAAGTCCAAGCAGCCATGGAAGGGACCTGTTGTAGCTCAGCCGTTGCAGCAGAGAGCACCTGTACCTGCTGGACGTGGAGCGCCTGTCGTTCCATAGAAGCAAGCTTTTCAGCAGGCTATTCAGCCGAGGAGGCAGGCTTTCCTGATGACTGCAGTGGAGACCGAGGCGGTGGATGAGGTTATTGCAGGTAACCCTCAGTCTAGTTGTTCTTTTCTTAGTTAGTCTGTTTGTTGGATTTGTTGGTTGCTTGTTATGTTTGCTAGAATAGGATTTGATTGTTAGATTGCTTGTTAGGTGTGATTTTGGTTTGCACATTTCCTATACGAGTCCTCTTCGACTCTGGTTCATCAATGTGCATTATTTACCGGAGCTTCATGGAGAAGCATTCCTTGTCGACTTCCCCTCTTCCCAAGAGTTGGGATATCGGTACAGGAAATGGCGTGATTTCGGTGCATCGTGGTTGCAATTCTTGCCCTTTGGTGGTCTGTGGACATGAGCTCTACGCCGATTTCATCATCCACGACATCATCAACTATGATACTGTCCTTGGGATGGACTGGCTTGGGAGTTTCTATGCCACGATCGATTGTCGGAGGAAGAAGGTGGTGTTCGAGATTCCAGGCCATCCGGTGTTCGAGTTCAGCCGAGGCAGCAGTTCGCTTGGTCCAGTCAGGTTTCGGGCCAAGCCGGTGGAGATCGTTGCTATGCAGATGGAGCAGTGTAGACCTGTGGTAGTGTGTGACTTCGACGACGTCTTCCCCGAGGAGATGTCTGGATTGCCGCCCGATCGAGTTCTCGAGTTTTCGATCGATCTTATTCCGGGAGCGCAGCCTATCTCAAAGGCGCCGTATCGTATGGCACCAGTGGAATTGGAGGAATTACGGAAGCAGCTGGACGAACTTCTTCAGAAGGGTTACATTCATCCCAGTGTGTCTCCGTGGGGAGCACCAGTCTTGCTGGTGAAGAAGAAGGACGGTTTGCGTCGCATGTGTGTGGACTACCGAGAGTTGAATGCGGTGACCGTCAAGAATCGATATCCGTTGCCTCGTATTGATGATATTTTTGATCAGCTTGGAGGATCGAGGGTATTCTCTAAGTTGGATCTGAGGAGTGGTTATCACCAGCTGCAGGTGAGGAAGGAATATGTTCCGAAGACAGCATTCAGGATGAAGTATGGTCACTACGAGTTCGTAGTTATGCCTTTCGGTGTAACCAATGCGCTCGTAGTTTTTATGAACCTGATGAATCTGATCTTCTATGACTTTTTAGACAAGTTTGTCGTTATTTTTATTGACGACATTCTGATCTACTCAAAGTCAGAGGAGGAGCATGCATCGCACTTGAGGACAGTGTTGGAGATCTTGAGGAAGCATCGGTTGTATGCTAAGTATTCCAAGTGCGAGTTTTGGCTAGACAGAGTTGCTTTTCTCGGGCATGTGGTGACAGGAGATGGTATTTCAGTGGATCTCAAGAAGATTAAGGCTCTCAGGGAGTGGCCTGTTCCGCAGTCAGCATCTGAGATCCGGAGTTTCCTTGGGCTTGCAGGTTATTATCGGCGGTTCATTAAGGACTTCTCCCGTATTGCTGAGCCGGATGACTAGACTGACACGGAAGGATGTGCCTTTTGTTTGGTCTGATGGCTGTGGGGAGGCATTTGGTGTTCTGAAGGAGAGGCTGACGACTGCCCCTGTTCTTGCTGTGCCTGATCGGAGTGGAGGATTCGAGATCTTTTGCGATGCTTCCGGCAAGGGTCTTGGTTGTGTGCTGCATCAGCGTGGGCACGTGGTAGCGTATGCTTCACGTCAGCTTAAGACCCATGAGAAGAATTACCCGACACACGACTTGGAGTTGGAAGCAGTCGTGTTTGCGCTGAAGATTTGGATGCACTTCCTGCTGAGTGAGAGGGTGAAGATCTTCACTGATCACAAAAGCTTGAAGTACATTTTTATGCAGAAGGAGCTCAACATGCGACAGCATCGGTGGTTGGAGCTCATGGCTGATTATGAGATCGATCTGCAGTTTCACCCTGGCAAGGTGAATGTGGTTCTGGATGCACAGGCTTCCAGTGGTGATGTTGTTGACTTCGTAGTGGAGATTGCAGCAGGATTTTTGCGAGTCTGGTATTGAGATTTTCCTTCCTGGGGAGACTTCTTCGTTGATGTGTATGCAGATACAGTCGACGATCGTGGATAGGGTCAAAGCTGGACAGGCTGGAGACCAGAAGTTGGTAAGGATTCGGGAGCAGGTGGAAGCCGGTCTGCGGACTGACTTCTTGATTCATGAGGATGGCTCGTTGAGATTTAGAGCTAGGTTGTGTGTGCCAGCTGGAGATATCAGAGAGGAGTTGTTGGTTGAGGCACACAGTTCACCGTATTCTGTACATCCTGGTGGGACCAAGATGTATAAGGATCTCCGTCTGAACTATTGGTGGCACGGTATGAAGAGGAGTGTGGCTCAGAGTGTAGCCAAGTGTCTGGTTTGCCAGCAGGTAAAGGCGGAGCATCAGCGTACAACAGGGTTGCTACAACCGCTTCCGATTCCGGAGTGGAAGTGGCAACTCATCACTATAGACTTTGTGACTGGACTGCCTCGGAGTCCGAAGCAGAATGACGCGATTTGGGTGATCGTAGACCGATTAACCAAATCCGCGCACTTTATTCCTTTCCGAGTAGGACAGTCCACTGAGACGCTATCGAGGAGATATATGGATGTAAATCTTCTTACTCTCCATTCTTATTTCTTTTCCCTAGTTTAGATAGTGATGTAACGTGAATCATGCAGGAGATCGTACGACTTCACGGAGTCCCCGTGAGCATCGTGTCGGACAGAGACACGAGATTCACATCTCAGTTCTGGCAGAGTCTGCAGAAGAGTTTGGGTACGAGTCTGAGTTTCAGCACGGCGTACCATTCGTAGACAGATGGCCAGTCCGAGAGGACGATCCAGATCTTGGAGGACATGCCGAGGGCGTGCATGTTGGACTTCAAGGGATCTTTGGAAGATCATCTCCATCATGTTGAGTTTGCCTACAATAACAGCTGCCAGGCGAGTATTGGCATGTCCCCTTTCGCCGCGCTAAATGGGAAGAAATGTCGATCGCCATTGAGCTGGGATGACATTGGAGACAGGGAGCTGTTGGGACCGGAGATGATTGTGGAGGCCGTGGATGTTGTGACGAACATACATGAGAAGCTGAGGATTGCTCAGGACCGTTTCAAGCATTGGGCAGATGCTAAACGGCGTCCTTTGGAGTTTCAGCCAGGTGACCATGTGTTCCTGAAGATTTCACCGAATCGAGTAGTGATTTGCTTTGGGAAACGAGGGAAGCTGAGCCCGAGATACATTGGACCGTTTGACATTCTGGAGAGAGTTGGCGAGGTAGCCTACCGCTTAGCCTTGCCGCCATCTTTGGAAGGAGTTCATGATGTCTTCCATGTGTCGCAGCTTCGTCGGTACATCAGCAATTCATCTCATGCTGTGGATTTCTCGGAGATCACCGTTCGCCCCGATCTGACTATGACCAGCAGCCAGTGCAGATTTTGGACAGGCGTCAGAAATCACTTCGGAACAAGATAGTCGATCTTGTTAGGGTGATGTGGCGACACGGCTCGCCAGGAGAGTCTACTTGGGAGAGAGAGGATGAGATGAGAGAGCGGTACCCACTTTTGTTCCCTGACACGTGAGTGTTAGGAAATTCCGAGGGCGGAATTTTTCTTAAGGTGGGTAGGATGTAACGAACGGTTTCCATCTATGTTTTGGCTATTATATATATATTATGGATGTTCTCTCCTTGTGTGCTTTTCTCCGTCAGACGTTTTCTTTCAGTTCTTTCTGATCTTCTCTTTGATGAACTTCATCTTGGCCGTATCTTAGAGTTAGAGCAATCTTAGAAGCCATGGGAATATTCCCGAAGCTTCGTGCTTCAATTTGACACTTTTCGTGCATCTTAGTTGGTTCAAGAAGGAGAACCAACCGACTAGATTGCAATCTAGTCGGTCGGCAACCCTTCAGGAACCGACTAGTTCATCTTGTATTTTTCAGCTGAGTTACTGTTTACGTTTAGTCGGTCTAAGCACATTCATTGACCGACTAGTTCCCAAACTAGTCGGTTAGAACTTGTTCTCAGACCGACTAATTCTGAGTTCTTCCTGACAGCCAAGTTACTGTTTACAGTTAGTCGGTCAAAGAATGACTATCGACCGACTAGTTGCCAAACTAGTCGGTTAGAGTTTCTTCTCAGACCGACTCACTCTCAATGCTTATTGTCTACCTTATTCGACCCTTAGTCGGTCTATGAACATTCACCGACCGACTAGTTTCCAAACTAGTCGGTTGACGAGCCTTCATAGACCGACTAAATCTGTCTACCCTGTACAGACCCTGTTCACTGTTTGCCTTTTTGTCGGTCTCAGTTGGACGACCGACCGACTAGTTCCCAAACTAGTCGGTCGACCACTCTACACTAACCGACTAGTTTGCCCAGTAACCCTAGGTTAAGTCGTAGCCGCCGCACCCTTTCTTTATTTAAACCCTCGATCTTTTCTATTCTTCCTTTATATTTTCTAGCCGTCTTCTCCATCTTTCCCCAACCTTCCTCTTGCCTTCCCTCATCCTCCCGAGCTCTCTCTCTCTCTCTCACCCTCCATTGCCCCGGCACTACCCCGTAGGCCGCCGGCCGACCCTAAAACACCACAAATTCTCTTTTGCTCCAGTTTTCCCCTATATTCTCCATTCTCCAGATCCATTATATATCAGCCGCGAGGAGTTCTCTTCGACCGCAACTTCTTCCCGGATCGCTTCTTCTGTTGCCGTGCTAGATCCGATTTGGCGACGGCAATCCGGAGATCATCGAGATCCTCTCCTAACTGCAGATTTGTAGGCGTCTTTGATCGTCGTTCTTCCGCTTCGTATACGGTTAGTGATCTACCTTTAAATCTTCCCATAACCCACACTATAATTTAGAAAACCTATTAAAAATGGATTGCTAGACGTTGTAGGTTTCCAATGCAAAACCGGATTAAATCATACAATTCTGATTCTCTGCTTTGACCATAACAGCGAACCCATTCCCCCGTAGAGTAGCGATTTGTGTGACAACTCTCGTCGATCAACAAACCTCGGTACCAGGCAAGTGAAACTTGCCAACCCTTGTTTAGGCCATGCTTTAGGCCATTTCTTTGCTTTTAGCGCGAAAGAGACTAGACCGTGAAATGATAGCGGTCTAGGTGCAATTTCAAGTTCTAGCTTGACAACGAAGATAGAATTATCTTTTGTCATGCCATGCCATGCATTTGCCTGTCACGTTTAATTTCTTTAACCGTACGCAATTTAAATTGAATATCTGCCATGCATTGCATTCTTACATGCCATTTGATTTGTATGTTGCATCGTAGCACACGCTACCAAATACATGTACAATCCGTGTTTCCGTGTTTCCGGCTAGTCACCTGCTATGTGGGCATAACCCTACGCCATACTTGTTAAAAACACTTCCTGGCTCGTGATCCAGAAGCGAGCATTCCATGTTCGGGGGTAAAGCCCTGGCCCGATACACGTGGAGGGGCATGAATAAACGGTCACTTGAGCGTAAGAGTTGGCCCGTACAGCCTCTCTAGCCAAAGGGCAGAATCTCTATGCATGACGTGTTTACTATACTTGTACTTGTCCTTGTGAATGTTTACATGTACCATGCCATGTTATTTGTTTCCATGTCATGTTGTTACCTGCCATGCTATAAATCATGCCGTGTCATAAACTGCTGTTACTTTACTTGCTGTTCCCTTTGCATAAAATGTCATGTCATACCATACTCTAGAATTGCTAGGTTGCTTTTACTTTTCTTTAGTTTCCTTGCACAAAGTCTTGTAGACTTTGCTGACATGTGCCCCTTCTCTTTGGGTGTCGCATGTTAGTTGCTGAGCCAGAGACCGCTGTTGAGGGTGACGAGTTCGTGGAGTTCGTGCCTGATTCTGTTGCTGACGTGGAGTACGAGGACACTGGTGACCAATCTTAGTTCTTTCCGTAGTTCTTTGTTAGTTGTTGTTGTTTGTCGATGAGTGGCACCATTTTGTTAGTTGTTTCTTGTTGGCCATGCTGGGCCTTTTCTTTTGGACTCTTTTGTTAGCATGGTGGCTTTTCTGGTTGTTGGAATATTATCTGGACTAGAGATTTATAATTTATTATTATTCGTCTCTTTTTATTATTGTTATCTTTGTTCCGTGTCACATTACAGGGATCTGCGTGTTTATTCCAGACGCTTTACAGGCTGAAGCCTCACAGCTTCATGCCTGAGCGGGCCTCGTCACGCCTCGCCTCCATTTTAGGGAAGCGGGTCGTGACACCTTTTATTATTCCTAATGCATAACCCTAGAATGATTTCATTCGTTTATTTTATAAGTAGTGAGTAGTGCCCTTAGCTAGGGCTATGTAGAGCCATATTGTAGGGATTGAGTGTTGGATATGGACGACATAAATACACCCATGAGGGGATGTATGAGGGTATACGGACCTCAGATGTCGCGTGCACGAAGGCGTGCACGAAGGGAACCTTTTCTCGTGTGAAAAGGACCACTCGATAAGTGGAAAAAGCCACTCGATAAGTGAAAAAAGCCACTTTATAAGTGCAAAATGGCACTTGATAAGTGGATAAAGAAGAAGATAAATGAATGTGCTAATATAGGCTAATAAGCTTATAATTGGTTATTTCCTACAATAACCACCCCTAAACCCTATAAATAGGACCCAAGGGTAAGGCATTCATTCACACTTTCCATGCCATAAGTTTGCATAAGGCATCCTTATTTCTTCAATTATATGATAATCTGCATTCAAAAATACACAGAAATCAGCACAGATCTCAGAAAAATACAAATAAATAGTCGTTGGAATCGTGAGATCAAGACGGTGCTAGGAAAGATATAAAAAGGCAGAAATACTCAATAAAATTCTTGTTTTGTGCACAAATAGAGTAATTTCTCTAATAAATGATGATGAGAAAAATACGAATGCAGTAGAGATAAATTAAGCATCATATGAGCACAAAATAGGACTAATTAGGGGGTTAAATACGCAATATTCACTCCGAATCACACCCCCAACTAGCGTTTTGCTGGTCCCTAGCAAAAAAAGAGCGATAAATACGGATGATCAATACAAAAATAATTTTATCAAATTGCTCATGGCATGGTTCAATAATACGCATTCCAACATGATCTTGATCATCAATATACACATCCTTGAACAAAATCAATCACATGATATTTTCTCTACTTTAATTTGAATAAATAACTTGCAAGCATCGTTTTGCGCAAGCGAAAGTATAACACGTCGTTTTTCTCTAGTTCTCTTGTTTCCAAGGAATTGGCCTATCAAAACAATCATTCAAGATATGGGTATTGAAGTTGCTTAATATATTCACCATTTCTTTTCTTTTATTCGTTCCGCGTAACGCGCATCAAGCAACATTCGCAGAAAAATGTATAACTTGGATCGCTCCATCAAATGAGTGAGTTTCCTGTCAATGGCTCCCAAATCAGACGATAATAGGGCATTAGGCCAAAAAGGACCCCTCAGACTATACTACTCGAGCCAACCAAGTTATTTATTAGTGACATATTTATTCATTCATTTTCCTTCATTTTTCACTCATTTTTCCTCTTTTTTTTCATAAGCAACTCAATACCCATTATTTTTTTTGAACAAAGCATTAATAACCAAGGCCAAATTCCTCTTCAACTTGAAGACTTTTCAAAAAAAATCGTGTATACTTAAGCTTTTTCATCACATTAGCATGCATGGAATAAGTTCAAACTATTTTGAGATATTAATCATGGCAATTGAAAATTTTTCATGAATAGCATATGAACGGTAATTCATGAAGCAAAAAAATAATAATAATTCAAGCCATAAACAATTTTTAGAACTTAGTTAACGCATAATCACCCGCATTTGAGGAATATGAAGGAGTTTAGAATGGTGAGATTGGTGGTTCATTCATTCCTTATGCCATGCTTTTGAAAAAAAATCCTAAGGTCTCATACACACCCCCAACTGAAGATGGACATTGTCCTCAATGTCGAAAGGGGTACGAGTTTATTCAAGCAAGCATCCTAGAAAGCAAATAAAATTCTACGCTACTGGAAAGAACACACCGTGTTCAAATGGCGGATCCTGAATCTTTAATGGTGGAGGAAGTTGTTCAATTTGTTCCTTGCGCTCCTCGGCGAGTATACTTCCTCCAAAGGCTAAATTGGACTCCAACAACGTAACTCCCAGCATCTCTATAAGCTGTTTACCAATTTCCTGCAAGAGATGAGCTATGTCAGTCCAAATTATTTTAAAATTCTTTGCTACGAACATATTCCAAATATAGTCAACAAAATAGGTGAAGTAAAATAAAGCATGGTGATGACAACTCCCTGAAAAATGTGCACTACGCTCGGTATGATGCTCAGTCAATGTGGAGAGGGGTAAATGATTTTGGGAGAAAACTGGGGAAGGGAATGGTTCGGGCTCCATAGTGATATTCTTTAAACCAATGTCCCTAGTCGTCTCCTCCTCCCGTTCATCCAAAATTGCTCGCTCATCCTCTACTTTGCACACACTTCCTGCCATGTCAATGCTTTCATTCGTGACTTCATCGTGACATGGCTCGCTCGATATACCTGCAATAGAAGATGAAATCAAATTAGATTTTGGAAATTGAATTTCAAACGAATTATTTTCTTCTACGCAAGTGGAAATCAGCTTAAGATTTTCAATAGATTGCTGAATCTGCCGACTCCGTGCAAGGAAGTTTTCTTGGAATTGATGGGATGTGGCCTCCTGTGTCTGAATGAGCAATTGAACTTCCTCTTTCAAGTGGTGCAAAGGTACGTCTACACTTTGCTCCTCTGAATCAAGGCTTGAAGGCTCCGTTGAATTGCACTCTGAAGTCTCTTTCATGATTTCTTCGTCCTCTTGCAAAGACTCCATATAATTCCACGCCTCTGTCGGCGTCATGACTCCCAAGAATTCCTGCAGCTGTGGTCGTAGTCCACCTAGGAAGGACTCCATAAGTTCTTTCTTCGTAAACCCATGCTGCGGATAGCTCGATATTATGTCTGTGAACCTCCTCCAGGCCTGAAAGAAAGTTTCAAAATCAGTCTGATTAAAACCAACGATCTTGAGCTTCTCCATCCTATGTTTGTGTGCCTTATAATATTCTGCATCATACAAATTGTTCGTGCAATAGAATTTCATGTATTCCATATACTCCATTCTTAAAGAGAAAACAAAAAAAATAAAAAAATTCCTAGACTATAAGATGGAAGGATCTCACCGAATGTTCCTCCAAACGAACTAAAATCGTAGATTGCAAGTGCGGTTATCCCCGGCAACGGCGCCAAAAACTTGCCTCGTCTCAAATGATGTGAGAACTACTCCCAAGCGTAGGAGATCGTGCAAGTAATATCCTGGTGAGTCCAGGTATCGAATCCACAGGAAAACTGACCTGCAAAACTACGAACGTCAATCTGTAAAGAGTAATAATACAATAAGAACCAACCACCTATCAAACACAAAGATATAGGATCAAGAGTTTCCAATAGCAAAAGAAATTCTTACGATATTTACGGTGACTTCGGAAGGGATACAAGTATGGGGAGTATGTATTGGGTTTGATTTCGTTAGGGTGTGTGCAACCAATGATTATCAACACCTTTTCTATAACTCAACGTTTCGTCCGGTCAGGGCACGAGAACGTCGAAAAGTATGGCGTTCAAGTATATAAAAGCGTGCCAAAGAATTAATCACGTGCAAATGGGGCGAAAAGATATAGAAATCAATGAATACGACACCCTAACTACGTCAACACCAACACATATGAAGTGGATGTGCTACGGTTGTGAGTTCATTAGGAGTTAATAATCGCTGAAATATCATGTCTTTCATATAACTCAACGCTTCACCCGGTCAAGGCGTGAAGGCGTCGGAAGATGAATCGATACAAACTAGTCAAAATAGCCGTATACGTATCACTAGCAACATTGATTTCATTAGACGATAAACGCAACAATAAGTTCAGATTAGTGAACATGAGTTGGCTAGCCTTGTCAGGGCCTAGCCATATGGGATGTAAACAATATCGACAATAAGCAAATACCCAACAAATACGTTGTAGAAATCAATGTTACGAGCAATTTTGACATGATAATAGGGCTAAAGACATGAAATTTAGCGACTACATACTCCTAATTACTTCACAACCATAGCACAAGGAGATTAGCCACGCATGGTGCAAGGAAAATCAGATTTCATAGCCAAATACATCGTTTTAATAGCCAAAATACAATGAAATACACCAAATACGGGGTATAAGTTCAAGAATTTATCACCAAATCTCCAATTTAGAACCCAAAACTCCCTGGAAAGTAGAAGAATAGCCTCTGGGATTTTTCAGAATTTTCCCCTGGAGAAATACGCACAGTAGCCGCTCCAAAAGTCCCAAAATACGCCAGGATTCGCCCAAAAACCCTAGAATACGCTTAAATAATAGGCATTGCGGGTTTTTGGGCTTAACGGGTCCAAATTCGAACCCATTATCAATTAAAAACCAAACCCGCACACCGGCGCAAATAGTGACCGTCGGATCTGGGTGGGATCGCCCAGATTTCCGCCACGTGGCCCTTGGTTAATGGGTTTCGCCCGCGCGCCCGCTTAATAATTCGAATCGAATTCGGAGTTGCCCCGGGCCGTCGGATCGAATGCTCAATGGTCTGGATGATGCCACGTAGCGCTCAAACGTCGACGCCGCTGCTTGATCCGCGTCGAATCGAAGAAACGATCTTGACCGTTCGTTCTATGGTGGGAAGCCGGGGATGCTGCCGCGTGGCCGCTCGCGAATACGAATTCGAATCGAATTCGTAATCGCTCGCAGCCGTTTGATCGTCGATCAAGAACCCACAAGATGCCACGTGTCCCGCATTTTTCGCTGATATCCGCTTCGCGCTGGGCCGTTGGATCATCATCCAACGGTCGAAACGTAGGCCGCTTCGCTGCGTTGGATCGAGGATGTGGGCCGTTGGATTAAAATCCAACGGCTGCTGAAATTCACCGCGTGGAAAATCGTGTGTCGTTCGATCGGGCGGGAAAAGCTGGATGATCGCCACGTGTCGGCTCCCGATTGGCCAGTGACCGTATTTCTTCAATTAAATGATAATCTGCATTCAAAAATACACAGAAATTAGCACAGATCTCAGAAAAATACAAATAAATAGTCGTTGGAATCGTGAGATCAAGACGGTGCTAGGAAAGATATAAAAAGGCAAAAATACTCAATAAAATTCTTGTTTTATGCACAAATAGAGTAATTTCTCTAATAAATGATGATGAGAAAAATACGAATGCATTAGAGATAAATTAAGCATCATATGAGCACAAAATAGGACTAATTATGGGGTTAAATACGCAATATTCACTCCGAATCACGTACACAAGCATAAGTCTCGACTTCATTTATCGATCCTAACGTTGTTTTGACAGGATCCCACATTGGTATCAGAGCCATACGGGTTCACCCCGGTCAAACCGCCGCCCCGTCGAACCGATGAACGAGGCGTTGTCTTTTTCACGAATGGGTATGCTACCATTACGGATATGGTAGGAACGCTTCGTGAAGGAGAGAACGTAGCGGTTGTTCTTTTCATGTTAGGGTCTTCTGTCATTACGGATATGGCAGGAACTCTCCGTGACGGGAAGAACCAACCGTTCACGTCGTCAAGCTCGCACTCTTCATGGATGCCGAGTCTCCATTCATAGGGAATGTGAACTCTCTTCATGTGGAGCGTGTAGTTTACGAACTTTAAAGTATGTTATTTTTTATTTTTGGCACACGTCCATTAGAAGATAACTACTTTCTCGACGAACGGGTGCTTCATCGACGAACGGGTGCTTCATCGAGGAAGATGATGGTAGTTATCTCCATCGGAGAAGATGATTTTTGGTGCATGATCACCATGGCCAAATGGGCTATGAAGGCAATGCACCTCCCCCATGTGGAGGGGGTTGGCTACGGCCAATAACCACCACGGCCACCCCTCCGGCGGGGGTGTGCGGCAACCCCATATAAGGGGGTGGCCGGCCAAGGCCAAATGGCCATGGTCCGGCAATGGCCGGCCATGGCCGGACCTGGCCGGCCCCGGCCAGGGCCAGGGGGCCCTGGCCGTGGCCAAGGCCAGGCCTGGCCGAGGCCAGGCCAGGGCCAAGGGGCCCTGGCCGGCCTCGACCAATGCCAGGGGCCGGCCTGGCCGGCCCTGGCAGTGGCCAGGGCCGGCGCCCTGTCCACTGCCAGGGCCAGGGCCAATGCCCTGGCCTCGGCCAGGGCAGAGGCCCTGGCCAAGGGGCTAGGGCCCCTGGCCGGTCAGGGCAAAGGCCCTGGCCGGCCCTTGGCCTGCCTCGGCCAGGGCAGAGGCCCTAGCCGGGGGTGGAGGGTGCCAGGACCCTTGGTCGGTATTGGTCGACCAATTCGGGTTTTTTGGTCGACCAATTCAGCCGGAGGCCTTGTCAGTAATTTTGGCCCCGGCCACCTGCAAGGCTAGCCCATACGGGGCCAACGGCAGTCATTTGCGGAAAAATTCTCCTATAAGGGGGAAGCGCCTGAATCCATACGGGAGCCAGCGACAATGGCTTGCAGAAAAATCTCCTAAAGGGGGGATCCGACCTTGGCACGGTAACGGCTTAAACCCGGCAATGGCCAGGGATTGCCGAATATTTCACTAGTATCATAAGGGTAATAGGTTGAAATATATTTTTTGAAAAATAGGTTTTCATACGTTTTGAAAAATACGTTTTCAAAAACGCTTTTCCGCTGCAAAGTACTATAAGAGTACTATCGTTTGATAAAGTGAGGGAGAAATATTGAAAGTTACTCTAGATGGTGATTGGAAACGTAGTGACCTTTCCGATTCTAGATTAACATCTTCAATATTTTTCGAAAGTAACTTATCAAATTATAAATATCATTCCAAGTGGGAGTTGAAATTAGAACTATCCAAATGGGATATTCTATTATCACTTCAAATGAGAATTATATTTTAAGAAATTTTTTGCAATGATTTTGATCAAACCTTCGGTTTTGTGTCTTTTGCAGCATTTTAAAAGTAAAATGTCTTCCGCTTCAAAGAATATCGTCGCTGAGTTAAACAGAGGTGAAAAACTCAACGGCGATAATTACAAACTTTGGTCCATCAAGATACAATACGTTTTAGAGGAGCAAGAAGTGCTCGAAACTCTAAAGAACATAATGATTGAACCCGAGTTGGGCACTACGGCCCAACACAGACGAGACAAGGAAGCTTTTGATGCTTGGTCTCGGAAGAACAAGATAGCACGCATTACGTTATTAAGCAGTATGGCTGATGACATAATGCGCATCTTCCAAGAACTTGACCTAGCCATGGACATATGGTCCAAGCTAGAAGAGAAGTTCGGTGGCACATCGGTGTCCAAACTTCGCGCCTTAACTATAAGGTTCGATTCATATAAGAAACGTCCAGATCATTCCATGGGGAAACATCTGCGACATATGGCGAATCTTATCTCGGAGTTAAAGGACGCAGGTCATGTGCTCACTGATGAGCAACAAATCCAAGCAGTCATACGTTCCCTACCAAATGGGTGGGACCAAATGAAGATGCATCTCACTCACAATGAGAGCATCAAGACTTTCAACGATGTTTCTAAGCACCTCGAATTAGAGGAAGAGCGGCTTGCGGCTGCCAAGCCAAGTGCAGAAGTGCACATGGTTGCTAGTTCCTCACACGGGGGAAAGAAACGAAAAGATCGTTCAAAGTTCACTAATGAACGTAATAAGCAACCTGAGTCTACCAAGAAACCCAAACATAAGGGTGGGCACAAGAAATGGCACAAGAAGAAAGACTTGAAGAGGATCAAGTGCTTCAAGTGCAACAAGCTCGGTCACTATGCTCGTTCGTGTACGAGTGGAGGCGACGAGGTAACTTGTAAATATACTAGTTACATATGTGTTTCTAGTTCAATATTTCTTGTGGTATCTAATCCATTTTGGATAATTGATTCAGGTGCCACCGACCACATAGCAAGGGACAGACGGTCCTTCGTGGAGTATCACCGGATACCCCAAGGAACGAAGTGGATCTATGTAGGAAACAACACACGTGTTGAAGTGAAAGGCGTTGAGACTTGCAAGCTAGTCTTGGACAACGGCCGCACTCTCCTACTTCATGATGTTCTCTTCGCTCCAGATATTCGAAGGAATATAATATCTGTGGTCGTGTTAATGGGTCTTGGTTATAACTGGTTTTTTCATGATTGTAATGTGGACTTAAGTTGTAATAATACTCTTATTGGTACTGGGTTTGTATTTAAAGGATTTATTGTAATGAGTACAATGTATGACTCCTCATGTAATGAAAATTTCCTTATTGCAAATTCTAAGACTTATGAGTCTGATGTGATTTGTTGGCACGCAAGGCTTGGTCATATTGGACCAACGCGTATGGATAGACTTGCCAAACGTGGCCTTCTATCCAATGTTTCAAAGGTTGAAATGTCGACCTGCGAACATTGCCTAGTGGGGAAATCTTGTCGTAAGCCGTTTGGAACCGGCACAAGGGCCAAGGTTCCATTACAGCTTATCCATTCGGACATATGTGGTCCGATGAATGTCAAGACAAGACGTGGAAAGTCCTATTTCATCACTTTTATTGATGATTTCACCCGATTCGGACATATCTATTTGATATCCCACAAAAGTGAAGCATTGGCTTGCTTTAAAAACTATATGAGTTTAGTGGAGAATCAATTAGATCGCAAGATTAAGGTCTTGCGAACCGACAGGGGCGGTGAATATCAATCAACAAGTTTTAAGGAACTTCGTGATGAAAAAGGCATAGTACATCAAGTAACTATGCCTTATACTCCTCAACAAAACGGTGTTGCAGAAATGAGAAATAAGACTTTAATGGAAATGGTCCATTTAATGATGGCGCAAGCTAACTTGCCAATCACCTTTTGGGGTGATGCATTATTGATGCCCGCTTTCATTTTAAACCGTGTACCCTCGAAATCAGTTAGCTCCACTCCTTATGAGTTATTGAACCAAAGGTCTCCTGACTTAAACATTTTGAAACCTTGGGGTTGTGCATCCTACGCACATATTTCCTCCCATAAGTATGGCAAACTTGGGCCAATGGGAAGGAAATGTATCTTTATACGATACGCAGAAAACTCCAAAGGTTATGTTTTTGTTAGTCAGGAAGACAATGGTGGGCTAATTGAGTTTGAGTCGAGGGATGTCACTTTCTTGGAAAACGAGTTTCCAAGATAGGGCGAGATAAGTCAGGACTTATCTCTATTTGAGATTTATGATCAAGAAGGATTACCTCATTCGAGTGGGAGAATTCTTGGTGAAAACGAAAATACGTTTCAACCTTCACCAATGGATTATACGAACGACGATTATCCTATTCCATACGGGAATAATTGTTGAGTATTGGACCCCCCGGATTTGGTTTTGGATGATGAGCAAACATAAATAAATCATGAACTAACAGTTTGTGAGCGCAGTTATGGAGATCGTCGCCAAAATACCACGTACAACAAAAGCGATGTCTCAAGACTTCTCAATACGCGTAATCGTATGCCTGGAGCTTCTTTGAAGCTCGAGGAGCAATATTGAAGTCAAGAGGAATGAAGATTGAAGCTTTGAAGACGGTTCGTAAGGTTTATTTTATAGTCTTCTAGCTTCATAGATTAGAATGTTAAGTCTTGAGTAGGACTTACCTTATAACCTTCATTTCGCTCATATCTTAGAGCTAGGATTATCATAGAAGCCATTAGAAACTTTCCCGAAGCCTATCGCTCTTTCCCTCGGCTTCGAGTGCATGTTAGTTGGTTCATGAAGAGTCACCAACCGACTAGATGACGATCTAGTCGGTCGGAAACTCTACTTAAACCGACTAGGTTGCATTCTCTAAATTCAGCTCTTTCTATGTCTACAGTTAGTCGGTCAAAGAAGAGTCACCGACCGACTAGATGACGATCTAGTCGGTCAGTAATCCTTCTTAGACCGACTAGTTGTGTTCACTCATTTTCAGCCTGAGCTACTGTTTCGAGTTAGTCGGTCAAAGAACGTTTACCGACCGACTAGTTGAGAAACTAGTCGGTCAGCATTTGTTCTTAAACCGACTAAGTCATCTTGAAGTCAACCTATTCCTTTTCCACGTTAGTCGGTCCAAGAACATTCACCGACCGACTAGTTTAGAAACTAGTCGGTCGGCAAGTCTTCTTTGACCGACTAGTTGTCTTTGCCTGGAACTTCACCTTTTGGCTGTTCACCTCTTAGTCGGTTTACGTTATATCACCGACCGACTAGTTGATGAACTAGTCGGTCAGTGATCCTTCTTTGACCGACTAGTCTGGTTCAGAATAGAGCCGTTGGGATCTTTTTGAACTCGTTTTTCCTTGCCCCTATAAATAGAATCCTGATTCATTTCTTGAAGGGGTTAAGCAACATATTGGAGATATTTTCAGATAAAAAGAGAAGAGCTATCAACTCTATTTCCAAGCTCTCTCTTCTCACAAGAATCTCTCCCTCAAGTTCTTGAGTCCTATATCCTCAAGAGAGATTCTCTCCATTGTGAGCCATTCAAGCTAGAAGCTTGATTCTAGGTCACCATCTCCACCCTAGGCTTCCATTGCTGGTCATCTTCTTGAAGCTAGGGTTTGGTGCCATCTTCCTCCATCAAAATCCTCTTTGCCCTAATTTGGTAAGAAATCTCAAGGCATAGGTATTTTGTTGGTAAGCATTTCATTTCAGTTATATTTGAATTGTATACTCTCGGTTGTGAGAGTTTGCGTGATCCCGGGTTGTGGGAATCACGGATATCGATTGTAGGTCGATTGCACTTGTGAGGTTTTCGCAAGTGGGCATAGTGGAAATCTTGAGTTAGGGTTTCTAACTCAAGTATCCGGAAGGGATCCGGTTGGTTGGGACGTAGGATCACCGGGAACAAGTCGGGGAGACTTGGGTGGATCCGAACCCATTAAACCATTTGTTTGCGTTTGCATTTATTCTTGTTGATCGTTGTTATTCCGCATTGTTGTTCGTTAATTGCACGATAATTAGGAATAACACTCCTTATTATTTAAAAGTACTATTCACCCCCCCTCTAGTACATGTGCAGTAGCTTCCCAGGGCATAACAATTGGTATCAAAGCCAAGTTCAAAGATACACATAGCCAAAGTTGAGAGCTATGACGAACAACGACTACAACGTCTTCAGGAACCGCGATGGAGCTTCTTCAGTTATGGAAGGACTATCCTCCGTCAGGCCTCCACACTTCAACGGTACCAACTATGGGTATTGGAAATGCCGGATGCAAATTTTCCTCCGGAGCGCTTCACTATGGAGAGCCACCATGACGGAGTATGTCGAGCCTTCCGAAGAAGATTTTGCGAAGTGGACTCCCGCGGAGGTCGCCGCGGAAGTAGCCAATGCCAAGGCAATGAATGCCTTGAATTGTGCGTTGGAGCCCGAGGACTTCAACAAGATATGCACATGTAAGAGTGCATATCAAATATGGAACCAACTCCTCATATTGCACGAAGGATCGAGTACGGTAAAAGATTCTAAACTCGTCGTTGCTAATAAAGAATTTGAGTTGTTTCATATGGAGCAGGGCGAAACCATGAAGGAATATTACGCTCGCTTCGTGGATATATCAAACGACTTGGAAGCTCTTGGGAAGATCTATACCCAAAAGGAGAAAGTCGCAAAGATTATCGACGGTCTTCCATCATGTTGGGAAAAGCGTACCTTCGCCATCGAGGAAGGTAATGACATGAATAAATATACCGTCGTACAACTAATGGGTACCTTGTTGTCTTACGAGGTACGCAAGGATAGTAAGATCCGAATGAAGGAAAAGATGAAAGCGTACTTGAAGCAAGATGAGCCAAAGAAAAAGGCGATTGCCTTCAAGGCCGCTCCATCTACCGATGATGAAGAATCGGAAGACGAATTGGACATGGAATCCATTGCCCGTATGGCAAGGAAGTTCGATCGATTCCTCCGAAAAGGTATATCTTTGAATATATCTAAAGTTAGTTCGACTAATGCCTCTACTCCCGTGTGTTATAAATGCAACAAGCCAGGACACATCAAACCGGATTGTCCTCTCTACAAGCACAAGGAGAAGGGGAAAGCATCGAAGTACGACAAGTTGAGAAAGTACAAGAAAGGACTTGTTGGCACATTCACCGACTCCGATGAGGATTTCTCAAGTGGAGAGTCGGATGATGGAAGAGTGGAGAAAGCAAAACTTTGCTTCATGGCTAATGAGGCAAAAGATCGAAAGTCCTCCTTCGATGAAAGCGAGGATGAAAGCGAGGATGGTAGCGAGGATGAAAGCGGAGAACCTACTATTGATGAAATGAGGTTAGCAAACCAAGAAATTTGGTCTAAATTTACTAAATTAGTAGATAGATATAATAAGACCAAAGATGAACTTGTTAACCTCCAAACCTCTCCTAAGTCTACCATCACCAACAATGACACCATTGTTGAGACACTCGCCAATGAGAAAGCAAGTTTGCTTACTCATAATGGCTTGTTGAGAAATGAGGTGAAGAACCTCAAATCTCAACTTGAGCATGTTCATTTTGAGAAATCGGATGAACACAAGATGGCGGATTTGACGTCTCAAAACTCAACCTTGAGTTTTGAGAATAAGAATCTCAAATCTCGTGTTTATGCACTCACATCGCAAGTATCCACTTTGGATGCTTTGATGCATTCTCTCAAAGAGAAGTATGAGTGCACGTTAGGCCGTATCAATGATTTCAATAGAGGTAAGGGCCATTTGGATAATATCCTAAATGACTTACTTCCGGCCAAACACCACATTGGCTTGGGGTATAAGATGGGAGACTCATCCAAATCGCCTACCACCTTTGTTAGGCCGACATCCGATGCCTCGATGAGTGGGAGCAAACACCCCATTGGTAGTTCTCCTACCAATAGTGCTTCCACTTCGTACACACCCCCGATTGGAAAGAAACCCACTTTGGGTAGACCTCCAAAGAGGGGTCATGCATTTTTGTACTCACATGCTATGCCACGTAGGAACACACATCCTACTCCACCGGTGCATGCTAATATTAATGATGATTTTTATGCTCCGCACCCACGAGCACGTGCTAACACTCATATGAGACACTTACATGCACGGAATCATGCTCATGCACATCCTAATGCTTATGTTCAAACATCTCATCCACATGTGCATGCCTACTCTCATAATCATCCTCATGCATACACACCTCATGCTTATCCACGTATGTATGCTACACCACATCATGGATCTCATGCTCATCATAATGCTATTGCTAGATCTCATGCTCCTAGGCCACATGCACCACATAGAAATCAAACTTTTGTGCATGCAACCACTAGGAAGAGGATTCCCAAAATGTACACTATTTGGGGTCCCAAGAACACTAGCGATGATGCTATGAATGTTTATGTGAAATCATATATTAATGATGTTATTTTGAATGATGATTATGTTGGGAAGTCAAGTTCCTCTTGGACTTGGTTTCCGAAGGGTTAGTTCCTTTAACCCTTCATTGCTTGGTACCATGAGCTTATGATCATGTTATGGGTACCAAGGCATATGTTTATAAAATTGATTTTGATTATATTAATTTATGGGTTACAATAATTTTTATTTCGTATTTCAAATTTGTTGTCTAACCCATTGGATCCAAAAGGATTTTTGGATACCAAAATGAAGTTTTCTAGGTTCAATCCACCGTGGGATACCAACCCTACCAACTCCTCGATTTGCGAAGACTTTCATTCAAACGGAGTTGATGGTGCTTAAGTAATGCACCAATGTAGGGGGAGCTTAATGTTGTTAGTATAATATTACATTTGGTATCCATGAGGGTTGAATCCATGCTTGGTTAGAATCTATTTCTTTACATTGGTATCATTTTAGTTCTCCTAGCATGATAGAATTGTGAATGCCATAAATGCTTTGAAATTCTTATCTATTTTTGGCATGACATGTTTTAAAAGTTATTATGATGATTTTCGTATTACTTTTATCACCTTGTCACTTCTCATCGCACACTTCACTTAGTTTTGATGTGCTTTTACTTTATGTTCATTTTCAATCGATATTGTGACATTTGATATTCTATGATGTGCACCACTCTTCTGATGGTTCATTCCTTTGTGCACATTTTATGTATGTCTCTGATATTGATTTCGTCGCTCGACGACTTATTTTGATTCAATAGCTTTAGTTGTATGAAAACATAGAATTGTTTTCCATGCACTAAAATAGCTATAAATGTTGATATTGGAGAGTAAATTCATTTCATCAATAAGTGAATTTACATTTGATATTTTGATGATTTTAATTTTTCGATTTTCGACTATGGTCTCATTGACACGCTTTGATTTTATTCGAATTTTATTTTGGTGTCATATGAATCGATATTCTTAGACTCGTGGTCTTATTCTTAGACTCCCATGCTTAATGAATTATTTGGACATGATTTATCGTCATTGGCTTCCTCCCGCTCTTTTTGGATTATGCCAAAGGGGGAGAGATATAATAATGGCATAATAATGGCATGTGCTATGTGCTAAATGGCATGTGCTAAATGATAATTTACCATGAATCTAATTTGATAATAATGGCATGTGCTATGTGCTAGATGGCATGTGCTAAATGATAATTTACCATGACTCTAATTTGATATATTAGATTCAGGGGGAGTTAAGATATAAAAATGTATTACAAATCCTAAATCTCAAATATTGGATTTGAATTTTTACTTTCCTCGTCTGCTTGATGTATGTGCTTATTATTTCATATGGAACTAATGTGTCATCAATGCAGGGGGAGTAAGTATATTTCATTTAGTTCATTATTTTTTATTATTATTTATGTTGTTTTGTCATCACCAAAAAGGGGGAGAATGTTGAGTATTGGACTCCCCGGATTTGGTTTTGGATGATGAGCAAACATAAATAAATCATGAACTAACAGTTTGTGAGCGCAGTTATGGAGATCGTCGCTAAAATACCACGTACAACAAAAGCGATGTCTCAAGACTTCTCAATACGCGTAATCGTATGCCTGGAGCTTCTTTGAAGCTCGAGGAGCAATATTGAAGTCAAGAGGAATGAAGATTGAAGCTTTGAAGACGGTTCGTAAGGTTTATTTTATAGTCTTCTAGCTTCATAGATTAGAATGTTAAGTCTTGAGTAGGACTTACCTTATAACCTTCATTTCGCTCATATCTTAGAGCTAGGATTATCATAGAAGACATTAGAAACTTTCCCGAAGCCTATCGCTCTTTCTCTCGGCTTCGAGTGCATGTTAGTTGGTTCATGAAGAGTCACCAACCGACTAGATGACGATCTAGTCGGTCGGAAACTCTACTTAAACCGACTAGGTTGCATTCTCTAAATTCAGCTCTTTCTATGTCTACAGTTAGTCGGTCAAAGAAGAGTCACCGACCGACTAGATGACGATCTAGTCGGTCAGTAATCCTTCTTAGACCGACTAGTTGTGTTCACTCATTTTCAGCCTGAGCTACTGTTTCGAGTTAGTCGGTCAAAGAACGTTTACCGACCGACTAGTTGAGAAACTAGTCGGTCAGCATTTGTTCTTAAACCGACTAAGTCATCTTGAAGTCAACCTATTCCTTTTCCACGTTAGTCGGTCCAAGAACATTCACCGACCGACTAGTTTAGAAACTAGTCGGTCGGCAAGTCTTCTTTGACCGACTAGTTGTCTTTGCCTGGAACTTCACCTTTTGGCTGTTCACCTCTTAGTCGGTTTACGTTATATCACCGACCGACTAGTTGATGAACTAGTCGGTCAGTGATCCTTCTTTGACCGACTAGTCTGGTTCAGAATAGAGCCGTTGGGATCTTTTTGAACTCGTTTTTCCTTGCCCCTATAAATAGAATCCTGATTCATTTCTTGAAGGGGTTAAGCAACATATTGGAGATATTTTCAGATAAAAAGAGAAGAGCTATCAACTCTATTTCCAAGCTCTCTCTTCTCACAAGAATCTCTCCCTCAAGTTCTTGAGTCCTATATCCTCAAGAGAGATTCTCTCCATTGTGAGCCATTCAAGCTAGAAGCTTGATTCTAGGTCACCATCTCCACCCTAGGCTTCCATTGCTGGTCATCTTCTTGAAGCTAGGGTTTGGTGCCATCTTCCTCCATCAAAATCCTCTTTGCCCTAATTTGGTAAGAAATCTCAAGGCATAGGTATTTTGTTGGTAAGCATTTCATTTCAGTTATATTTGAATTGTATACTCTCGGTTGTGAGAGTTTGCGTGATCCCGGGTTGTGGGAATCACGGATATCGATTGTAGGTCGATTGCACTTGTGAGGTTTTCGCAAGTGGGCATAGTGGAAATCTTGAGTTAGGGTTTCTAACTCAAGTATCCGGAAGGGATCCGGTTGGTTGGGACGTAGGATCACCGGGAACAAGTCGGGGAGACTTGGGTGGATCCGAACCCATTAAACCATTTGTTTGCGTTTGCATTTATTCTTGTTGATCGTTGTTATTCCGCATTGTTGTTCGTTAATTGCACGATAATTAGGAATAACACTCCTTATTATTTAAAAGTACTATTCACCCCCCCTCTAGTACATGTGCAGTAGCTTCCCAGGGCATAACAATTGGTATCAAAGCCAAGTTCAAAGCTACACATAGCCAAAGTTGAGAGCTATGACGAACAACGACTACAACGTCTTCAGGAACCGCGATGGAGCTTCTTCAGTTATGGAAGGACTATCCTCCGTCAGGCCTCCACACTTCAACGGTACCAACTATGGGTATTGGAAATGCCGGATGCAAATTTTCCTCCGGAGCGCTTCACTATGGAGAGCCACCATGACGGAGTATGTCGAGCCTTCCGAAGAAGATTTTGCGAAGTGGACTCCCGCGGAGGTCGCCGCGGAAGTAGCCAATGCCAAGGCAATGAATGCCTTGAATTGTGCGTTGGAGCCCGAGGACTTCAACAAGATATGCACATGTAAGAGTGCATATCAAATATGGAACCAACTCCTCATATTGCACGAAGGATCGAGTACGGTAAAAGATTCTAAACTCGTCGTTGCTAATAAAGAATTTGAGTTGTTTCATATGGAGCAGGGCGAAACCATGAAGGAATATTACGCTCGCTTCATGGATATATCAAACGACTTGGAAGCTCTTGGGAAGATCTATACCCAAAAGGAGAAAGTCGCAAAGATTATCGACGGTCTTCCATCATGTTGGGAAAAGCATACCTTCGCCATCGAGGAAGGTAATGACATGAATAAATATACCGTCGTACAACTAATGGGTACCTTGTTGTCTTACGAGGTACGCAAGGATAGTAAGATCCGAATGAAGGAAAAGATGAAAGCGTACTTGAAGCAAGATGAGCCAAAGAAAAAGGCGATTGCCTTCAAGGCCGCTCCATCTACCGATGATGAAGAATCGGAAGACGAATTGGACATGGAATCCATTGCCCGTATGGCAAGGAAGTTCGATCGATTCCTCCGAAAAGGTATATCTTTGAATATATCTAAAGTTAGTTCGACTAATGCCTCTACTCCCGTGTGTTATAAATGCAACAAGCCAGGACACATCAAACCGGATTGTCCTCTCTACAAGCACAAGGAGAAGGGGAAAGCATCGAAGTACGACAAGTTGAGAAAGTACAAGAAAGGACTTGTTGGCACATTCACCGACTCCGATGAGGATTCCTCAAGTGGAGAGTCGGATGATGGAAGAGTGGAGAAAGCAAAACTTTGCTTCATGGCTAATGAGGCAAAAGATCGAAAGTCCTCCTTCGATGATAGCGAGGATGAAAGCGAGGATGGTAGCGAGGATGAAAGCGGAGAACCTACTATTGATGAAATGAGGTTAGCAAACCAAGAAATTTGGTCTAAATTTACTAAATTAGTAGATAGATATAATAAGACCAAAGATGAACTTGTTAACCTCCAAACCTCTCCTAAGTCTACCATCACCAACAATGACACCATTGTTGAGACACTCGCCAATGAGAAAGCAAGTTTGCTTACTCATAATGGCTTGTTGAGAAATGAGGTGAAGAACCTCAAATCTCAACTTGAGCATGTTCATTTTGAGAAATCGGATGAACACAAGATGGCGGATTTGACGTCTCAAAACTCAACCTTGAGTTTTGAGAATAAGAATCTCAAATCTCGTGTTTATGCACTCACATCGCAAGTATCCACTTTGGATGCTTTGATGCATTCTCTCAAAGAGAAGTATGAGTGCACGTTAGGCCGTATCAATGATTTCAATAGAGGTAAGGGCCATTTGGATAATATCCTAAATGACTTACTTCCGGCCAAACACCACATTGGCTTGGGGTATAAGATGGGAGACTCATCCAAATCGCCTACCACCTTTGTTAGGCCGACATCCGATGCCTCGACGAGTGGGAGCAAACACCCCATTGGTAGTTCTCCTACCAATAGTGCTTCCACTTCGTACACACCCCCGATTGGAAAGAAACCCACTTTGGGTAGACCTCCAAAGAGGGGTCATGCATTTTTGTACTCACATGCTATGCCACGTAGGAACACACATCCTACTCCACCGGTGCATGCTAATATTAATGATGATTTTTATGCTCCGCACCCACGAGCACGTGCTAACACTCATATGAGACACTCACATGCACGTAATCATGCTCATGCACATCCTAATGCTTATGTTCAAACATCTCATCCACATGTGCATGCCTACTCTCATAATCATCCTCATGCATACACACCTCATGCTTATCCACGTATGTATGCTACACCACATCATGGATCTCATGCTCATCATAATGCTATTGCTAGATCTCATGCTCCTAGGCCACATGCACCACATAGAAATCAAACTTTTGTGCATGCAACCACTAGGAAGAGGATTCCCAAAATGTACACTATTTGGGGTCCCAAGAACACTAGCGATGATGCTATGAATGTTTATGTGAAATCATATATTAATGATGTTATTTTGAATGATGATTATGTTGGGAAGTCAAGTTCCTCTTGGACTTGGTTTCCGAAGGGTTAGTTCCTTTAACCCTTCATTGCTTGGTACCATGAGCTTATGATCATGTTATGGGTACCAAGGCATATGTTTATAAAATTGATTTTGATTATATTAATTTATGGGTTACAATAATTTTTATTTCGTATTTCAAATTTGTTGTCTAACCCATTGGATCCAAAAGGATTTTTGGATACCAAAATGAAGTTTTCTAGGTTCAATCCACCGTGGGATACCAACCCTACCAACTCCTCGATTTGCGAAGACTTTCATTCAAACGGAGTTGATGGTGCTTAAGTAATGCACCAATGTAGGGGGAGCTTAATGTTGTTAGTATAATATTACATTTGGTATCCATGAGGGTTGAATCCATGCTTGGTTAGAATCTATTTCTTTACATTGGTATCATTTTAGTTCTCCTAGCATGATAGAATTGTGAATGCCATAAATGCTTTGAAATTCTTATCTATTTTTGGCATGACATGTTTTAAAAGTTATTATGATGATTTTCGTATTACTTTTATCACCTTGTCACTTCTCATCGCACACTTCACTTAGTTTTGATGTGCTTTTACTTTATGTTCATTTTCAATCGATATTGTGACATTTGATATTCTATGATGTGCACCACTCTTCTGATGGTTCATTCCTTTGTGCACATTTTATGTATGTCTCTGATATTGATTTCGTCGCTCGACGACTTATTTTGATTCAATAGCTTTAGTTGTATGAAAACATAGAATTGTTTTCCATGCACTAAAATAGCTATAAATGTTGATATTGGAGAGTAAATTCATTTCATCAATAAGTGAATTTACATTTGATATTTTGATGATTTTAATTTTTCGATTTTCGACTATGGTCTCATTGACACGCTTTGATTTTATTCGAATTTTATTTTGGTGTCATATGAATCGATATTCTTAGACTCGTGGTCTTATTCTTAGACTCCCATGCTTAATGAATTATTTGGACATGATTTATCGTCATTGGCTTCCTCCCGCTCTTTTTGGATTATGCCAAAGGGGGAGAGATATAATAATGGCATAATAATGGCATGTGCTATGTGCTAAATGGCATGTGCTAAATGATAATTTACCATGAATCTAATTTGATAATAATGGCATGTGCTATGTGCTAGATGGCATGTGCTAAATGATAATTTACCATGACTCTAATTTGATATATTAGATTCAGGGGGAGTTAAGATATAAAAATGTATTACAAATCCTAAATCTCAAATATTGGATTTGAATTTTTACTTTCCTCGTCTGCTTGATGTATGTGCTTATTATTTCATATGGAACTAATGTGTCATCAATGCAGGGGGAGTAAGTATATTTCATTTAGTTCATTATTTTTTATTATTATTTATGTTGTTTTGTCATCACCAAAAAGGGGGAGAATGTTGAGTATTGGACTCCCCGGATTTGGTTTTGGATGATGAGCAAACATAAATAAATCATGAACTAACAGTTTGTGAGCGCAGTTATGGAGATCGTCGCCAAAATACCACGTACAACAAAAGCGATGTCTCAAGACTTCTCAATACGCGTAATCGTATGCCTGGAGCTTCTTTGAAGCTCGAGGAGCAATATTGAAGTCAAGAGGAATGAAGATTGAAGCTTTGAAGACGGTTCGTAAGGTTTATTTTATAGTCTTCTAGCTTCATAGATTAGAATGTTAAGTCTTGAGTAGGACTTACCTTATAACCTTCATTTCGCTCATATCTTAGAGCTAGGATTATCATAGAAGACATTAGAAACTTTCCCGAAGCCTATCGCTCTTTCTCTCGGCTTCGAGTGCATGTTAGTTGGTTCATGAAGAGTCACCAACCGACTAGATGACGATCTAGTCGGTCGGAAACTCTACTTAAACCGACTAGGTTGCATTCTCTAAATTCAGCTCTTTCTATGTCTACAGTTAGTCGGTCAAAGAAGAGTCACCGACCGACTAGATGACGATCTAGTCGGTCAGTAATCCTTCTTAGACCGACTAGTTGTGTTCACTCATTTTCAGCCTGAGCTACTGTTTCGAGTTAGTCGGTCAAAGAACGTTTACCGACCGACTAGTTGAGAAACTAGTCGGTCAGCATTTGTTCTTAAACCGACTAAGTCATCTTGAAGTCAACCTATTCCTTTTCCACGTTAGTCGGTCCAAGAACATTCACCGACCGACTAGTTTAGAAACTAGTCGGTCGGCAAGTCTTCTTTGACCGACTAGTTGTCTTTGCCTGGAACTTCACCTTTTGGCTGTTCACCTCTTAGTCGGTTTACGTTATATCACCGACCGACTAGTTGATGAACTAGTCGGTCAGTGATCCTTCTTTGACCGACTAGTCTGGTTCAGAATAGAGCCGTTGGGATCTTTTTGAACTCGTTTTTCCTTGCCCCTATAAATAGAATCCTGATTCATTTCTTGAAGGGGTTAAGCAACATATTGGAGATATTTTCAGATAAAAAGAGAAGAGCTATCAACTCTATTTCCAAGCTCTCTCTTCTCACAAGAATCTCTCCCTCAAGTTCTTGAGTCCTATATCCTCAAGAGAGATTCTCTCCATTGTGAGCCATTCAAGCTAGAAGCTTGATTCTAGGTCACCATCTCCACCCTAGGCTTCCATTGCTGGTCATCTTCTTGAAGCTAGGGTTTGGTGCCATCTTCCTCCATCAAAATCCTCTTTGCCCTAATTTGGTAAGAAATCTCAAGGCATAGGTATTTTGTTGGTAAGCATTTCATTTCAGTTATATTTGAATTGTATACTCTCGGTTGTGAGAGTTTGCGTGATCCCGGGTTGTGGGAATCACGGATATCGATTGTAGGTCGATTGCACTTGTGAGGTTTTCGCAAGTGGGCATAGTGGAAATCTTGAGTTAGGGTTTCTAACTCAAGTATCCGGAAGGGATCCGGTTGGTTGGGACGTAGGATCACCGGGAACAAGTCGGGGAGACTTGGGTGGATCCGAACCCATTAAACCATTTGTTTGCGTTTGCATTTATTCTTGTTGATCGTTGTTATTCCGCATTGTTGTTCGTTAATTGCACGATAATTAGGAATAACACTCCTTATTATTTAAAAGTACTATTCACCCCCCCTCTAGTACATGTGCAGTAGCTTCCCAGGGCACAACAATAATGATCCAAGTGGGAGCAATTCTAACGACATTCCAAGTGGGAGTGATATTAGAATTGATCTAAATTCGAGTCAACAAGGACTTAAAGAATCTCAAATACGACGTAGTAGTCGTACAAGGTTGGCTCCTCTAAGATTTGAGGATGAATTTCTGCAAACCTTTATGACTTTACTACAAGAAGATGACGAGCCTGCTACTTTCACACAGGCCGTATCTTGCCCTGCTAAAGACAAATGGATGGAAGCGATGCAAGAGGAGTTAGAATCCATGAAAGCTAACCAAGTCTGGGACTTAGTTGACTTACCCAGAGGACGTAGAGCTATTGGGAACAAATGGGTTCTCAAGATCAAGCATAAGGCTGATGGCTCTATTGACAGATATAAAGCTCGCCTTGTCGCGAAAGGTTTTACGCAACAGGAAGGGATAGACTACGAAGAGACCTTCTCACCTGTTGTTCGTTTTACCTCGATTCGCCTGATTCTGGCAATGGTAGCTTGCTTAGACCTCGAATTACATCAAATGGATGTAAAGACTGCATTTCTCAATGGAGAATTGGACAAGGAGATCTATATGGAACAACCAACAGGGTTTGTAAAAGAAGGAAACGAACATAAGGTTTGTAATCTTCTTAAATCCATATATGGTCTTAAACAATCCTCGAGGCAATGGTATATACGATTTCAAGAAGTTGTCTTATCAAATGGTTTTACCATGCTTGATGAAGATAACTGCGTATATATCAAGAGGATTAAAAGCAAGTATGTTATCATGTCTCTATATGTAGATGACATTTTAATAGCCGGAAATGACAAGGACTTTGTGATGGATATCAAGGCTTGGCTTTCATCAGTTTTTGAGATGAAAGACATGGGAGAAGCCGCATATATCCTTGGAGTTAAGATTTCAAGGAATCGTTCGAAGAAACTTCTTTCTCTTTCACAGGAGACTTATATAAAGAAGGTTCTAGAACGATTTAATATGCAGGACTGCAAGTCCATTGATACTCCTATAAGCAAAAGCGATAATTTATGTCTGAAATCATGTCCTGAGAACCAAAAGGAGAAAGAGATTATGGAAAAAGTTCCATATTTCAGTGCAGTTGGTAGTCTTATGTACGCTATGATGTGTACAAGACCAGACATCTGTTTTACCGTTGGAATGGTAAGTCGTTACCAATCCAACCCAGGGCAAGAACACTGGAAAGCGGTTAAGAGGATAATGCAGTATCTTAAAGGAACTGCAGACTTGCAAAAGACTATGACAAGACCAAGAAGGTAGACATAAGGTACATATCTACGCATGAGATGATAGCGGATCCGCTTACGAAGGCAATCCCCAGAGATGTGTTTTACAAACACTTATCATCCCAAGGATTACGTAAGAGCTGAGTTGTACCAATGTAAATTCCCATGTCTGTAAATGATCAAATTTAATAAAAGAATATGTTCTTTTTCAAACATTGCATATGAATTTTTTGAGAAATGTTTGTGTACATTTTTGAAATCTCAGCTATACTTTTTAGTATGTCGGACAGATTGAGGTTGGCTCTCTCACATGAGCAACCGCCTTATTCTATCAGACGGATAGAATAGAGATGAGACCTGTTTAAAGTCAAAATCATCAGACGGATGATTTAGAGTCATGACTTAAACAAAATGGTCGCATGAAAGATCTGCATCATATGGATGCTTACAGAAGATCTAAGAGGATTTTGAAATCATATCTGTCTAAATGCGGGATGTGAGTCCAAAGGATTATTTGAGTAGAAAAAGGGACTCAAAGTCAGACATTGTGGTGTCTGATCATCATCCTACAACATCATTGAGACATACACTCCCTGGGAAAGGAGCGATGTTGTAATACGTATTCATACTACGTATGCATTTTTTGACCATTGGGTTAGAATAGTAAATAAGTTTACTATTATGTGAGACCCAAAGACCACATGGGTCTTAATTCATTACCCTTATGGACTCTAATTGGTTTCTTTAGATTTGACCGGGTGATTGCTATCTTAGCATGTTACTTATGGACTATGGTTAATTCGGTCCGGCGGGGCATGTTAGAAAAGCAAGTCAAGTCAAGATCGAAAGAATCGCAAGAAGAGGAAGATTAATTTCCCATTCACATTTGGACTTTAAAGATTCAAAGCTGGCCAGCCAATTGCAATCCAGATAGGATTCAATTGTTGAATATAAAGTATAAGAAATGTGAAGAAATAATCTAAGGTAAAGCATGCGTTGATCTACTCAACTTTGCACCTCGAGGAGTGTTATGTATCTCTAACAAGTGCACAACAGCGGACTCTATACGTATGATGGTCACACGTCCTATTTCTCGGTATGATAAACAGAAGAGTTAGATGAAAATAAGTTTCCTTACAATCCCCTCAAGTGTGAGTGGGAGATGTTGGATATGGACGACATAAATACACCCATGAGGGGATGTATGAGGGTATACGGACCTCAGATGTCGCGTGCACGAAGGCGTGCACAAAGGGAACCTTTTCTCGTGTGAAAAGGACCACTCGATAAGGGGAAAAAGCCACTCGATAAGTGAAAAAGCCACTTTATAAGTGCAAAATGGCACTTGATAAGCGGATAAAGAAGAAGATAAATGAATGTGCTAATATAGGCTAATAAGCTTATAATTGGTTATTTCCTACAATAACCACCCCTAAACCCTATAAATAGGACCCAAGGGTAAGGCATTCATTCACACTTTCCATGCCATAAGTTTGCATAAGGCATCCTTATGTTCTTCTTCTCCCTTCCATTAAAATCCTCGTCTAGTTAGAGATTTAGGCGGTGAAACTTTGCTTCGATCCTCTGTGACGAAGTATCGACCGTTGTGGCGAATCCGAGGGCAAAGTTCAGAGACTACCGTGCCGCTTACGCAAGCGTAAGTCTCGACTTCATCGATCCTAACGTTGTTTTGACAGGATCCCACATTGAGCATGATGGATCGCCCCAAATATCGATCCAATGAGATTATAATCTAGGAATAGGATTGGATGAGAGCCCTATTCAAATCTCCTCCTTGTTGAGATACAAAATCTTAATCACCAACGATCCATTAGGATTTCAATTTGATGCCCTTAATGGAGGGTTGGCCATCTAGTGCCAAGCACCGATGAACCATCGTGTACACTCACTAGACCCGCCTATATTGTAGCCACCGACGAACCATCGGGGCTACGATAGGGATCCAACCTATTCCCTGAGTTCTCTCTCATGTCTAAATGTCAAGAGGATGAGGATTGAGACTCGTCGATGCCTATAATTCTTGAATCGAGAAGCTAGACCCATTTAGCTCAATACTTACAATATCGGTGATATGCTAGCCCTAGCTCCTTCATATATCTAAAATTTCCCCTAGACTAACCACTCTCTACCCCTGAGACACCAGTTCCTACAGTTATATACAGCTTGTCACTTGTCCCTGATTAAGCCTTTGCCTCCATATGTTCGATAGCTGCTGCATACTGATGTGTCCAACATGTTTTATCGCATATTTTCTTGTTGCATTTCACCCTCCAAATCCCTATTTTATACGCGTTTATGCAATTATTTGGAACTATTTGACTTTGAGAGCGTTTGGTTGCATTTCAGGGAATATCGAGCAATTTGAAGCATATTGGAGAGAAGGATACAATCATCAATGACAGAGCATCAATGGAATTCTAATTGAGGATTTGAAGCTATTATAGAACAGCTAGAAGAGAAGTGGAGAAGAAGCCAAGACGAAAAGAAAGAAGAAGCTGATGAAAAGCTTACCAAGCCAGTCAGCTCGGCCGAGTGCTCTTAGCCGCTCAGCCGAGCTGATGTAATGAAGAGAGGAGCCAAAGATGGAAGAGCTGAGCTTCTACTGCTCGGTCGAGCACCATCCAACTCGGGCCGAGCGGCACCCCTAAAATCACAAAGGAACTAATCTGGCTAACTAGCTCGGTCGAGTGCTTCAAGCGCTCGAGTCAAGCACTGATCGCATGCCCGAGCGACCAAAGATGCTCATCCGAGATCTTCAAGTAAATAGTAACCCAACCAAGGGAATATTGACCCGCTAGGGCGAGCGACTGCATGCCATTGGCCGAGCGGAGTAGAAATAGCCAAATCTGCACAACTCCTACTCTTTGAAGATCTGCTATCATCCAAGCTGAAAAGTAATTTTCTCATATTTTTTATGGATAGTAGACTTCATGATGGTTCCAATGCCACCAAGAACGCACGAAACAGAGGTCAGATGAGTTTGAAGGAATTTCTGCAAGATGATATATTAGTGCTAAAAACTGCACTCGGGCAAGCCCTGTAGTGTGCTCGGCCGAGCGCCTGTGTAGTCGGGCCGAGCTGATTGGGCTGCCAGATTGGACCCAGGTCGAGTTAGGGGTATTTTTAGGGGCTAGGGTTTTATATGGTTATTTTTAATATATCTTTGGTAACTGTCATTGGGAGATCCCATATCTTGTTCTTGGATTCTTTGTAGAGACTTTTCTATGGAGTTAGGCCATGCCTTAGGCCCTTCCTCTTTGATTCAAGCTAAGTTTTCTTTATCTTAATCTTTGTTTATTGTTTTCTATTAAGCTTGCTATGATGTTGTCTCTTGATTTCTCTTTTATTATCATGATTGAGTAGAGTTATTACTAGGGTTAGGTTGAACCCTATTGTTAGGGCTATTTTGTGCTAGAGTAGGTGATCCAAGAGAATGTCACTGAATTTAGATATATTTCATGATGGTGATCCAAGAGATTGACACCGAATCGTTTGTAGTATGGTGATCCAAGATAGTGGCACTGCTGCATCTTAGCCTGAAGCGTTAGAGGGATACCAACACCTTAGCATATTTCTCTCATTTGTTTTCTCTGTTTTATTTGTTTTCTTTTTTGTGTAGCCTTGTTTGCGATACCCACGTGACACACCTTTCACATCCATTATTACGCCGTCCCGTAATTCACCTCCACCAATAAAATCGAAATCTAACCAACTTAGAATCGATAGATAACAGAGCACATTGCTGGATCTGGATCCTAGCCTAGCGGGGGGGGGGGGGTATAGGCTTATAAAAATATTCTCACGCAACCCACGAGAAATCACACGTAGTTAAAAATACAAGCAGAGTAAATAAGAGGCAATCACAGAGTACACACAGATTTACCCTGGTTCGGTCGCATCAGCGACCTATGTCCAGCCCCCAAGCAAATACTAGCATTAATAAGTTCCTTCTATACATCTACAATGGGGTCCTAGCTCTAACTCCCCACCTAGACTGTATCACACTCAACAAAGTGCAGAACCCTATCAACCTAGTAAATGCGTATCTTGACTACTACAACACGTCAAGACCCTCTTGTCTAGCCCCAACCAGACAAGTCCCAAAAGAGAACACAAAAACCTGGTAAATTTTCCCCTACAGAGATCTACACAAACACAGAGATAATAAAATGGAGTTTAGGATTGCTCAGTCATGGTGCGTCGTCTCTGTCGTTCAGCACGTGTCAGATCTCGTCTGACGATGATGTAAACGTGTCGCAACTCAAGTTGCGTTAACTTGCCCCCTCCTAGAATGTTACGTCACTTGGTACACCTCTCGCCAAAGTCACGGCCTTGGTGTTCTTTTCTTTGCTAGTTACGGCACTTGGAGAATTTGTCTTTGTGAGTCCCTAGTTGCTTATTGGTGAGTGCGACAGATTGATAAAATTTGGCCAAGGCTTTAATATTCTCTTGTTGCCTGCAAAACAAGAATATGTGAGTTGATTTAAAAGAAAAACAAAGCTTTCACCTCAAGTTCACGTGAGTCCTTGTAGCCCCAAAGAAAGGTCTATACATTTATTGGTCTTTTTCTTTCTCTCCAATTAGTGCTTTGAAAAGCTCAGACTGCAAACAAAACAAAAAGATATTTACTTTAACAAGTTATAAAGTAAGAAGGAGAGAAAACAATAGCTTAAGAATTCTTTTGGTTCGCCCCCTAGTCTGCTTGGTCCTTTGATGCACAATTATTTCGGCATGGGTGAGCTCACACGAAAGCTGCTCCTTCCCTTTTTAATGTCAGGTTGTTGTACTTCAATAACAATTGACCTTGCACCCTCAATTATAGCCCTCTTTTATCTTTGCTTTGTCTCCATTCCATTCTAATTGTTTGCATGAAGACAAAGTTTTGTAACTTGCGATTGATTGCCTTTGGGACTTGCTCTTCTTTGTGCATTACTCTCTTAATTTACTTTTTATTAAAACCAACTTCCCTCAAAATTTCGGCACCTGCAAAGAAAAGTTCGGTCTGCCAAAATTTCGGCACCTGTAAAAGGCAACACAAAAACAAACACAGATTGACTTGTTTATTTAGTTAAAAAGTATCCACTTGCCTTTGTCTAATGCTCAGTATCCAATCCCATGTTTTTTCTTTTTATAAAATGTTTTCCTTTGCACTTTCGTTTTGACCTGTAGGGTTTTGGGATGGCCTGCAAACATCAAAAACAAAGTTTATTTTTTATTAAATTAAAGAGTAACAATGCTCACCTTTCATTCTTTACTATTTTGTTTTAATTCGCATGCTGCCAAAAACCATAACTCCGTGATGCGTCCATCATCAACCTTCAAGCACAAGAGAATTAATTTGAGAAGGGAAATGTAATTTAAATACCATGTTATGCTCGTTCTCTCTCCCTTCTCTCTCTCTCGCCCCCTTTTCAATTCTTTTCTCAAAGCTGCCGTATGGAATTATTTTTTGGTGAGAGGTGTTGTTGCATGGCCGGCCACATGGTATTTATAGGCTATTTTAGAAAACCCTAATTTGTATATTTACAAAATTGCTCTCCACGCTTCCGTAATGCATAACTAAGCCTTTTTAGACTTGTTTTCAGATCTAAAAATTTCTGCGGCTTTCTCGTTGTTTCCCCCGTAATCCATGGTCATATTTGATATTTTATAACGTCATGAAAATGACCAAAATGTCTGTTTATGACCAAAGTGCCCTTTATCTCCAAAATGACCAAATTTCCCCTGAATCAAGATGAACTCCTTTCAACCTGAAAACACTTAACAAACACGTCAAAAACATTCATGAAGATTTGTTATCATCAAACAAGAAATCATAGATTGTTGTATCCAACTACGTTGTAACCAGCACGCACCACCTCCATGTGATCGATACCCGCCTGCCACTATACTTGGCGCTTGCGGTACAACGACATCATCATGAGTTAAACTCTAGACCCATCCAGTTTTGGCACCGCCATAACGAGATAGTTCTTGGGTGTAATTTAGGACAGATCAAGTTTTTGGCGTCGTTGCTGGGGAGGCGTTCCGATATATTACCTATTTATCACAATTAGGTTGCTAGACTTTGAAAAAATAAAAAGAAGAAAGAAAAAAATAATAACACAACTAACTTTTGAAAAATAATAATTATAAAAATAAATAAAAAGAGATTTTCCCACCTCATGCTTTATCATTTTTTCTTTCTTCGTGTATCATTGAGGTCTTTTCCAAGTTGTTTGGTCTTGACTATTCAGATACAATGGACCCTGAATTTTTCCAGAGGATGCTTGAACAACAAATGGAAATGCAAGCCAATATAAATGAGAACAACCTTTGGATTCGACAGACTGTAGTCAAAGTTTGAATGATCGGGATCAATCTTCAACTTCAACAAAATTCCCGAGACATCAGCTTGCATTCCTCACCTTATGAGCACCCGACATCACAAGACATGAAGAACTCATATTAGCTATGGAGGGTGACGATGAAGTTCAGCTTGGGAGAGAAGATTCGCACCATTACATTGAGGATGAGAGCAGCGAAGGCAACAATGACATTTCTTGTGATGTAGTGCCCAAGCCATCTCCGGTTCTTGAAACCTTCCCTCAGGATGAGAGAAATGAGGACACATATATGGACCTATTGAGAAGCATCGTGGATGTAGTTTGATCCACCGGTCCAATGAAAATAACTATAGGTGATCCTTTTGAGCTTGAATTTCAAAACTTTATTACTCATCGTATCTCTTCCACATGCACAATTGATGATGGAGTCCACGCTATAGTTGAGGGGGACAAGACCCACTTCGATTCCGTGGTTGAGATACAGAAGCACACAGAGCCACCTGCATCTACTATTGAGATGGTCAAGCCACGCCATCGGGTGCCTCGTGTTTCAGGACGAAAATGAAAAAGGAGACATAAAAAGGAGCAGATGAAGTTTACATTGCATTCTTTACCTGAGAAGCCCAAGGAGGAGGCCGATGCAGTACGTTGTGAGGATATGTATGTTGTCACCTCTGACGAGATAGTGACGGCTAGCACAATTGTAGTTACTTTCGATGAGAAAACTGAGACGAGACACTCTGGGATTATCACGGCAGAGCCGGAGGTTACTGTTCAAGAGGAGGCCACAGAGAATATTGCACCGCCTTTGCCTTCCATCACCATGGCCGAGCATCCATTGGAGGACCATTCACCAGAGCTCACTGCTCCCATTTAGGGAGAATCTTTTACCCACTCTTTTCTTTTATCCGAATCTCGCCCTATTTATGATGATTATAGTGATTCAGGTGCTGATGACATGCCACATCTTTTACAGGACACGTTTGCACATAAGAAGGAAGTACTTTGGGACGTGTATCCTGATGAGCGGGATGTACTATGGGATATGTCTAATGAGGAGAGTGAGGAGCTACCTACCACATATGCCATTGCATACGATCAGGAGGTACGCTGGGATGAGTTTGATGAGGAGGAGGAGTTGCCTGAGGAGGAGGTCCACGCTTATATGCCAGGGTCACCTAAGGAGCCCAGAGAGGACATTGAGGAGAGAGACGACATGGTGGAAGAGAGCACAGATACATTCTCAGGGAAATGTCATCACATTATAATTAATTTAAAATTTTAATTGATGATCTTCACTGTGATATATATTTTTGGGGAATAATCTTTCAAATCAAACTGATGCATCCTATTCCTTGCAGGGTACAGGTGGAGTCTTTCTTGAATGCTGGATGGTGCATTACTGGAGTTTGTTGTAGTTCGTGGAGAGACACGCCTGGCGGAGCCATGAAAAGTGCAGTTAGAGTAGTTGCCTGCACCAACAAAGATCTTGGATCCACCTTTTGCTCAGGTGATATCAATCCAGTAGTGTAGTATTTTTTGCTTTCAATAATCTCGAATCCTCTCGACAGCAAGAGGACCATATAGATTTACTGCTTTCTTAGTTTAATTATCTTGAATAAAATTCACCTCAATTGACGACAACAATTATCTTTTACACACAACCCTTTATATGCTATACTGATTGCTATCTTCTTCATATTTTGATGTGTCCCATCCTTTTGCTCACCATCGAGCACTTCTTTCATATTAAATCCTACCTTCCTATTCATTTGACTTCATCACGCTTTTCAAAGCCGTGCCATTATTGATTGAGTCAAATGAAAGGGATTGTTTGGTTTATCTTGGGGGAAGGCACTATCATGTCATCATTTGCATGTTTGCTGCATTAGGCATTAGGATCACGTAGCTGCATTAGAATTTAACTTTTTATTTTATTTTCTTGTTTTTAGGATTTTATTTTATTTTACCCACCCACCCCACCCTTATTCTCCACCTATATGCACATGTTCTCAGCAGTGAAGACACATCTATGTTTAGCTTGGGAGATAAGCGTTGTCGCTTTATTTTATTTCTTTATCACTTTTCTCTGAATTATTATTATTATTTTTTTCATTTTTTCCCCAAAATTTTCTTTTTTAGAATCATCATGTTTTTCTTATTTTACTGTGCTTTTATGTGATATTATTTTTATTTTTATTTCTCTCTTTTCTTTTCTTTGTTTTGCTAGAAATGAGTTCTTTGTGATGATATTATCGATATATGCATTCATCACTATTACAATGCACAGTTATTCCATGCCACTCTATTATAGAAATATCATGATTCTGAATGGTTATTAGTACCGAAGTAAATCCTTTTGATATCTATATAGTGTGAATGATTGAAACTTAGTGAAACCGACTGTATGAATCAGTACTTTAATATGCTTTCAATGGAAACACATCAAGTCTCATGCATCATTAGCATAACTGAAAAAAACTTGGTATCTTATTCAAATTGCTTATTGCATAACTGTTTTGAAAGTTAGATAGATAGGCTACATAGCTTGTAGAAACAATTAGGAATAACTCATTACATAATAGAATTTAGTTGAAGAATTATTTTTCTGACATGTTCACGCACATATATGAATATGAGTGAACCGAGTGATATTCAAACATTCTTTCTCCACTAAATCTTAAATTCTCCACATGTCTTTGGGGTTTTCTCCAAATATTGTTTTTGTTATACCCTATTCCCAAAAATACCTACACTTTACAATTTGCTCCAAAAATCCAAAATCAAATTCAAAAGTCAATTGACTAAAAACCCAAAGTGCCAAGGAGCCAAAAAATCAAAAGAAATTGCAAAGTGCATAAATGAAAAAGCTCACACAAAAACAAAGTCAAATTTCAAATTCCAATTTTTTTTCAAAGTTCAATTTCCTGGAGCTTACAAATTCTTGTGGGAAAACAAAACCAGATTCCTACACCAAAAATTTCTACCAAACATGTATCTATACCGAGCTAAGCAAGCTTGTGAGGAAAATCCATTGACTAAAAGAGTGAGCTAAAATTAGAGTGGATATTGTGCATGAACATCGAAGTTAAATAATCCTAAAACTTAAAGATAGATTGGGATACGTGGATTTCCTATGAGTTGATTTGACCCTGTTTGTGTCTAGATACCATTCCATTCTTATTGCTTGCTTTGCATGAAAAATTCTATGCTTCAGTTTTAGCTCTTGATTGAAAAGTGTGTAACCATTGTAATGTAAATTATAAGCTATGAAATATAGAAAGTGAATTTAGGTGAATTTCATGAACTCTAGAGAGATTACTATTCATCGTCTTTAAATCTTAAGTACTTCATTTTTATAAGAATATGAAATCTCGGTAGTAGTGTGTGATTATTTTCTTAGTCGTAGTAAGTGTGATGAGTGACTTGAGAACTGAGGGAATTATCTAGCAACTACTCTCTTTGCTTTCATTTTTGTTTTTATTATTTTTATTCTCCGGTGAACTTCGTATTCGTCTTCCTCGAGGACGAGTAAGAAGTAAGCTTGGGGGATTTTGATGTGTCCATAAATTACATGTTTTGTCGCATATTTTCATGTTGCATTTCACCCTCCAAATCCCCATTTTATACGCTTTTATGCTATTATTTGAAACTATTTGACTTTGAGAGCTGATGTGTCATAATATTCCACATTCAATCTATATTTACACACCAAAATGATTGCTTAAATCCCGATTTATTACGCTTTTATGTTGATAATTGGAACTATTTGACTCCGAGAGCGTTTGTTACATTTCAAGGAATACTCGAGCAATTTGGAGCGTATTGGAGAGGAGTGTACAATCGTTGATGCCGGAGCATCGATGGCATCGTATTTGGGGAGTTCATGTTGCTAGAGAGGAGCAAAAAGAGAACGAAAGGAAGAAAAGAAGAGAGCAAGGGAGAGAAGAGAGGAGAAGAGACTAAGAGGCTAGGAGCTCCCAGGTCGCTCGGTCGAGCATAATGCACGCTCGGCCGAGCTAACCTCGCATAAAGGAGAAGAGAGTTTAAGTCCAAAATGACCCTCGAGCATTTGGGTGCTCGGTCGAGCGACCCAACGCGCTCGACCGAGCTAGCCGTCAGTGAGCTCTCATTTTGCCTTGTAACTCTCTGGAAAATATCGACTTAATTCACTCGGTTGAGCGGCCAACCGCTCGACCGAGCGATCTCTCTTCTTGACCGAGCGACATCAATTCCACTGAAGCAAAAGCTGCAGCCCCAAGAGGCACTCGACTGAGTGCTTGGGCACGCTCGACCGAGTAACCAAGGCCACTCAGCTGAGCGGAGTAGAAATGGCCAAAAGTGCAGACTTCAGGACATCCCTTCACTCTTTAAACATCGAACTATCACCCGGGATTTTACATTATTTTTCTTATATTTTTCCCAAGTAGTAGACTTCATAATGATTCCAACGCTGCCAAGAACGCACTAAACAAATGTTGGATGTGTCCTAGGGAATTTCTGCAAGTTGGCAAATCTGTGCTGGAATCTTAGCTCGAGCAGGCTGGTAATTGTGCTCAACCGAGCGACCTACACAAGCTTGCCCAAGCAACCTGAGTAGTAAGCGCGGGCCCATGTCAATTTAGGGTTATTTTAAGGTGGGTTTGGGTGCTGGCTATATATATGTATTGAGCAGCCATTTATTAGGTGATCTCCTCTTTGGTAGGAGAGCTAGTTTTTAGGGGTTTGAGACGATATTCAGAGGTTAGGCTACGTCATCGGCCCCCTCTTCGATGTTTATGTATCGGATCTTCATGAGCTAAGTATTTCCTTGGTTAAATCCTTTTTATTGTCTTTCTAATTTTTTTTTGGTGTTGAATCCTTGATTGTTTTCCTTTATTTGCTTTCAATGTTGATTCCTATTGTTCATATCTTGTGTGCAATGATTGAGTAGATCTATTGCTAGGATTAGGGATGAACCCTAGGATTCTACAGCTTAGATGATATGTTAACCTTAGTTGGGTGAATCTAGGGTTGCCCTACGGTGGTTTGAACAAGGGTTTTGGGGGATTATCATCACAATTGAAGGATCACAAAAGCAACTCCACGTCCTAGGGAGAATCCCCACGAAACTGATTTGGGCTTAGTGGCCATTTTTCGGGTCTCACGCTCACGTGAGTGACTCGAGAGCCGGGGGCAACCATTAATCCCTGATCTGCTGATGACTACAAGAGTAGCCCGACCACTAGAACTAACCGTGGTGTAGCGTCACAGTCCGTAGACCATGCGAGTGGACATGGATTACGAGGCGGGACCAAATGTCAAGCTTAATGCTCGCGTCCTCGTGCAAAGCCGATTGCGAAAGCACGGCTCCACACAGGGAGATGTTAAACGAGCATGACGACGTAAGTCAAATGTTTGTTTCCATCTACGGATGTGACACTCCTACCCTCATCCATCGCCTAACGAAGGGACCCTTAACCCGTTATCCAAACCTGAAAGACCTAGCGGGGATTCCCGATACCCTAGTGATATTTCCCTCGATTGTTTCTCTTTGTTCTTTTTTGGTTTCTTTTGTGTCCAGATGTGGCTTGCCCATCGTGACCCCCGTGCATTCCACATCCACCATCATTACGACACTCCATAATCCATCTCCACCAATAAAACATCGAAGCCTAACCCAACCTAGGATCGATAGGTAGTGTGACACCGCCTCCCTGTGGATACGATACCCACTCGCCGATATACCCATATACTGTGTGCGTGCGATAAGACGACATTTGTGCTTCCAGGTGCAAGTCCGAAACCCGAATGAGTTTTTGGCACCGTTCCCGGGGAGGCGTTCTGCCATACTATCTATTTATCACAATTAGGTTGCTAGACTTTGAATAAAAACAAAAATTTATAAAAAGAAACAAAAAGAGATATTTTTCCTTGCCACCTGCTTTATTGCTATTTCTATCTTCTTGTACCACTGATATATTTTCCAGGTTGTTTGTTTTTGTCTATTCAGGAACAATGGAACAATTTTGGGATTATTCAGGCGAAGATTATTCGGCACAGTATGAGGCTCCAATGGAAGAATATGGATATTATCCACAGGACCCATACTATCAGATGGATGGATATGACCACTACTCAGAGTGCTATGCCTATTGCGAGTCTTGTGACATGGAGGGATACACACCTTAGAAAATCTGCGTCTGTCTCTTGAGTCCAGACCATCCCATCACTTTGGCACTCGCATAGATGGAGAAGAGCAGGGCGACTCTTCAATACAAGCACGAGGAAACCTACGCCGAGCTGAAGGAGACATTGATCAACTACAACAAGAGGTGGATGATATCAACAGTGCTTTTCCATCTTATGAGCCCGAGGGAGAGAACAAGGACACTTTTTTTGGGCATATTGAATAGCATTGTGGACGAAGTTCGGTCCATCGGTCCAATGACATTATTGCATGCATGTGATCCTTCTGAGCATAAATTCCACAATTTTATTACTCATCGTGTCTCTTCTGTAGGTATCATTGACGATGGTGTCCACACTTGAGTTAATGGGGAAAATATATACTTGTATACCGTGTAAGAGATGCATGAGCCCATATTGTCACCTGTAACTACTATGGAGAGGGCCAAGCCACGCCATCTGGTGCCTCGAGTTCCAGGACAGAAACGAAGAAGCAAGCATAAAAAGGAGAAGATGAAGTTTACATTTCCTACTATACTTGAGGATCCCGAGGAGGAGGCTGAGATGGTGTGTTGTGAGGAGATGAACACTGTCATCTCTGACGGGGCTATGATGCCTAGCGCGATTGCGGTTACTTCTGATGAGACAATCGAGACGTGACACTCGGGGAGTACCACTGCAGAGCCAGAGGTTGTTATTCAGAAAGAGGCTACAGAGAAGATTGTGCCGCCTTTGCCTTCCATCACCATAGGTGAGCATCCGACAGAGGACCACCCACCAGAGCTTACAGCTCCCACTCAGAGTGATATTTTTACACATTCCATTTCTGAGTCATGTATTCCATTTGACATTTATTTTGATTCGGATATTTTTGACACGTTGTACCTTTTGCAGAGCACATATGAATATGAACCGAAGGTATGCTTGGACGTGTCAATGCTTGAGGAACCTCCCGAGGAACACAACAAGGAGTCACCTAACAAGACCCACACTCATACTCCAGAGTTACCTGAAAATCCTTAGGCAAACGACAAGAAGTTGCATATCGTGGTGCACGATAGTAGAGATACAATCTCAGGGAAGTATCATTTACCAGATTTCATTTCCATTATTTATATGGATAATTTTCTTTGGGATTCATATATCACGAGGGAAAATTTTCAGAGACGAACTGATGCAGCTCGTCTCCTATAAGGTATATGTGGAATCCTTTGGGAGATGCTAGGGGCTGCATTGCTGAAGTTCGTTAGTATCTGTGGAGACACGCACCTGGCGGAGCCACGAAAGGATCAGCTGGAGCAGTTGCCTGTACCGGTAAAGATACTGGATTCGCCTTTCGCTACATGTGTGTAACGGACGGTACTCACTATTCGTTATACGGTTGTGCGTATATCAATTTTGGGTACCTGATTAGTTTTGTTGCTTTGTATGTGAGTCATGCCGTTAAGTCGATAGGGCCGTAGCACCTTGGTTGCATCCTTAGCAAGCCAACCACCGACGTGTGCCCAACTTGGAATTACTGTCACCTTTGGACCCCGTATCCTTTATACGCTTTACGTGCACGTAGTCTTGTTCGTGCACGTATTTATTTTAGACTTTGTCTGTATCCGAACCTTATATTGTGATATGCCGTTGTGACCCTCTCGAAGAATATTAAATTGTGGAATTATTTTGGAACGTCATTTCACGGGTCGTTCCCCCACGATTTGACCTTGTTTGATGAGACGTCGCGATTTTCACTTTTGTCGTGAGGCCTTTTTATTTTTAGTTTCGTTTCTCGTCATCGAAATTGTGATCCGTCTTTTTAGTTGCGTTTCTCTCATCCGTGCGGTCACCCCGTTTGACCCACTTTCACTTTTCTCCCAAGTTTATTATTGGTTAACCCTAAGTTTCACCTAGCTATTGGTCCCTAATAATTAATTATTTTGAGCTAGCTCCTTGTCGCTTGGCAGCACCCGTGCGTGAGGGATAGAGAGTGGGATCTTTTATTATGATAATAATAACATTATAATAACAATTTTAAACTTTTAAGCTTTCCTTCACGTGCTGCACTTGAACACATTTCAAAATATTATAATATCTCCCTATAACATAGCTAACCTGACCTATTGTCCTTTAAAAACATCATAAACCTAGGGCCCTCAGACTCTACCCTATCTCCTTTTTTAAAAAAAACCCTAGGCTAGTTTTCTCTTAGCATCACGAAAACAGAGCCGCCCCCCATTCTTTCTTCTCCACGCGACTTCTGCACGCGGCCTTCACCGTCGTCCTCCCCACCGTTGGAGCTGCCTGCCCGCATTATTCCTCCGCCGGCGATGTCCTTCTCCCCATGGCGGTGCCGACATCTGCTGCCGTGAACAGTAGCATCCCACAGCGCCCAGGCGTTGTGCGCAGAGATCTGCAGTGCACGACGATCTTCTCCTCTATTCAGCGCGGCCCCCTGACCACCGGTGGCGTGCCCTCGTGCGTAGCTTCATCTCCCCTCCCGATCTCCTAGCTTCAGCCATCTGACATCCGACCACCTCCCCTTGAAGATCACTCCGACGGCCTCACATCGTTCCGGCCTCCTCTTAATTGCCCATCACCGGAAACCGCCTCCGTCGACCCCCTTTGGTCCCCCGCTGCCGCCTGAGATCCCTTCAGCCCATCCAAGCTCGAAAAAGCGAGTGTTTCCGTTGTTTTGTGTTTCTACGACGTATCGACACGTCGTTTCGGCTCCCCGTCGTTCACTCTCACTGTTGGGATCTTCTGACAGCCCTCTACCTCTCCTAGGGGTGTTTCCCGACGTTACGATCATTCCATACGACGCTCAACATCGTAGACTTTGTGTACGTCGAACCGTTCGTCCCGGTTCGTTGTTACGGCTTACCAAAAGCCGTAAAAACATCTACCGACCTCATACTCACTGATTGGAATCTTGTTCGCTGATCTGGCCGCTGTCCGAGAATTGGCAAGCGAGGAATCTAATATTGGAATCTGGACGTGGAGCGTTTTCTATTATTCCAACCCCTGGCGTCGCTACCCGACGCCAGTGTAGCTCTCGCGTCGTGTGAGGGTAAATTTCTGAACACTTAGGACCCCCAACGCATCCATGTTAAACAAGATAAAAATCTGTATATTTTAATTGTCTGGTAATTCACTAATAAATATAATTTAATTTGGGACTGTAGGCTGGTGATCCGAGCACATATGTAGACTGGACTGATTGGACGGTTTTGCAGAACGGCTGATTGCAGGCAAGTGAAACTTGCCAGTTCTTTGTTTAGGCCGTGTTTTAGGCCATTTCTTGTTTTAGACGTAAAAGAGACTAGGCGACGAAATGATACTCGCCTAGATGCAATTTTAAGATCTAGCTTGACAACAAAGCTAGATCTGTCACCCTGCCATGTCATTCATGTGTTGCTGCCTGTCACGTTTAATTTTCATAACTGTATGCTCTTTACTTGTGCACTGCCATACCTGTCACGTTTAAATTCCTTAACTGTACACACTTAAATTATAACTTGCCATGCCATGTCATCCATGCTTGAATGTTGCATTCGTAGCACACGCTACGTACTTCCTTGTTCAGGCTAGGCACCTGCGTTACAGGCACAACCCTATGCCAAATACACTCACTGGCTCGTGATCCAGAAGAGGGCTACATATGTTGGTCAAAAGCCAATGTCCGATACACGTGGAGGGGTAGGGTTAAGCGACCACTTAGCGTAGATGTGTGCCCGTACAGCCACTTCAGCTGTCAGGCGTAAACTCTGTGCACGACGTGTTTACTTGACGTGTTTACTTGACATGTTTACTTGAATTGTAAATCCATGTGAATGTTAGTAGCTCTGCTACCCTTGCCATGTCATACTTGTTGACATGTCATACTTGTTGCACTCTCTTACTTGTTGCATTCATACCTTAAACTACCATGTCATTGCATACTTTTAGAACTGCTAGGTTGTTTCTTTCTTTTAGTTTCCTTGCACAAGTCTCTTGTAGACTTGCTGACATGCGCCCTCGTCTCTTTTGGGTGTCGCATGTTAGTTGCTGAGCCAGAGCCCGTTGCTGAGGACAGGGTGTTTGTTGACGTTGAGCCTGGGTCCACTGTTGACGTGGAGTTCGAGGACAGTCGTAGAGACTTCTTTCTGTTGCTTTCAACTTAGTTCTTGTTAGGTTGTCGGTGCATAGCACCTTTTCTCTCTTTTGTACGTTCGTTTATTTCTGTTGGCCATGCTTCGGGCCTTTTAGACTATTCTTTTTATCCTGGTGGCTTTTCTGTGATGTTGAGATTTTATTTGTGGACATTCTGAGATTGGAATAATATATCTGTCTCTCTTCTTTAATTATTATTTTTGTTCTGTATCGCATTTGCAAGGACCTATACTTGGTTATTCCAGACGCTTTACAGACTGGAGCCTCACAGCTCCAAGTCTGAGCGGACTTTTCACGCCTCGTCTCCATTTTAGGGAAGCGGGTCGTGACAGGTTTTATTGGTGGCCCATGCAGGTCCCTCTTGCAACTGCGAATTATCGAAACATCGATAATAAAAATAGAATGTCCATTAAATAAATTAAAACATCCAAATCATAAGCCCTGAGTCTAATTTTTTATCGTTTCCTATGTCTTAGGTGGCTGGTAGACGTGTTGCCCGAACATCTGTCTCAGCTTAGTAGGGAATCCATTAGATCAGGACTATAGTAAGACTTAGTTAGACTTCTGTGCTTGCTAGTTAGAGGTCCCTGATTGTTAGCTAGACTCCATGCTAGAGATTGATATAATCGTCTAGGAGTTACCTTAGTGGTTCATGTCTAGCTCTGACCATGATAGACGTCTAGAATTTCTTTAGTCGTTCGCTTGGGTTCATCGATTTCGGGCCAAGCCGGACGCAGTTCATTACAGTCTAGTTCCTTAGGAAGTCTTAGCGCTAAGTTTCCTAATCTTTAGTTGGTCGACTGTAGGAGTTCCCCGTAGAGTGTCATGAGTCATATCCTAGGCGTATTTTGTATAAGACCACGCGATCTTATACTTGCCCTCGTTTCACGTGATCGCTTCATGGCGATTATCGTTAATCTTTCGAATTTTCTCCGTTGCAAATCTTGAATACTTCAAAGTCAATTTTGATTTTTTCCTTATTAAAAGTTTTCGCTCAGTTTAATTGTTGTTGTTGTTTTAAACCATCTTCTTATGTATTTAATTCCTCACTATTCGATTGAGTTAAAATCTTTTCGTAGATTTTGAAGTCTTTTGGTTGTAAGTTTAATTACTATGTCGTAACTATTCTCTGGCATATACTTTTGCATTTTGGTTTAAAAACTCTATTACTATTTTGAAAATTCAATATACAATCTTTTCTAAATTATGAGATTCATTTTAACTGCTTAACATACATACTTTAAAATATTTTTCCAAGCTAAATAGAATTCCAATTATTTTTATATATCAGTTATAGGTACGTCGTACTCGTACTTTAAAATCTTTGTATAAAACCGTTTCTTTTGACAAATCCTGATTCCTCTAAAAGTAGTTTTAATATTATTTATTAAAAATTTCTCCCTAGTTTAAAGACTTTGAAAGCATTTAACATGAGCTTAAATTTCCTAACTTCAGTTAATTTAATTTCATTCTTTGAATTTCAAAATTTTTGCTGAAATTATATTAAATTACTGCCGTATAATATTTTCTAACTTACGTCCGTAATGTTCGTGTGAATGTTTTATTCTTCCTTATAATTTTTCAATAAGCTAATATACCATTCTTCTTATTATGTATATACGACTCAAACTTATTTCGACCAACTCATTTTATCGACCACCAATATTTTTCTATGCATAAGAGAACTCCAATTTTTGAGGTACGACCGGTTTTGTACTCGTCGTATTTTAACTTATATCTTTTACACACTATCCTTCTTTTCCCACCTAAACATTCACAATTATACCCCTGATTCACCTAATCAAGCTGTCTCCTTATCTTCGTCCTATCTGAACTCGTGCTTATCGATCTTGTTCATTACGCTGTTGGCTTCGAATTCTTCCTATTGTTTAGCCATTAGTGCTCGTCGTTGCCTGTCCACTAATCAACCTTAGCATAATAGCGAGCCCACTAATTTTATTGCGATGTCGTTATAGTGAATGTATAAGTAGAGTGTGTGGACCTGTGTGTGTGAACCCCGGCGTATCACTCACGTATGAGTGTACTCCCCTATGGTATATTAATGTTTACCTATTGTGTGATATATACATACTCAGTATTATTCATGATGTATATGAAGTTGTATGGATGATATTAGTTATATATGTGTGGGTAGCTATAACACTTTAGGAATGTCTGAATATATATTGGAAATTGTATTGGAGTATAGACTAGTAGTGTACGTAGTTTGAAGATACTTGTGAATGCTTGATATGTATATATATATTAGTAAGTCGTGTGTATGTTAGGTGTAATGCTAATAGGTGTACTTATAGTTAAGCGAGTAGGCCTATTATATGACCTATATGTTAGTACGTGTAAGTGTGTGCTTGTACGTAAATATGTATTGTGCTTAGACGTAAGTAGTTATGTATTTGCTGCATGAGTATATATGTGATATACGTATGGTAGTAGGATTATAATTTTGATTTGTATTGCTTGCTTTTATGGGATGTTGTGTGCATGTATACCATGAGGTATACACGATTATTGCATATCTTAATTATGTACGGATAAGTAGATGCATAGGTGTACTAATTATAGGTAGATGGATATGGTGTGAATATATATGTTACATGTGTGTGACTATACGATGAATGCATGTATTAGGGAGTGTATTATAATTATACGTGTGCTAATGTCTGTAATATTATTATGGTATATAAAGTGATTGAACTATGTGGGTGTTATGATCGGATCCCCGGGAGTACGAACACGCAACCGGGGCACGCGACTCGCTAGTCTTACCGCAAGCGCACTGTGTAATGGCGAGCGGGTATCGAACACGAGGAGGGCAAATGACAGTGTCTTCTTCAATTCACCTGGCTATAAGAACAGTCGAGAAATGTTCACAATAAAGCGGTCACAGTCGTTCAATTGTATAAAAGGAATATCAAATTAATAAAGACGCCTAGGGGTAGGGAATCCCTGCTACAAACCGTATCTCGTCATTGTGACTCGTAGGCGTTACAAATGCTAGACTTGAAATTCAGGTGAACTAGTTGCAACTAAATGTAGAACCAAGCTCACGCTCTCGCGCTATTACCGGTCTATAGCAAACCTAAGGTAGGGTCCAATCTCTTGCAAACCCTAACCTAGGCAAGCTAGCGTGAAGAACAACATCATCGTTCAATCGTATCTCGAGCCCACTCTCGTGTAAACTCGAGCTACGACCTAGGTTGGGATAGTTCCTACCAGTCCAATCTCTTACAAACGGGTATTGGTATAGAATTGCAATCGAAAACCCTAGTTTCGGTCCAATCTCTTGCAAACCGATTCCAGAGAAATCCAATTGTAACCCAATTCGAATTTCTAGGGCTTCCTATCGAGTTGGGGTCCAATCTCTTGCAAATCCCAATCGGTATGAATCCATAACTATTCGTATTAAATCAATCCCAAACTAACCCTAATCAATCCTAGCAATAATTTCACCAATTCATCATAAATTAGAAATAGGGTTAGTAGGGTTCATCCCTACGCCCTAAGACGATAAAACTACTCACAATTCATAATGCAATTCAATAGAAATTAACAAATAAAATCAATAGAATTCATTGCAATATTCAATATATCAATAGAAATGAGGTTTTTGATGAAGAGAGAGACAAACCAATGAAGATTCAATAGCATCCAACAAAATAACACTTTTCTCTCTCCCCTAAAAGATCAATCTAATCTCCTAAAAAGTAATCTAAAAAAGGCTGCAAAAAGTTCTGAAAAAGCTCCCTAAACTAGGTTAAAAACTGGGGTTAAATACCCCCCAAAATCGCCCAAAAAACTGTGATGAAAATGCCCCTGCGCAGCCTCAAAATCGCAATTTACGCTACAGGCAGCGCGGCTCACTCGGCCGAGTGACAAATGTCATTCGGCCGAGTGACAAACCCTGACAAATTCCAGTAACTTCGGACTTTTGGGGGTCGGCTCCTCGGGAGTCACTCGGCCGAGTGAATTTCTTTGCTTCGGCCGAGGGGACTTCTTCACTCGGCCGAGTCGGAACTCGGGAGCTGACTGACGGATTACAGTAAGTCTGTGATTTTTCTTGCCGTCGTCTTGATGCCACTCGGGCGAGTGGTGTCTCCGTGGTTCGGCCGAGTGGGCTGTCGTTGGTCGGCCGAGTGCACATTGATACTCAGTCTGTTGCGTGTCCGATCTGATCGACTGAGCGGGCTTTCGATGGTCGACCGAGTGACTCCTTCACTCAGCCAAGTGACATGCAGAACATGCCCAATCTTCGTATTTTTTCTCCCTCGTCGCTCCTACGACCTTCTTTCTTCTTCCACTCCTCTCTAATAGCAAAATTCCCCTCGGAAGAGTCACGGGTGACACTCCGGAGTGGGTGCATCTCAGAATCACTCCAAATCGCTCAAAATCTCCTGAAATTCGACAAAAACAAGAAATCGTGAAAAGCATCGCAATTTTGTCGAGAAATCGTAAAAAAACGCGATTCGAGTGATCAAAATGGCTTGCAAACATGCAGAAAAAAGGTGTAAAATATGGAGTGTTCAAAATCCTCCAAGCTTACCTCTTACTCGTCCTCGAGAAAGATGAGTAAAAAGCGAACCCGGTGGATAAAGAAAATAGAAACGATGGAAAGGCGGAAAATGAAAAAACGAAAAACAAAATAGAAAACTAAGAGGAAAGCTGCTAGATCATTTTTCTCAGGACGTGGGTTTTGCTTACTCATATAGCATGCATCGGAAGTAAAACACATGTCAAAGACTTTTATCTCGATATCATAGTATAATGATGCATTTGAAATAGAAAACCAAAGAATATCAATATAGCATGAAAAATGGAATAATTCTAGAATTAGCATCGTCTGAAGCATCTAAAGCGGTATACAATATCGTAGATCACACACTTTTCAATTGAATGCTTTCTATAAGGAGTATAAGAGATATCACACAATAGAGTAGTAAGAATAGAAAAGTGTGGTTTTCATGAAATGAATGCTAAGCGTAGATTTCTGGATTTCGTGAAACTTTAGCGATCTCATCGAGTATAAAATATTACGTAGCCTAGGTTGTCATGCACCGTCAAGTATTCACTCTCACACACATCATTGGATCCTCTCCCCCAAGCTTATCCATAAGCGTGATGGCATATACAAAACAATATTTACATTCCCCGTTTCTTATGAAGCTCCAAAAGTCAAAGAAATAAAAAAAAGCAAAAAAAGGGAAGGAAGAGAGAAAGGGTATGAGATGGGATCGTTTTCGAACTTCTTTTCTCTTTTCTTTTCTTATTCTCAAATCTTTTTCTTTTTCTTTTTCTTTTTCTCTCTTTTTTTAAATCAATAGAAATATACATAAATGATCCCAAATCAAAGAGAAGGATATACGAGTATTTTTTTCTTTGGGTTTTGGAGAATTTGGAGCATGTGATATAATAACGGGGGAATGCCAATAATAGAATTGCTAAGGGGAGATTCACCAATGAATTTAAAATAGATAAATAATGTTCAAGATATGTGTTGAAAGAAATAAATGTATCTCTCGGTTCACTCTATAGGACGTGCATGACAACTTCAGCATGGTAATCTAATCTACTCAGTTTGATCTCAAAAAGTAAACTAATCCAGATTTATCAATGCTAGCAAACATTCAATCAACCTGAAGTGAAGCGTACAAATCATGCAATAAGAAGTGATATGAGAAAAGAAAGCAGTACTCCAGATATAAGCAATCAATGCGTGAATCTTGGTGTGTTTTCTACGATAACATACATATGAATCATCAGACATCAGCTAATAATAGAATTTCATCCATTTTCATACGGAAAAAGAAGTGGGTTACTATTTCTAAATGCAAAATAGGACATAGCATATGATATCGGAAACAAAAGCTATGACATGATAAAATTTGCATGCATATAGAGAAAAACTAACACTACGTCATCGTCATCACAGAAAAATCATCTCTAGCAAAAGATGAAAGAAATAAAGCTAAAGGAAAACAAAACTATTTACAATGTAGCACATAAAGAAAATAAGAAAAAACGTGATGCATGGTAAAAAAAATGAAAAAGTGATGAAAAATGGGTGCAAAAGCAAAAAAAACGTGAAAAAACTAAAAAGTGTGAGAACTCACTCCCCCAAGCTGAAGTGCACAGTATCCTCAATGTGTAAAGTGTGGCACACCGAGAGACATGAAATGGGTGGGGAGGGTGAGGATGCATGCATGATAAAAAAAAGAAAGATGAAAAGAAAATATGATGATGTGAAAGAAGCATGCAAAGATCGGAGTGATGCAGGTGATGTGTCACAAAAAATAACTCTCACTCTCTCCCAAAAAGATATAGAATGATGTGATCTGAACAGGGACCAAAATAGTGAGGGGAGGAGGGGGCAAAAAATATCTCCAGGACCAGCAGAGAATGGGCAGCATAACGACAAAAGAGATCAATGGCATCAAGGGTGTGCCTAAGCTGGTGGTGCTGCACCATCTCCGTCCTGAGGCGGGGGGGGGGGGGGGGGGGGGGTGGTCGTGGAGGAGGTGTCTGCTGGGTGGGTGGGTGTAGTGGAGGCAGTCGCGCCAGGATCTGATTCCGACAAGCCTGAATATCGGGAAGCATGGCGATGCGAGACTGCACGGTACTGACCGTGGCAGAGAGAGCCCTAAAATCGCCCCTGAGTCCACTCACTGCCCCCCCTCAAGAGGACGGATGCTCTGAAGTAGAGCGTCATGGGGTGGTGGAGCGGAGGGACGAACAGGTCTAGGCTGTGAAGGTTGGGGCTGCCGCGCACGGGTGGAGTAGGTAATTGGGCCAGCAGGTAAGTACGAAAAAGGTGCTGTACTCACTAGTGGATGCCCAGACTCAGTGTGAGGCTGGGATGCAGGTTGAGACGAGGAGGCAACAGCAGTGGTGGTGGAAGATAAAATCGACGACGAGGCAGTAAGAGAGGTCGGTGACACAGGTGTGAGGATAGACATTACGACACTCTCAGATAGGACAGCTACGGTGGGGACAGAAGGGTCGACCACTGGGGTGGAAGTGTAAGGACCAAAAGGTGACACCCCAACGGACAGCAAGCTGGATAGGGATCATACAACAACAGGGAATGAAGACTCGCCGCTCTCAAGGATAGTGTGTGGACCCTCGGGAAGAAGTGAGGAAATAGGCTCAACCGAGATAGGCACAGCAGTGGTGGGGGTGGTGGTGGGCGTGGTAGACGACTTAGCAAGGGTACTCCCGACACTGACAGAAGTGGGGACAGAAGTGTCGGGAGGTGCAGAAAGTGCAGGCTCGGGCTGAGGGATCACGGGGTCAGCAGGAGGTGCAGGGGGTGCAGGGGGTGCCTGCTCAGTGCCCTCAGCCTCAAGAACGTAGGTAGCTGGGATGAGGAGATCCATCGCTGGGATCCAATCCTCGTGGGCCGGTCCTATATGTGTCCGAGCTAGGCTCGGGAGGATCATGTAATCGGCACTAAAAGGACCATGCAACCACACCCAATGACACTGGCCGTGGGGATGAAGCATCTTCATCTGGGCCATGACGTCTATCAAGAGTGCAGTGGGGCCCAGGGCTCGTCTAAGGTCAGCAGGTAGGTCCACGCCGATCATCAAGGCTAGCAGAGTAATCAGACCGCCGCAACAAATAGGTGAGCGAGCGCCCACTGAAATGATGATGCGGTCTAAGAACCAGCTAGCAATATCAAATTCTACAGCAGGGACCAGGTCGTCGCTATCCCTATCGAGAACTCTGGGGCGAGTCATCGCGTAGAGCATGTAGAGCTCAGGCGTAGACATCGTCCCAGGCTCGTACCTCGCCAAGAAAGTGGTCGCCATGAGGCGTTGGGCTATGCGGAGGCAGGGATGCAGGATGGCTGAGGCCTTGGCCCTACTAGGGTCAAAGCCATGGTGGGAGCCCGTGATACGTGTCCAGAACGTGGAAGTGTCAAACGACGGCGGTGGGATGTGAGTGGGTGCGTAGGCTTGGTCGGGGACGGGGACATCGGGCCACTGGAAGAACGCACGAAGCATGACGAGAGTGACCTCGCACTCTCGATCCATAAGGCAGAATGTGCATCCTCCAGGGGTCCGGGCTATCGAGCTAAGTACCTCAAGTGTCGGACGGACGTAGGTGTCCGTCGACACTGACAAAAAGTCGCACCAACCCACGTTGTCGTACAACGTGAGCATCCCCTCTAGCACCCCTAGGCGGTCAAGGTCTGCTAAGTGTGCGAACCTAGATGGCACTATAGATCGCTGGGCGATACGCTCAAATCGGACGCGTTGTGCATCGTCTCTGAATGTGATCCCCAGCGGCCCGACAACGGGAGCCGGTGGTGGGATAGGATCGACGGGGATAGGCTGTGCGTGGATGGGATCGGCGGGAAGCGGCTGTGTGGGTGGTGGTGGCTGTGGCGGGCTAGGTGGAGGGGAGTCCTCCCTAGCATGAGAGGGACCGGCGTCATCGGTCCTCTTCCGCTTGGAAGAGGCTCCCCGCGTGCGTGGCCTAGTACGGGGCGACATGTGTGCCGCGAGTGCTCACCCAACAGAAATATAATGCGGCGTGCTCAATAAAAGGAACGAGTGTACCTGAACACGCCGCGAGAGCAAGTCAGCAAGTGTATGCGAAGAGCACCGCCTCCGCGAAGCTAAAACTGCATCCTGAAGCTCCCCTAAGCTCCCCAAGATAGCCTGCAAGTCAAACAACGATATCAGTGAATAATATTCGAAATGCATGGGGGAGATGGGGTATAATAGATAGGTAAAGAAGTTAATTTGGGTTAGGGGCTCAATGGGCATACGGATCGTCAAAAATGTGGAGAAAAATGAGTTTTGCGCTAAATAGGGGATCGCCGGCGGTCGGTCGGCGGTGGGGGGTGTCGCCGGAAGTCGGCGATGCTCGGCCGAGTCGTCGCCGGCGGTGGTGCGGCGATCGAAGCCGGTGGTGAGGCGATTCTGGTGAGGGGGCGGTAGCAGTGGGCGAGGGAATGTGAAACGGCGAAGCTCGGGTGAAAGAATTGGGAATAAAAGCTTTGAAAATAGCGCCGTGCCCGCTGTCGCATATATAAGTAACGTTACGACTCGACCGAGCGACAATTTCACTCAGCCGAGTGGTGTATCGTTAAAAAAATTTAGATTTCTCCCCGCCACTTATGACTCGGCCGAGTGGCTTCTGTTCACTCAGCCGAAGGGAGAAAACTCCTTCGGCTGAGTGACACAAGCTACTCGGCAATATTCAGGCTAGGAGGGTATCCGTTTCCCTCGGCCGAGTGACTAACGTACTCGACCGAGTGGCAGTTAATACGAAATGCACAAAAAAGACAGAGAGTTGGGTTCAGCAGACTTCCCTTGTTGGTGCCACTTGGCCGAATGGGGTCCTTTGCTCGGCCGAGTCGCATATGACACTCGGCCGAGTGACAAGCTATTTTCTGCTTCGGGGCTCCGTTTTCGCTCTACTCTCTGTTTTTTCTTCCTCCAGTTGGTTTCTTCCTTCTCCTAATGCCTGAGCACATTCTTGGAGCGCTCTTCCTTGCCTCTATCTTCCTCCTTATGAGAAATCTGCTTTTCTCCTCTCCTGTCATAGAAATTAAGACCCGTTGTTATGATTTTTATGGGCAAAAAGACTCAAAACACTAATAAAGTCTAAAATAAAAATAAAAACCAAATAAAAAAAGAATACAAAAACCATCGGGTTGCCTCCCGACAAGCGCTCGTTTAAGGTCTTGAGCTCGACCCCTTTGGATTTTCAATTAACGCGTGATGTTGGGTGCATATGAGATGCACCCGTCGAACTTACCGGGAAGACCGCTCGGATTTGGATTGTGGTGGTATGTGGCCTTCCTCAGCACCCCTTCATCTTGGACAATGTTGGGGGATGGCGCCCCCAAGCTTGAGCTTGTTCCAGTCTTCGACTTCGCCGGTGACACCGATCTTCGAATCAGTGGAGCTTTCTTCGGATTCTTCAATGTCGAGAGCTTGCAAAACTCCCGTATTCTCGCGACATCAGCGTCGCCATCATCATTCGCCATGGAGCTATTGGGAGAGTCCTCCATCTTCTCTTCTTCGACCAAATCTTGGCCTTCTTCGAAGCCATCATCATGGAGTGCACCGATGGAGTAGGGGATAGCCTCTTCAATGACCTCATCAAGGAGGTCCAAGTAATCTAGCTCCTCATGATACGACATGTGCTTCATAACCTTTGGTATATGGAGCTCGACTTCAATGTTGCCGACATTCAAGGTAAGTCCCTTTCCGCACATCGACGATTACACCGGCGGTGGCGAGGAATGGGCGTCCAAGTATTGGCGATGTGTCACCCTCCTCCTTGATGTCCATGATCACAAAATCACAAGGCAAGCATATGCCTCCCGGGACTTGGAGTGGGATATTCTCCGCGATCCCAACCGGCCTTGTAATCCGATCGTCCGCGAGTTGAATCCTCATGTCGGTTGGCTTTAAATCCATGCCGGTATTCAACTTTCAGAACATGGTGAGAGGCATGAGGCTCACACTAGCGCCCAAATCAACCAATGCTTTTTGTAAGGGGACGCCTCCGAGTGTGCAAGGAATCCGGAAACTCCCGGGATCTTTAAATTTGGCGGGCTCCTTCTCCTTCCTAGTGAACCAAGTTCCTTGTTCCGCGAGCATGATCTTCTTCTTCCTTTTCCTTCCTGAAATCAAGTCCTTTAAGAACTTTGCATAGGACGGTATTTCCACTATGGCATCAAGAAAATGGATATTGAGGCTCACCCCTCTCAAGTATTCGAGGAACTTGGCTAGCCTCTTCTCGATCTTGGCTCTAGCTAGCCGTTGAGGGAAAGGCACCGGTGGCATGAATCGTCGCTCATCAATAGGTTCCTCCTCTCTAGATTTTGCTCCTTCTTGCGGCCCCTTCTCTTTTTCCACCTCAATTACTGGCTCGCTCTCTTCTAGGATCTCCACCACGGGTTCCTTGATTTGGGTGATGGGAGGAGTGGTATCCTTTCCACCTCTTGTTGTAACCGCAACAACCGCGTTGATATGGCCGATGTTGCCCCGTGGATTTGGCTCGGGTTGAGCCGGCAATTGTTGGTTATTTCTATTGAGCAACGCAAGTTGATCCCCAATTTGAGCGACGACGGTGGTGATAGAATCTTGTCCCGCCTTCAACGTGGCGTTAATCTTCCTCTGTTCCGCCATAAACTCCTCCACCTTAGCTTCAAAATTCGAACGTGGTTGAGCTTGCAGAGGGTTGGGATTTCTCCGCCCTTGATTATACCAAGGTGGCCTATAAGGTCACACTTGGTTCCTAGGTGGGAAGTTTTGTTGCGGTGGCCCCCTTGGTTGATAATTCGGTTGTGGTGGTGGAGCCCGAGCTTGAGGAGGTTGTTGTGGCGGGGGGTTCAAGGCACCATCATTATTAGCATAGGAAAAACCCGGATGGTTTCTAGCGGTCGGGTTGGCCCAATATCCGGAATTCCCAGCAACATACTGAATTTGCTCCAAAGCTCCTTCTCCTTGCTCTCCTCCTACATACATGGCTTGGGATTGGTCTTGCCAATCACTCATATGGTTTGTCGGTGCGGATGTAGTCGGGGCTCCTTGCGGCTCGGTAATGAATTTTTCCAACCTCTCCACTACCTTGTGGAGAGAGTCAAATTTGCTAGCAAGCTCCGCCACGGCCTTGGCCTCATAAATACTCGTGGGCTTCAAGGAGGATGAAGAATGTCCTCGCTCGTCCCTCCATTGTTGCTTGTTGGAGGCCATCTCCTCTAGCAAGGCCGTACCTTCATCGGGGGTCTTTGACAAAATGGCTCCGTTGGCGGTAGCATCAATAATCTGTTTTGTGCCCGGTTGGAGTCCATTGTAGAAACTGTGGACAAGCTCCCAATCCTCAATGCTGTGATGGGGACATTGATGTTGCAAGTCCTTGAAGCGCTCCCACACCTCATAGAGAGTCTCCTATGGTCCTTGCTTGAAGGACATGAGAGCACTTCTTATTTTCACCGTCTTGGAGGGCGGGTAAAATTTGTCGACTAAGGCACTCGCCAATTCATCCCAAGTGGTGAAGATTCCTTTAGCTTGCGTCCTCAACCAATATAAGGCCTTGTCCTTGAGTGTGAAGGGGAAGAGGCGCAGTCTGATAGCATCTATGGAGACGCCCGGTATTTGGAAGGTGGCACATTTTGATAGGAAGAGCTGGATGTGGTAATGAGGGTTCTCATGGGAGTTCCCATGAAAAGGATCTTGTTGCATCAGAACTACCAATCCGGTCTTCAATTCGAAATTTTTGTCGGCCGCCAACTCCGGCATAGCTATGGACGAGGTCGTGGAAGAAGTCTTAGGCCGAAGCCTATCTCTAATGGAAATGATCCTCGCCATTCGATCCGCAAATTCTTTGGGTGTCGCAGGATGTGTCATAAAATTCCCTTCCGTATCGGGTCTCTTCTCCGCTCGGATCCTCCTCAATGTACGCTCGATCTCCGGATCGTATAGTATTTCTTCGGGGTTCGCCGAGGATCTCGTGTACATGCAAGGGAGAACAGAGTTTCAAAGAAATAGTTAGCACAAAGGAAGGGTAAAATAAAAATAGAAATAATAGAACAAAAAAAGAAAAATAGCTAGGTAGGTAGAATCAAACACTATCGCCTCCCCGGCAACGACGCCAAAAACTTGATCGGAGCCCCGGGAGTGTGAACACGTAACCGGGGCACGTGACTCGCTAGTCTTACCGCAAGCGCACGGTGTAGCGGCGAGCGGGTATCGAACACGAGGAGGGCAAATGATAGTTGTTGGATCCTGTGGATGGCAAGCAACACTAGAAGGGGGGGTTGAATAGTGTTGATCAAATACTAAAACTTTTTCGCTCAATGATATTAACACAAATAAATTCCTTCTAACGTTGCCTAAGATACCAAGTAGAGTGATCTACGCTTGGTTCTTAATCAACAATATAATTTTAAAGTGCACAGCGAAATTTCACAGCAGGTAGTCGACTCATTATGAGCAGTAGTCGACTCCCAGAGAATATGTTAGGACAAATAGGATTATAAATATGAATTTCAGCGTATATAGATAAAATTGATCTTTGTTGTAAATAGAAGATATGAATGAAAAGATAATCAAACACAGATCAACAATCGCAAACAAAAGGATTTTATCCTGGTTCCCCGCAACCCGGGTACGTCCAGTCCCCGACCAATCCGGTACGAGATTTCCACTATCTACCTTGGCAAATACAAGCACCTAACTTCACTTGTTAGGATTTCCAACGACCTAGCCTTGACCAGGATTTCCGAACGCAACACCTAGACTTGTCTAGGGTTTTACCCTTTCCTCACAAACCGAGGACTTTCCAACTGGCAACAACTAGACTTGTCTAGTGTTCAAACAATTAACACAATAAGAGATTTGTCCAATACTCTACAATAAATGATAGAGATTGGAAAATACACCCGATTCTATAGCCAATCAAAAGATAGACAATTTGTGTAGTGGCTTAATAGAATGATAGTCTAGATCACACAAAGATACGAGATAAGTTCTTTGTGATCTAGAGCTTTTTCAAGAATCCTTCAAATAAAATTAGAGAGAAATAATAGAAAGGATTTTGAAAAACAATTTATCCAAATAAAAATAATAATATGATCTTAAAAAAGGAATGAGAAAATATTGCAAGATCAAAACTGAAATTAAATTGGCTAGAGAGAAAAATTAGAGAGCTTTGATTCACGAGAGCTTTTACGAATTTTGATTTTTAATGTTGAGTCTTTTCACAAAAGAATTAAGCTCTATTTATAGGGAAAAACTGAGATTTGAATTTCAAATTTCGTTTGACTTTTGTCCCAAAAATTTCGGAGTAAATTGCTCAAAAGATTTTAAAATTCAAATTCAAAACGTCTGAAAATTTCCAGCAGGTAGTCGACTCCCTCCAATAGGTAGTCGACTCCCAGAGGAGTCTAGGAAATCTTCATTCTTGACAAGTAGTCGACTCCCTACTTTTGGTAGTCGACTCCCAGAGGAGTTTTTCCTGTTGTTCTAGTCAAAAAGGGTAGTTAGCTCCAGGGTGCGTGGAGTTTCACTACGAGAATTATGAAGTGACTAGAAAAGCTCTTGAAAAACTATTTTGAAGATAGTTAAAAATTATTTCGAAATCATTTGTGTGTGTGTGTTGTCTATTTGATATGGCTTTGACAAATACCCTAAAAGACACGACACACTCACACTAGACTCCGAACATGTCTTCGGAAGTTTAGTCAACTTGATGAAGTGAAGGTGAGCTTCTCTTTGAGCTTCTTGTTCTGTTTGAGCTTGAGCTTCATCACTTGAGTTTAGTCATGTTCGTCTTTGTCGTGGAGTATTGATGCGTGCTTCTTGGAGTATTAGTAGAGCTTCACGAAATCTGCATACTTAAAGTGTAGTGTAGTTAGTACACTAAGTTTTCGTTTGGTGTGCTCATCATCAAAATCACTTGGGGGTGGAATTCAATTTCCATCACTCTCCCCATTTTTGATGATGACACCCAAAAATAAAAAATGAGGTAAGTTAAAAAAATAAGACGATACATAGTATACTTACTCCCCCTGCTTTGATGCGAGTCTCCCCCTGCATCGAAGCCGTTAGAAATAATGCATTCATTTTTGTATTTCGTTATTTTCTCCCCCTTGTCATTAACAAAAAGATATTATAGCTGAGCATTATTCAATTCTTTTTCTCCAACAATACCCAATTCTCGACGAAGTCTAGAGAATGTATCCTTTTGTAAGGGTTTTGTTAGAATATCAGCAACTTGAAACTCAGAGGAGACAAATTTAAGTTCAACATCCTTTTTGGCACAATGATCATCAATAAATCTGTGTCTTATATCAATATGTTTTGTTCTAGGATGAAGAACAGAGTTTTTAGTAAGATTTATGGTGCTTTTATTATCACAATAAATTACACATGTAGATGTATTAACACCATAATCGACGAGGACTTGTTTCATCCAAAGTATTTAAGCACAGGCAAGTCCGGCAGCTATATACTCTGCCTCAGTGGTAGATAGTGAAACAGAACTTTGCTTTTTGCTAAACTAGGAAACAAGGGAATGTCCAAGGAAATGACATGTTCCACTTGTGCTTTTTCTTGTGGCTTTACAACCAGCATAGTCTGCGTCACTAAATGAAGTTAAATCGAATGTGCTTCCTTTGGGATAGAAGAGTCCAAAGTCAGATGTGGTTTTAAGATATCTAAATATGTATTTTACTGTTTTAAGGTGTGATTCCCTAGGATCACATTGAAATCTAGCACATGCACAAACACTAAACATGATGTCAGGTCTGCTGGCGGTTAAGTAGAGTAACGAACCAACCATACCTCTATATGTTTTCTGATCAACCTTCTTACCTGCTTCGTCTTTGTCTAAGGAAGTGGACGTTGCCATTGGTATGTTCTTTCATGATGCAGTTTCCATCCCGAACCTTTTGATCAAGTCTCTTGCGTACTTTGTTTGATGAATGAAGGTTCCTTCTTTTCCTTGTTTGATTTGTAATCCGAGAAAGTATGTTAGCTCCCCCATGTGGCTCATTTCAAATTCTTCCTGCATTAACTTGGCAAACTCTTGGCAAAGATCATCATTAGTAGATCCAAAAATGATGTCATCTACATAGATTTGGATAAGAATGATATCATTATGATCTTTCTTAACAAACAAGGTTGTATCTATTTTTCCAACAGTATAACTTGAGTCACTTAAAAATTTTCTTAGTCTTTCATACCAAGCTCTTGGAGCTTGTTTTAGCCCATATAATGCTTTGTTTAACTTGTAAACAAATCCTGTTTTCTTATCATGTTCAAATCCTGGAGGTTGTTCAACGTAGACTTCCTCCTTTATGAATCCGTTTAGGAAAGCGCTTTTTACATCCTTTTGATAAAGTTTAAAATTCTTATATGATGCAAATGCGAGTAACATCCTAATGGATTCTAGTCTAGCAACAGGAGCAAAGGTTTCATCGAAGTCTATACCTTCCTCTTGAGAGTAACCCTGTGCTACTAACCTTGCCTTATTACTTATCACATTTCCATCTTCATCTAGTTTGTTGCGGTATACCCATTTAGTACCGATAACGGGACGATCTTCCGGTCTAGGCACTAACTCCCATACTTGATTGCGTTCAAATTGTAGAAGTTCTTCTTGCATAGCCTCGATCCATGCTTCATCTGCAAAAGCTTCTTCTACCTTTTTCGGCTCAATGTTAGAAACAAATGCAACATGTGTTAAGTGTTCTATTTGAGATCTAGTTCTAATTCCTGCATCAATGTCACCTAAGACTTGTGTGTGTGGGTGATGTGTGACTTCAGGAAATGATTTAGGCAAAGAACTAGGGATATCATTGAGAGATTCATTATTAGGAGTGCGTGTAATGAGCATGCTATCATCATCATCATGAGCAATGTTATGAGGTAAAGATTCATCAAATGTTACATGTAGAGTTTCAACAATAGTCTCGGAACTTTTATTGTAAATTCTATATGCCTTACTACGTAAAGAGTAACCGATAAATATGCCTTCATCCGCTTTGGATTCAAACTTATCTAAGTTATCTTTAGTATTCAAAATATAGCATTTACAACCAAAAACTCTGAAGTAAGATACTTTTGGAATTTGTTGGAGCAATAATTCATACGGGGTCTTTTCAAAAGGTTTTCTAATTAAAACTTTATTTTGAATATAGCACGCGGTTGCTACAGCTTCCGCCCAAAAATTCTTTGGAAGGTTGCTTTCACACAACATTGTTCGTGCACACTCTTGGAGTGTTCTATTTTTCCTTTCAACTACCCCATTTTGAGGAGCAGCTCTGGGAAAAGCAAAAGTGTGAGAAATGCCTCGTTCTTCACAAAATGATTTAAAATGTTCATTTTCAAATTCTCCACCGTGATCACTTCTTAAGGAAATAATTTTCATGGAATATAAACGTTCAATCCTTTTGAAAAATATTTCAAATTCACGGAAGGCATCATTCTTATGAGTTAAGAATAATACCCACGTATATCGAGTAAAATCATCAATTATGACAAATACGTATCTAGAGTTGCATAATGATGGAGTTCTAGTTGGGCCAAACAAGTCCATATGGAGTAGTTCAAGTGGTCCATTAGAACTGAGAGCTCCAATATTTTTAAATGAACTCTTATGCATTTTGCCAAATTGACATGAGTCACAGATTTTATCTAATTTAAAACTTATCTTAGGAAGTCCTTGCACCAACTCTTTCCTAGAAATCTTATCCATGTTTTTGATGTTCACATGGCCAAAGCGTCTATGCCAAAGCAGTGGATCGTTTGTTGAAACAATTAAACATACATTTGATTCATACTCATTTAGTCTAAGTACATAGATATTTTCTACTCGCTTACCTTTAACAAGGATATTTTTCATATCTTTGTCATAGACTAAGCATGAGTCAAGAGTAAATATAACTTTCATACCTTTGTCGCATAGTTGACTTATGCTTAAAAGATTATGCTTTAATCCTTTCACCAAGCTTACATCTTTGATGAGCAATTTTGAGTGACTGCCGATATTGCCAATTCCGACAATTTTACCTTTCTTGTTGTCACCAAATGTCACGGTTCCACCGTCATACATTTTTAGATTGCTAAGTAATTTTGCGTTCCATGTCATGTGTGCAGAGCATCCACTATCCATTATCCATATGTCCTGAAATAAAATAATCTCTATACGTTTGGTACCCACTTCTAATTGGGTCCGATATGTTAGAAACAAAATTTATTTACATATCTTTTTTAAACGTTTGGGTATCAGAATAATATACATGGAGCATGTGGATACCCTAATTTTTTAAAAGAAAAAGGTTACTTGTTTGGAACCCAAATTCGATGCGAATTTGATTTCCTATGAACAAATGAGTCTTTATGGGATCTATGCGTACTGCTAGTCAAATTATGAATATAAGCATTTTTATCATGCAAGCCTAAGTGTTTAGGCACCCATATCATGTTATTTCTAGCATTGTGTATGTTTTGAGGTTTGTGTACAAAATGTGGTTTTTGATGTGTATTGTGTACACTATTTTTGTGTGCCTTATGTGTAGCATGTAGATCATGTGAGGCGTGAGATGTGTTATTGTATCTAACATTTTTCCCATACATGAAAGCATACTTTTTAACATTGGCATGCACAACATTTACATTTCTACCCATATCTTTAGATGTAGAAGCTTGAGCATGAGTAGATTTATTAACAGCATTTCTAGGAGTATAAGAGCAAGAAGAAGTAGAGTTATTTTTGATACAATCAAATTTTGCAATTAGTTCTTCATGCTTTATACGACTAGAAGCAATAAGACTTTCAAGTGAATCTATCTTATCATTTAGACAGGAAACATACAGAGCATGTTCATTTTTCAATAAGTTATTATCAATCAATAATGCATCATATTTTGCCTTTAAGGAATTATGATCATTCAATGAAATATTACTACAATCATTTTTCAAAGCATTATAATCATCCATCAAACTATCATATTTCTTGTATAGGTCATCATGATCATTATTCAAAGCTTTGTACTTGTTATTTACACTTTTGTATTTCTTATTCAATCTCTCAAATTCTCTATACAAATTTTCATATGCACTAGCAATGTCAAAATCATCTTCATCGTCAGAACTAGATTCACATACCTTTTCCTGATGTCTTGACAAGCCATCATGCACATATGATTTTTGGATTGCTCTTCCTCTTCTTCGTTGGTGTTGATGGTGTCAAAAGTCCATTTATCTTCAACAATCTTCTTTTCATACTTTTCATCGTTGGATTTGATTGTCTCTATGGGTGTTTGAATTTCTTTTGACTTTGATCCGAATCTATCATCCAATACGTTGAGGATTTGGTGTGCGGTTTCAGCCCTTTCTACAAGATCTAACATTTCATTAGTTAAACCAGTATAGAGTAAATGCATTACCTTTATGTTTCTGAAGTAGGCTTCTTCTTGATCCGGATTCCATTGATTTTGAGGAGTGGTTGGAATCTCATATCGTTCACCGAGAGATCTTGAGTAGCTTAGATCTTGTGCTTCCAAGAAGATCTCCATTCTCCTTCTCCATTGGGAATAAAAGTTGCCGTCAAAGATTGGAGGAGTATGGGTGTTGTAGACGTTTGTTGATGCCATCGTTTTGACCTTGCTCTGATACCAAGTGTTGGATCCTGTGGATGGCAAGCAACACTAGAAGGGGGGGTTGAATAGTGTTGATCAAATACTAAAACTTTTTCGCTCAATGATATTAACACAAATAAATTCCTTCTAACGTTGCCTAAGATACCAAGTAGAGTGATCTACGCTTGGTTCTTAATCAACAATATAATTTTAAAGTGCACAGCGAAATTTCACAGCAGGTAGTCGACTCCCAGAGAATATGTTAGGACAAATAGGATTATAAATATGAATTTCAGCGTATATAGATAAAATTGATCTTTGTTGTAAATAGAAGATATGAATGAAAAGATAATCAAACACAGATCAACAATCGCAAACAAAAGGATTTTATCCTGGTTCCCCGCAACCCGGGTACGTCCAGTCCCCGACCAATCCGGTACGAGATTTCCACTATCTGCCTTGGTAAATACAAGCACCTAACTTCACTTGTTAGGATTTCCAACGACCTAGCCTTGACCAGGATTTCCGAACGCAACACCTAGACTTGTCTAGGGTTTTACCCTTTCCTCACAAACCGAGGACTTTCCAACTGGCAACAACTAGACTTGTCTAGTGTTCCAACAATTAACACAATAAGAGATTTGTCCAATACTCTACAATAAATGATAGAGATTGGAAAATACACCCCATTCTATAGCCAATCAAAAGATAGACAATTTGTGTAGTGGCTTAATAGAATGATAGTCTAGATCACACAAAGATACGAGATAAGTTCTTTGTGATCTAGAGCTTTTTCAAGAATCCTTCAAATAAAATTAGAGAGAAATAATAGAAAGGATTTTGAAAAACAATTTAGCCAAATAAAAATAATAATATGATCTTCAAAAAGGAATGAGAAAATATTGCAAGATCAAAACTGAAATTAAATTGGCTAGAGAGAAAAATTAGAGAGCTTTGATTCACGAGAGCTTTTACGAATTTTGATTTTCAATGTTGTGTCTTTTCACAAAAGAATTAAGCTCTATTTATAGGGAAAAACTGAGATTTGAATTTCAAATTTCGTTTGACTTTTGTCCCAAAAATTTCGGAGTAAATTGCTCAAAAGATTTTAAAATTCAAATTCAAAACGTCTGAAAATTTCCAGCAGGTAGTCGACTCCCTCCTATAGGTAGTCGACTCCTAGAGGAGTCTAGGAAATTTTCATTCCTGACAAGTAGTCGACTCCCTACTTTTGGTAGTCGACTCCCAGAGGAGTTTTTCATGTTGTTCTAGTCAAAAAGGGTAGTTAGCTCCAGGGTGCGTGGAGTTTCACTACGAGAATTATGAAGTGACTAGAAAAGCTCTTGAAAAACTATTTTGAAGATAGTTAAAAATTATTTCGAAATCATTTGTGTGTGTGTGTTGTATATTTGATATGGCTTTGACAAATACCTTTAAAGACACGACACACTCACACTAGTCTCTGAACATGTCTTCGGAAGTTTAGTCAACTTGATGAAGTGAAGGTGAGCTTCTCTTTGAGCTTCTTGTTCTGTTTGAGCTTGAGCTTCATCACTTGAGTTTAGTCATGTTCATCTTTGTCGTTGTTACGCCTATTTGACCGAGACCCATAAAGCACGAGCCCAGGAGCCCGATTACTGGTCAAAAGCCCATCTGCGTCCTCGAAGCCCATTCGACAAAGGCCCTACAAGGGACCTCCTCGAACGTCGATCCGACCCAGCCCCAATAACCCGTTGATCGCTCGCCCACTCCTGCGAAAACCACTCCCCCGGACGCGTGACCACTAAATAGCGATAATGGGGAGGTGCTGGCATGGCGGAGAGAGCGGCGGCGAGGGGGAACTGATGGGGCACGATCAATGGCGGACGTGGGACGTGGGTCATAGGCAATCACGCGGGAGCTCTACAAAAGGGCCAGGAAGACGACGAAGAAAGGGACCGCATCTCAGGTAACAAAACCTAAGGTACTCCATCAACGACCTCGTTCCCCCAATTCATCTCCTTCCTCCCCCGCTCGCGCCGAGAGACGCCGTCACGATCTCTCCGCGAGTCGGACCGTCTCCGCCGGGCCTCCTTTCTCAGATCTCTATCTGACTTAGGCATCGGAGGGGATTTGGCCGGAACCAAGGTCCGGCCCCCTGACGAGCGTTCTCGTCTGCGCAGGTGGACCACAGATCAACGGGCCGAGGCTACCCCTCGCCCCTCTCCGACCACTCGATCAACCGGAGAGTGAGGCTTCCCCTCACCGTCAGCCTGCCATGGCCGAACACGTCCTACCGAGGCCAAGCATCCTAATCGAGTCCGAGACTCACCTTCGCCACCCGTCGGCCATGCATCTACCCGGGCGACTGAGGCTACCCCTCGTCCCCCTTCCAGCCGAGGCCGAGCATTCCTGTCCGAGGCCGAGCGTCTCAACCAGGGCCGAGGCTACCCCTCGCCCCTTCTACACCGATTCGAAGCCCCCGAGGGACCCGAAGCAGGTCCCTCGACCACGTTGACCGGGTTCTCCACGGTCAATGCTTTGTAGTGAGAAAACACTCTGAAACATCTGGCGCCGTCTGTGGGAACGAAAACTGTCCCATGAAGAAACAAACCACATCCGTGATGACGCGGCCTCCCTCCTCTCGGCGGAAGAAGGGCGAGGCCCCGACGCGGGGCGACATGCCCCGCCATCGTTACCAAGAATGGGCACGGGACCGACGCGAGGAGAGTCGTGAGGAAAGGGCCGGGATGCCCTCCCCTTCCCCACCGGTTGGGAGACCGAGCGCACCCGTAACGGCACGCAGCTCGGACGCGGCTTTGGTGGTATCAGTGGTTATAGACACTACCTTAGTGCGACGGCTGCTTGTCGACACCGGCAGCTCCTGTGACGTCCTATTTATGTCAACCCTGGAGAAGATGGGCCGGCAGAAAGGAGACTTGCGACCTCGTTCGGGTCCCGTGGTCGGATTCACGGGTCACTCCACCCCCATCATCGGCACTATCCATCTCCCGGTAACGCTCGGAAACACACCAGACTCTGTGACCCTAGCGGTGGAATTCATCGTATTGGGGATCGGGTCGGAATACAATGGGATCATCGGCCGACCCCTACTCAACGCCGTCGGCGCGGTGGTCTCGACCCTCCATCGGACCATTAAGTTCCGAACGCCGGGGGGGATGGGGCAAGTCGAAGGCGACGCGGGGAGACCGAATACCTGCTATCAACTGGCGGAGGAAGGTCCCGAGGATCGCCTAGCTGACCAGATGGCTGCGCTCGACTTAAGGAGTGGGCCTAGGCCCACCCCTGCGGAGGAGCAGGAGCAAATCCCGGTCACGGACATCGAGGGCCGGTTCGTCTCGGTCGGGAGAGGGCTGAGCCCGGACCTAAGGGACCAGCTGATCGAATGCTTGGAGGCGAACCTGGACATCTTCGCCTGGTCGCCTGAAGATATGCCCGGCGTGGACCCCCAGGTGATCGTCCACCAGATCAACGCCGACCCCAACTTCAAACCGGTTAGGCAGAAGAAGCGTAACCTGGGCGGTGAGAAGATGAAGGCAGCCTCCGAGGAAGTGGAGCGTCTCCTCGATGCCGGCTTCATACGAGAAGTCTGGTACCCGGAGTGGCTGTCGAACGTGGTGATGGTCAAAAAACCCAACGGGAAGTGGCGAATGTGCGTGGACTTCAGTGACCTCAACAAGGCCTGCCCCAAGGATAGCTACCCCCTGCCGCGCATCGACCACCTGGTGGACAACGCCTCGGGATACGAGATGCTAAGCTTCATGGACGCTTACTCCGGGTACAATCAAGTCCAGATGGACCCCCGGGACGAAGAGATGACAGCCTTCACGACGGACCGGTGAACCTACTGCTACAAGAAGATGCCCTTTGGCTTGAAGAACATGGGGGCCACCTACCAGAGAATGGTCAACAAGGTGTTCAGCTCCCAGATCGGGAGAAACCTAGAAGTTTACGTCGACGACATGCTTGTCAAGTCAAGGCGACCGGAAGACCAGATCACCGTCTTGCGGGAGACCTTCGAGCGGTTACGGCGACACCACATTCGGCTCAACCCCGCGAAATGCACGTTCGGGGTAAGATCTGGCAAATTCTTGGGATTTATGATAACTAATCGTGGTATTGAAGCTAATCCCGACAAGATCGAGGCGCTGGTTAACATGCGCGAGCCGACGACGATCAAGGAGCTACAGAGGCTGAACGGGCGCATCGCAGCCCTGGGGCGATTCCTTTCCAAATCAGCGGAAAGATCGCTTCCCTTCTTCAAGGTCCTGAGGAAAGCAATCGCGGAACCTCCGAACAATAGGAAGACGATACTCTGGGACGAAGACTGCTCCTGGGCGTTCGGGGACCTCAAAGAATATCTCCGCAGCCCCCCTCTCCTGTCCAAACCCCGGGAAGGGGAGTCACTGAGCCTTTACCTGGCGTGCGCGGAGGAAGCTGTGAGTTCGGTGCTGATCCGGGAGGACGGCGGGGTGCAATGGCTGGTATATTACACGAGCCGGATCTTGAAGGGGGCGGAGGTGCGATACTCGCCCATGGAGAAACTGGCGTACGCCCTCGTCCTCTCAGCGCGAAGGCTCCGACCCTATTTCCAGGCCCACACCATACTGATCCTGACTGACTCACAGCTAGAACAGAACCTCAAGAGATTCGATCGAATGGGAAGGATGATAAACTGGGGAGTGGAACTGAGCGAGTTCGACCTCCGATTCAAACCGCGCACGGCCATCAAGGGACTGGCCCTAGCCGACTTCATCACCGAATGCACGACGGAAGGAAATGGCCCCCCAGAGGGAGAAGGCCCAGGGACGGTAACTGCTCAACCCTTGTCCTTTCTTTCGGCTGACCACTTTCAGCCAGAGGATCCAGGAGCGTGGATAGTCCATGTGGACGGGTCGGCCACGCAGTCAGGAGGAGGGGCTGGGATTGCGATCCGATCCCCGGAGGGGAACATCGCGGAATACGCGTTGCGGTTCGAGTTCCCGGCAACGAACAACATGGCGGAATACGAAGCTGTGATCAACGGCCTGAGGCTGGCCCTGGAGCTCGGGGCCGAGTCCGTCCGCCTCCTCAGCGACTCGAAGCTCATTGTCAACCAACTCTTAGGGAGTTACGAGGCACGAGAGGAGGCGATGCAGAGGTATCTCCCAGTCGCCAGAGCGGCGATGTCCAAATTCAAGGACGTGGAGGTCTTACACCTCCCACGATCAGAGAATGCGCGGGCCGATGCGTTGTCCAAACTGGCCTCGTCCTCGCCAAAGGAGCTGGGCCGCACCATCTACGTAGAGAACCTGCCATCCCCCAGCACGATGGAGCACGAGGTAATGGCGATCGACCAAGAGCCCACCTGGATGGACCCGATCATCCGATACCTCACCCACGGAGAGGTGCCGGCCGATGGGGATGAGCGCCGAACCCTGGAGAGAAAAGCACTCCGATACGTGATCCATGAGGGGACGCTCTACCGGAGACGCTGGACCAAGACGGACGTCCTCCCATACCTGAAGTGCATCGGACCGCAAGAAGCTGACTACGTCCTACAGGAGGTTCACGACGGGATCTGCGGGAATCACCACGGGGGCAAGATAGTCACGCAGAAGATCTTAAGGCAGGGGTACTACTGGCCGACCTTGGCCAAAGATGCTACAAGCTACGTGCAGAAATGCCAAGAATGCCAGAGGTACGCCCACCACATCTCGACTCCTCCGTCAAAGCTCATCCCCATCGTGAGCCCCCTCCCCTTTGCGAAATGGGGGCTCGACATCCTCGGACCGTTCAAGCCAGGACGAGGGCAGCGGAAGCACCTGATCGTGGCAGTGGACTACTTCACCAAGTGGATCGAGGCCGAGCCGTTGGCAACCATCACGTGGAAGAAAGCGAAAAGCTTCGTGTGGAATTCCATCATCTCCCGATTCGGAGTACCACAGGCCATCGTCACAGACAACGGGAAGCAGTTCGATTCAGCAGGGTTTAAAGATTTTTGCGAGGAGTGGGGAATCAAGCTCCTCTTTGCCTCGGTAGCACACCCCCAAACCAACGGGATGGCAGAGGCAGCCAACAAGTGTATCATAGAGCCCCTCCGAAAGAAGGTGAAGGACGCCGAAGGGAACTGGCCGGAAGAGCTCCCCGGGATACTCTGGTCATACCGGACGATCCACAAGGAGGCTACTTGCGAGACCCCCTTCATGCTCACCTACGGGGCCGAGGCGGTGGTACCGGTCGAATTGGGTGAAGAATCTCTTCGCCTCAAATACTTTGACGAAGACCGGAACTCGCAGGGCCTAGGGCTCAGCCTGGAGCTCCTCGACGAGCGACGGGAGCAGTCACTGGCCACCATCGTCCGCCAAAAGCAGAAGGTGGCCCGATACTACAACGCTCGGGTGCGGGGGAGAAGCTTCCACCTCGGGGACCTGGTCCTCCGGAAAGCGGGCTTCACCACCGATACCACTCGCAAAGGGAAGCTCGCGGCTAGATGGGAGGGATCCTACAAAGTCGTCGAAGTCCTCGGACCCGCAGCCTACTGACTAGCCGACATGGAAGGGAGAGTTCTCACTCACACTTGGAATGCGGAATATTTACGCAAGTACTTTCAATAGATGTATCGTTTCCTATGAAATAAATTTGTTTTAAATTCATTCCCTTCCAGATAAAGCAAAAAGGTATACATGAGGATACACGAAGAGGTCGAGGGGCATTCCCCTCCCTCATTTTTCTCCGGGGGCGCCAGGGGAGCCACAGGCTGGAGGCTCACTAGGGTCTCCCCCCTTACCCCGCGCGACATCAGAGTGCATCCGAAGTTTCTCGAAGTTGATCCCCGAGAGCGGGAACTTCTCTTGGATCTCGGACTGGCACCGGGCGAAGCCCTTCTCGTACGCCTTCAACAAGGCGGTCTCCACGAAGGAGGTGGCATACTCCGCCACGGCATCCTGAGCGATCCGGGCAGGATCCACCTCCTCGAGCCCACGCAGCCGGGCCTCTAGGGTCTCTACCTGGCGTTGGTGCTCCGCCCTCTCCTTCTCGATCTCCCGGGATTTCTCTCCTAGTTGGGCAGCTAGGGCCCTCGCCTGCTCCTCCGTCGCATCCAGACGATCGGAGAGCTCCGAGGCTTCGGAGGCAGCAGTCGGGCCGGGGATCTGCTTGACTCCTCCAGACGCATCGACGTCTCTTAAAAGAGAGGCGAGCCGCGTCTCGGCCTCGGACTTCGCGGCCAGAGCCACGGCTCTCTCGCGATCCGCCACCTCCAGGGCAGAGGACAGCTCAGTTATGCGGGAGTTCAGGGATTGGACCCGCGCTTCCTCCAACTGACCAGCTTCCTCCTCCTCCTCGCCAGGGGCCTCAGGGCCTAGCCCAGCCACGGATTTGGCTTTGGGAAGAGCCGCGAATTGGCGCCTCATCGAGAGGCCCACCGAGGACAACTGTGCCAAAGCAACGAAGGTAAGATGGCAAAAGCAGCTGGAGAACGGGGGGACAAGCAGAGACGCACTACCTGTTGACCAGCCTGGATCACGAAGGTAGCCAAGCAATCGCCCCTGACTCCGTCCAACACCGCCTGGTCGGGAGGGAGACAACAGTTCTCGGCCACACGAGCGGCGGCTCCACGGCTCGAGAACACCGACTCCTTCTCCCCCACTTGAAAGCGTGGACAAAGAAGACCCTCTCCTGACGCAGGGAACTCGCCAGGAGCGGAGCGGAACGCCCCAAGATACCGACTGTAAGCCTCGGGGAGAGAGCCGTCCGGGAGAGGTGAAGGGCCGGCCCACGGCCAGGCAACCTCGACGGGAGCAGGATGAGGTCGGTCGGCAGTCGGCTGGACGTCGACCCCCTCAACCCCCTCCCGGAGCCTCTTGGGAGACCCCTGCAAGGGGAGAGAGGGAGACGACATCTTCTTTCGCTTCGAACCTCCGGACGCGGTCACAACCCGCTGCTTCTTCCGGACCGCCAACACATGGTCCCTTCGGCGCAGATCCGGGTTTGAGACCTGCACAAGAGCGCTGGCAGGAGAAGAACCGAGAGGGAGCCCACCTGCACCCAAGGAAGAAATGAGAGACAGAGCAGAACCTGGGCGACTTCGAGGGGCGAACGTTCGGAGCAGCTTACCTAGGGGCCACACCGTCTTACGCAAATTGTGGTCACTAAAGAGGAAGTCGATCGAGCGCTCCCCCGCAGGAATTGCCAGCATGTCCCTCGCCGTCTGCTGCTCAGCGACCGTCGGCTCACCCAGATTAAGAACAACGGCACCGGCTGCCACCCACCGAGCCGGGAAGGGTACACTCGAGGGGAATGTGACGAACACATATTCCCCCTTCCAGCGTTTCTGGGAGCTCGGCAACCCCAGCACCAGGGACATCTTCGGGCGGGCGCTGATGTAAATCCATGCCCCCGATTGGTGTAGGCTCAGGCGGTAGAACTGGGCAAGGAGGCGGAGAGAGGGCACCACACCCTTCAGCATGCAGACGACAACGAACCCGACGAGGATCCCGACGGCGTTGGGACAGAATTGACACAAGCACACATTGTGGGCCTGAAGGAACTCAACGATAAAAGGATGAAGCGGGAAACGGAGCCCGAAGTGGAAGCACTTCTCATATATCCCGACCTCATTGGGACCATGAGAGCAGATCCGCTCGTCAGCCCCAGGGGCACGAGCCGAGTAGGGCGGAAGCAGATAGGAGGAGCGCATGCTCCCGTTGGCGGTGGCACAGATCGACGAAGGCCACGCCAAGACCTCAGAAGGAACCCCTGAAAGATCATCCCCATGCTGACTAATCGCCGAAGGAGTGCCACCCGCCGGACCTGGAGCCACCTCGCGCTCCGACCGAACCGAACCCGTAGCAGAAGAAGACGACATGGGGCAGAGCTTAGACAGGAGGGGGATCAGTGCAAAGAAGAAAAGACGATGGGATGGCGGCTCACGAATCCCTCGGCTTCTCCACTTAAGACGACTCCGCGAACGGCAGGGATAAGCTTGCCGCTACACGTGGCAACATCTGAAGGCCGACGGCGCTTCGGAACCCGCGCCTTAAAAACATCGAACGGGCCAACTCATGATGACGACTAATAAATGAGTCGGCATCGACTGGCGAGCTCGTCAAAATCGGCAGAGGTCACATCGGCCGAGCCGAACCGGCCGAGGCCGATCAACCCGACCGATGGGGGCAATTGTTACGCCTATTTGACCGAGACCCGTAAAGCACGAGCCCAGGAGCCCGACTACTGGTCAAAAGCCCATCTGCGTCCTCGAAGCCCATTCGACAAAGGCCCTACAAGGGACCTCCTCGAACGTCGATCCGACCCAGCCCCAATAACCCGTTGATCGCTCGCCCACTCCTGCGAAAACCACTCCCCCGGACGCGCGACCACTAAATAGCGATAATGGGGAGGTGCTGGCATGGCGGAGAGAGCGACGGCGAGGGGGAACTGATGGGGCACGATCAATGGCGGACGTGGGACGTGGGTCATAGGAAATCACGCGGGAGCTCTACAAAAGGGCCAGGAAGACGACGAAGAAAGGGACCGCATCTCAGGTAACAAAACCTAAGGTACTCCATCAACGACCTCGTTCCCCCAATTCATCTCCTTCCTCCCCCGCTCGCGCCGAGAGACGCCGTCACGATCTCTCCACGAGTCGGACCGTCTCCGCCGGGCCTCCTTTCTCAGATCTCTATCTGACTTAGGCATCGGAGGGGATTTGGCCGGAACCAAGGTCCGGCCCCCTGACGAGCGTTCTCGTCTGCGCAGGTGGACAACAGATCAACGGGCCGAGGCTACCCCTCGCCCCTCTCTGACCACTCGATCAACCGGACAGTGAGGCTGCCCCTCACCGTCAGCCTGCCGTGGCCGAACACGTCCTACCGAGGCCGAGCATCCTAATCGAGTCCGAGACTCACCTTCGCCACCCGTCGGCCGTGCATCTACCCGGGCGACTGAGGCTACCCGTCGTCCCCCTTCCAGCCAAGGCCGAGCATTCCTGTCCGAGGCCGAGCGTCTCAACCAGGGCCGAGGCTACCCCTCGCCCCTTCTACACCGATTCGAAGCCCCCGAGGGACCCGAAGCAGGTCCCTCGACCACGTTGACCGGGTTCTCCACGGTCAACGCTTTGTAGTGAGAAAACACTCTGAAACAGTCGTGGAGTATTGATGCATGCTTCTTGGAGTATTAGTAGAGCTTCACGAAATCTGCATACTTAAAGTGTAGTGTAGTTAGTACACTAAGTTTTCGTTTGGTGTGCTCATCATCAAAATCACTTGGGGTGGAATTCAATTTCCATCAACAGTGTCTTCTTCAATTCACCTGGCTATAAGAACAGTCGAGAAATGTTCGCAATAAAGCGGTCACAGTCATTCAATTGTATAAAAGGAATATCAAATTAATAAAGACGCCTAGGGGTAGGGAATCCCTGCTACAAACCGTATCTCGTCAGTGTGATTCGTAGGCGTCACAAATGCTAGACTTGAAATTCAGGTGAACTAGTTGCAACTAAATGTAGAACCAAGCTCACGCTCTCGCGCTATTGCCGGTCTATAGCAAACCTAAGGTAGGGTCCAATCTCTTGCAAACCCTAACCTAGGCAAGCTAGCGTGAAGAACAATATCATCGTTCAATCGTATCTCGAGCCCACTCTCGTGTAAACTCGAGCTACGACCTAGGTTGGGATAGTTCCTACCCGTCCAATCTCTTGCAAACGGGTATTGGTATAGAATTGCAATCGAAAACCCTAGTTTCGGTACAATCTCTTGCAAACCAATTCCGGAGAAATTCAATTGTAACCCAATTCGAATTTCTAGGGCTTCCTATCGAGTTGGGGTCCAATCTCTTGTAAATCCCAATCGGTATGAATCCCTAGCTATTCGTATTAAATCAATCCCAAACTAACCCTAATCAATCCTAGCAATAATTTCACCAATTCATCACAAATTAGAAATAGGGTTCGTAGGGTTCATCCCTACGCCCTAAGACGATAAAACTACTCACAATTCATAATGCAATTCAATAGAAATTCACAAATAAAATCAATAGAATTCATTGCAATATTCAATATATCAATAAAAATGAGGTTTTTGATGGAGAGAGAGACAAACCAATGAAGATTCAATAACATCCAACAAAATAACACTTTTCTCTCTCCCCTAAAAGCTCAATCTAATCTCCTAAAAAGTAATCTAAAAAAGGCTGCAAAAAGTTCTGAAAAAGCTCCCTAAACTAGGTTAAAAACTGGGGTTAAATACCCCCCAAAATCGCCCAAAAAACTGTGACGAAAATGCCCCTGCGCAGCCTCAAAATCGCAATTTACGCTACAGGCAGCGCGGCTCACTCGGCCGAGTGACAAATGTCATTCGGTTTAGTGACAAACCCTGACAAATTCCAGTAACTTCGGACTTTTGGGGGTCGGCTCCTCGGGAGTCACTCGGCCGAGTGACTTTCTTTGCTTCGGCCGAGGGGACTTCTTCACTCGGCCGAGTCGGAACTCGGGAGCTGACTGACGGATTACAGTAAGTCTGTGATTTTTCTTGCCGTCGTCTTGATGCCACTCGAGCGAGTGGTGTCTCCGTGGTTCGGCCGAGTGGGCTGTCGATGGTCGGCCGAGTGCACATTGATACTCAGTCTGTTGCGTGTCCGATCTGATCGACTGAGCGGGCTTTCGATGGTCGGCCGAGTGACTCCTTCACTCAGCCAAGTGACATGTAGAACATGCCCAATCTTCGTATTTTTTCTCCCTCGTCGCTCCTACGACCTTCTTTCTTCTTCCACTCCTCTCTAATAGCAAAATTCCCCTCGGAAGAGTCACGGGTGACACTCCGGAGTGGGTGCATCTCAGAATCACTCCAAATCGCTCAAAATCTCCTGAAATTCGACAAAAACAAGAAATCGTGAAAAGCATCGCAATTTTGTCGAGAAATCGTAAAAAACGTGATTTGAGCGATCAAAATGGCATGCAAACATGCAGAAAAAAGGTGTAAAATATGGAGTGATCATGTTACCTGACTAAATATTAAGTGTGATTGACATTATGGTATGTATATGGATATATTGGTAGATGTGTATACATTGGAGTTGTATTGGTATATGTATAGATACTGTGTTACGTATATAGAGTATTCTGATATGTGTTTTGAGTCTCACTAAAGCTTGAGTGGGTATACTCTAAGTATATTGTTATATATGTCTGTGGTTTGCGTATAGTACCATGAATATAGTGATGGATGATGTATGTATAGTGATAAGTTTGTTTGTGCCTGGTTGTGTTACGCACATGATTGTGGGTCGCTATACCAGTATATAGTTATAGGTGTTGGTCTTGTGGTATAGTTATTTACTAAGGACTTGCCTGTGTGAACGTATGTGTGCTAGCTAAACTAGGTGTGTAGATGTACTGAGTATATGGTGTATGATTGGTATATATAAATGAAATGTTGGCGTGTGTGGGTGTGCACCATGCACGGGTAAGTATGTGCTTAGTTATAGGTATTGATGGCTATGGTATGTGTGGCGTGTCGTGAGTATAGTTATAGGACCGTATGTGATGTGAATATATGGTGAAATATTTGCATGCATTTGAATGACTATATATTTGTGAAATTCTAGTAATGGTGAATGTACATTAGATATAGCAAACTTGATTTAATAATGGTATGGTGTGATTACTTGTGTTGACATGTTGGCATTGGATGTACACTAAGAGATATAGGAAGTAGTGTATCCTTATTGTTTTGTTCACATGTAGTTATCTAAACGTGGAGTATTACGATGGTATTTGCTGGTGTGAACTATTTAATTGTTTGTGAGTATGTGCACCATGGTATGTAATAAGGGGTAAATAGTTATATAAGGATGTACGTGAATATATGAATGATTGAAATATGTGTATGAATTTGACTAGCTATGATAGGTATAAGAGTATAATGTGCGTGAATAAAAACATGTTAGTAGTGTTAATGTTTGACTATCTAGTGCATATATAAGCACTTGTAATGACTATACCTGGTTTAAATTATAATGTGATATGATTGGGGTAGTTACTAGAGCGACTAGATTAGTTAGAAAGTCCGAGGATGGACTTTGTTCTAAGGTGGGTAGGATGTAACGGCCGGTACTCACTATTCGTTATACGGTTGTGCGTATAGCAATTTTGGGTACCTGATTAGTTTTGTTGCTTTGTATGTGAGTCATGCCATTGATTCGATAGGGCCGTAGCACCTTGGTTGCATCCTTAGCAAGCCAATCCCTGACGTGTGCCCAACTTGGAATTACTGTCACCTTTGGACCCCATATCCTTTATACGCTTTACGTGCATGTAGTCTTGTTCGTGCATGTATTTATTTTAGACTTTGTCTGTATCCGAACCCTATAGTGTGTTATGCCGTTGTTACCCTCTCGAAGAATATTAAATTGTGGAATTATTTTGGAACGTCATTTCACGGGTCGTTTCCCACGATTTGACCTTGTTTGATGAGACGTCGCAATTTTCACTTTTGTCGTGAGGCTTTTTTATTTTTAGTTTCGTTTCTCGTCATCAAAATTGTGATATGTCTTTTTAGTTGCGTTTCTATCATCCGTGCGGTCACCCCAGTATTTATCTTACAATTTTTGGGCACCGTTTGACCCACTTTCACTTTTCTCCCCAGTTTATTATCGGTTAACCCTAAGTTTCACCTAGCTATTGGTCCCTAATAATTAATTATTTTGAGCTAGCTCCTTTTCGCTTGGCAGCACCTGGGTGTGAGGGATAGAGAGTGTGATCTTTTCTTGTCACGCCCCGCTTCCCAAGAATATGGAGGCGAGACGTGAGAAGGTCTGCTCAGACTTGAAGCTACAAAGCTGCAAGTCCGATAAGCGTCAATCAACTTTAAACTGCAGGTCCTTGCAACGCGAAACGAAACAAAGATAATAATAAGGAAATGTGACAAAAGAGAAATATCAGAATATCCATAATAATAAACTCCAACATCGCAGAAAAGCCACCAGGCTAAAAGAAAGTCTAAAAAGAGGCCCCAGCATGGCCAACAAAAGTACAACGTACAAAGTAAAGGTGCTACGCACCGACAACTAACAAAAATCCTAAAACAAAAGGAAAGCTCAGCAAGGTCCCTAAGGATGGTCACCGGTAGCCACAAACTCCTCCTGGACAGACATGGGCTCAGGCTCAGCATCAGCAAAAACCATGTACTCAGCAACGGTCACTGGCTCAGGGTCTAACATGTGACACCCAAAAGAGAAATGGGCACATGTCAGCAAGTCTACAAGAGACTTGCGCAAGGAAACTGAAAGTGGAAGTAAAGGAACCTAGCAGTTCTAGCATGATTCAATGACATGGCAGTTAAAGTATGAGTGCAACGGGTAAAGTAAAGTACGAGCATGGCATTTAAATCATGGCATGGATGTCAAGTTTCGCAAGAACAAACACAAGTACAAGGACAAGTATAGTAAGCACGTCGTGCACAGAGATTACGCCTTTTGGCTAGAGTGGCTGATCGGGCCAACTCCTAAGCTCAAGTGATCGCTTATCCCTACCCCTTCATGTGTATCGGGCATTGGCTTTTGACCAACACATGAGGCCCGCTTCTGGATCACGAGCCAGGAAGTGTTTTTCATGATGGCATAGGGGTGCACCTAGCCGGACAAGGAAGTACAAGTAGTGTAGCGTGTGCTACGAATGTAACATTCAACTGGGATGACATGTAAGATGCAATGCATGGCAGATAACAGTTTAAGTGCGTACAGATAAGGAATTTAAACGTGGCAGATAACAATGCATGAATGACATGGCAGGGTGACAGATCTAGCTTCGTTGTCAAGCTAGATCTTAAAACTGCGTATAGACAGCTATCATTTTCACTGTCTAGTCTCTTTTATTATAAAAACAAGGAAGTGGCCTAAAAACATGGCCCTAAGCAAAAGTTGGCAAGTTTCACTTGCCTGAAAAGGGACGTGCTGATAGTCACAAGATCAAGGAGTCCAGTTCTGCCTACGTGCCCAAGCACCAATCATCACACCAACCTACAGTCCCGTATTCATTATCTTCACTCAGTGAATTAACCACCACAATAAAATTACAGTTTTTATCTTGTTAACATGCGGTGTGGGTTCCTACGGAGAGAGCCTTACCTCAACACGACACGAGAGCTACTCTGACGTCGGGTAGCGACGTCAGGGGTTGGATTCCTGTAGCGCATATGGTACGGAACGAACAATACTCTGTCGATAAATCACGTGTTCAATTAAGTTCGTTGACGGAACCAAAAAGTTATTAGGCAACCTAAAATGTCTAATACCAATTTTAACTAGGTTTTCTAATCCAGGAAAATCATTAACATAATAGTATTGTCACGTTGCTAGCACCACAACTAATCAACAATACAATTTAGCAACCTAGGTTACAAGTTAACTTAAGCCTCTAAACAATTATTAATCCCATATCGTACACTGTTTAACTACTAATCTTAAAGAACAAACATGCATCTTAGCAATTATCACTATTATATATATAATAGCTGTCATGTACATAAACTATTTTATAAACTAAGAATTATTAATTAAACTAACATGGTTGTACCCATCTTAATGAATTAACATATTGTATACTATATGTTACCCTGTTCGTTAATAGTACCCTACTGTTCATATGCATCAGATACATTCATGTATTAGAAACTGAACTTATGCCTCACACAAAAACTCACCGATTTGGTTTCTATTACGCGTTTGCAGCGGGAGACGATGCAGCGGCGATGGGCGGGGTCGATGGCCATCCGTTATGCGGCGCTGCGGGCGACTGCAGCTGCGTGCGACTGTTGCGAGCTGCTGCGGCTTCCACGGTAAACAGGCAGGCTCCGGTGGCTAGGCGGAGGTAGGCGAGGACGGTGAGACCCCAAGGCGAGGTCATGGGGGGGTCAGGCAACCGTGGACGACGATGCGAAGGCCGCCGTGCGAGGGTGAGGGTGGAGCGGGGGTCGCCGGATGTCGGGTCTGCGCGATTAAGGTGGTTGCTGCGGTGATATAGGTGGCCAGAAACGAAAGAGGGTCGCTGGCATTCGATGTGGGTGGTCAGAGATGGGTAGGTCGCCGTCGATGGGAGGTAGAGGCCGGCGGGGTGTGTGCGGTGCTGCCGGAGCACGAGGCGGCGGGGCACATGTCTTGGTCGGGGATGGGTTTGCTACGGCGAAAAAATGGTGAGGACGGCGGCTTCGATTTGTTTGCTATGAAATAATGAGGCTAGGGTATATAAAATACCCCCTAGGGTTAAAATTATAAGAGATCTGCTACAACACGTGAGGGGGAGTCTTATAGGTTTACTAGGGTTTATAAATGGAGGGGAGGGGCTGATGACCCTAGGGCTTAGCCTATAAGGAGGTGGGATGCTGTTCACGTGGGTATGGGCTAGGTCTAGAGTTGTTTTAGGATTTGAATTGTTATATCTTATTATTAAATAAAACATATAACCCTCACACACTCTCTCTCCTGTGTATGGGTGCGGCCAAGGCAAGGAAATGGGTTGGGCTTCAACACTAGAGAGTAATATTATTATCATGAATTATTAGGGACAAATAACTAGGTTAAACCTAGGGCTAATCCAATAATTGGTTGGGCAGAAGGTGAAAATAGGTCAAACGAAGCTCAAAAATTGTGAAATAAATACTGGGGTGACCTGGGCGACGAGAGAAAGAAGACAGAGAAGACGGATCACAATTTCAATGACGAGAAACAAAACTAAAAATAAAAAGGCCTCCCGACAAAAGTGAAATTCGCGACGTCTCATCAAATAAGATCAAATCGTGGGAGAACGACCCGTGAAATGACGTTCCCAATTAAAACCACAATTTTAATACTCTCAGAGAGGGTCACAACGGCATATCGCACTATAGGGTTCGGATACGGACAAGATCTAAAATAATTACGTGTACGAATAAGACTACGTGCACGTAAAGCGTATAAAGGATACGGGGTCCAAAGGCGACCGTAATTCCAAGTTGGGCACACGTCGGGGTTGGCTTGCTAAGGATGCGACCAAGGTGCTATGGCCCTATCGACTCACAACACGACTCACATACAAAGCAACAAAACCAATCAGGTACCCGGAATTGCTATAGGCACAGCCGTATAACGAATAGTGGGTACCGGCCGTTACATCCTACCCACCTTAGAATAAAGTCTGTCCTCGGACTTTCTAACATATCTAGTCGCTATAGTAACTACCCCAATCATACCACACATAATTCAAACTAGGTATAGTCATTACAAGTGCTTATATATGCACTAGGTAGTCAAACATTAACACTACTAACGTGTATTTATTCACGCACATTATACTCTTATACCTATCATAGCCAGTCAAATTCATACACATATTTCAATCATTCATATAGTCACGTACATCCCTACTTAACTATTAATCACTTATTACATACTACGGTGCACATACTCACAACCAATTAAATAGTTCACACCAGCAAATACCATCGTAGTATTCCCTGTTTAGATAACTACTTATGAACAAAACAGTAAGGATACACTACTCCCTATATCTCCTAGTGTACATCCAATGCCAACACATCAACACATGTAGTCACACCATACCATTATTAAATCAAGTTTTACTATATCTAATATACATTCACCACTACTATAATTTCACAACATATAGTCATTCAAATGCATGCAAATATTTAACCATATATTCACATCACATACGGTCCTATAACTATATTCGAGGCACGCCATACATGCCATAGTCACCAAAACTTATAACTAAGCACATACTTACCCGTGCATGGTGCACACCCATACATGCTAACATTTCATTCATATACACCAATCATACCACTATATACTCAGCACATCTACACACCTAGTTTAGCTAGCACACATACGTTCACACAGGCAAGTCCTTAGTAAATAACCATACCACGACCAACACCTATAACTATATACTGGTATAGCGACCCACAATCATGTGCGTAACACAACCAGGCGCAAACAATCTTATCACTATACATACACCATCCAACGCTATATTCATGGTACTACACGCAAACCACAGGCATACATAACAATATACTTAGGGTATACCCACTCAAGCTTGAGTGAGACTCGAAACACATATCAGAATACTCTATATACGTAACACTATATTTATTCCTATACCAATACCACTCCAAATGTATACACATCTACCAATATAACCGTATACATACCATGTGTCAATCACACTTAATATTTAGTCAGGTAACACCCACACAGTTCAATCACTTTATATATAACTATATAATGGTATAGCCACCCACAACCATAGGTGCAATGTAACCAGCCTCAACCAAACCTATCACTATACATACATCATCCATCATTATGTTCATAGCACTACACGCAATCTACAGACATATGTAACAATATACTTAGAGTATACCCACTCAAGCTTGAGTGAGACTCGAAACCCATACCAGAATACTCTATATACATAACACGATATTTATACATATACCAACACACCACTCCAATATATATATCTACCAACGTCACCACATACATACCATAATATCAATCACACTTTATATTTAGTCAAGTAACCCACATAATTCAATCACTTTACACACTATAATAATATTACAAACATCAACACACGTATACAATCAAAATACACTATCCCATATATGTATACATCGTATAGTTACATACATGTAATATATTCACGTCATAGCAATATTAAATATAATCAATACACTACTATATATACCTATCCATGCATAGCCACGACATGCAATAATCGTGTATACCTCATGGTATATACATACACACACAACATCCCATAAAGACAAACAATACCAAACAAAATTATAATCCTATTACCATACGTATATCACCCATATTCATGCAGCAAATACATATCTACTTACGACTAAGCACAATACAGATCTACGAACGAGCACACGCTCACACGTACCATATAATTCATATAATAGGCCTACACACTTAACTATAATTACACCTATTATCATTATACCTAAATGCACATGACTTACTTATATATATACTAGTCATAACCCGTGCCCACGGGCACGGTTCAATTTAGATTTTCCCCCGCAAAATATTTGTTCGCCAAAAAGTTATTTTCCCCTCCAAAATTTTGGGACAAATAATATTCTTTTTCAAAATTTAAAATAACAACAATTTAGTGCAAACCATTTCTAGCGGGCACCTTCGGCAAAGGCACTTTCGGCACGGGCGCCTTCCACCGAAGGACAATTATCGGGGTTTTTTTGCGGGCAAAATGAAAAAACCAAAAAAGCAGGGGCAAAGGTAAAATCGCCACACACATGGCTACCTTTCCCCCAACCAGTGGTGATGGGGACAAATGTCACGTCACATGCTTTTCCCACCTCCCATATCTCAGACGGTGCCCACGTGGACGTGGACGTGGAAGACAAAATAGAAAAACAGTGGTGATGGGGACAAATGTCTCATCACCTGCTTCCCCCACCTCCCTTATCTCAGATGATGCCCATGTGCACGTGTACGTGGACGACAGAATAAAATTTTTTTGCACGTGCGCTGTGTTTTGAAAGATTCTGTTGTGATATGATTCCCCGGATTTGGTTTTGGATGATGAGCAAACATAAATAATGTATACTAACTTATTTGTGAGCGCAGTTATGGAGATCGTCGCCAAAAGAATACGAACATCAAAAGCGACGTCTCAAGACTTCTCAATACGCGTGATCGTATGCCTGGAGCTTCGTTGAAGCTCAAGGAGTTTTATTGAAGTCAAGAATGAAGATTGAAGCTTTGAAGACGGCTCGTAAGGTTTATCTTATAGTCTTCTATCTTCACAAATTAGAATGTTAAGCCTTGAGTAGGACTTACATTATATACTTCATTCCGCTCATATCTTAGAGCTAGGATATTCATAGAAGCCATTAGAAACTTTCCCGAAGCCTATCGTTTCTTCCCTCGGCTTCGAGTGCATGTTAGTTGGTTCATGAAGAGTCACCAACCGACTAGATGACGATCTAGTCGGTCGGCAACTCTACATGAACCGACTAGTTTGACTTCTCTATATTCAGCTCTTTCTCTGTTTACAGTTAGTCGGTCAAAGAAGAGTCACCGACCGACTAGATGACGATCTAGTCGGTCAGCAATCCTTCTTAGACCGACTAGTTGTGTACAGTCATTTTCAGCCTGAGCTGTTTTGAGTTAGTCGGTCAAAGAACGTTTACCGACCGACTAGTTGAGAAACTAGTCGGTCAGCATTTGTTCTTAAACCGACTAAGTCATCTTGAAGTCAACCTATTCTATTTCGACGTTAGTCGGTCAAAGATCATTCACCGACCGACTAGTTGTGAAACTAGTCGGTCGGCAAGTCTTCTTAGACCGACTAGTTGTCTTTGCCTGTACTTCGACTTCTTGGCTGTTCTTCCATTAGTCGGTCTACATTAATTGACCAACCGACTAGTTTATGAACTAGTCGGTCGGTGGTTGTTCTTTGACCGACTAGTTGGGTTCAGAAAAGAGCCGTTGGGAACTTTTCCAACACGATTTTCCTTGCCTCTATAAATACAAACTTGATACGTTTGAGGCAAGGTTAGAGGTCCTATTTCCAAGCAATTTCAGACCTAAGGGAAGAGCTCTCCCAAGCTAATTCAAAGCTCTCTCTCCCTCACAAGAATCTCTCCCTTCACTCTTTGAGCCATCTTCCTCAAGAGAGATTCTCTCCATTGTGAGCATCTCAAGCCAAGAGCTTGATCCAAGTCATCATACTCCACCCTAGGCTTCCATTGCTGGTCATCTTCTTGAAGCTAGGGTTTGGTGACATCCTCTTCCACAAAATCCATCATTGCCCTAATTTGGTAAGTATATTCAAGGCATAGGATTTTGTAAGGTAAGAGTTTATTTCATTTCATATTTGAATTGTAAGTTTCACTCTCGGTTGTGAGAGTGTGGTTGTGATCCCGGGTTGTGGGAGTCACAAATTACTTTGTGTATGATTTGACTTGTGAAGGTTTTTCACAAGTACTTCATAGTGGAAATCTTGAGTTAGGGTTGCTAACTCAAGTATCCGGAGGGGATCCGGGTGGTTGGGACGTAGGATCACCGGGAACAAGTCGGGGAGACTTGGGTGGATCCGAACCCTGTAACATACTTTGTTTGCGTTGTTTATTTCTTGTTGATAGTTGTTTAATTCCGCATTGTCGTTTGTTTCTTGCACAATAATTAGGAATAACTATCTTGATTATTTTAAGTACTATTCACCCCCCCCTCTAGTACATGTACAGTAGCTACCACAGGGCACTACAATTGGTATCAGAGCCAAGTTCAAAGCTACACATAGCCAAAGTTGAGAGCTATGACGAACAACGACTACAACGTCTTCAAGAACCGCGATGGAGCTTCTTCAGTTATGGAAGGACTATCCTCCGTCAGGCCTCCACACTTCAACGGTACCAACTACGGGTACTGGAAATGCAGGATGCAAATTTTCCTCCGGAGCGCTTCACTATGGAGAGCCACCATGACGGAGTATGTCGAGCCTCCCGAAGAAGATTTCGCGAAGTGGACTCCCGCGGAGGTCGCCGTGGAAGTAGCCAATGCCAAGGCAATGAATGCCTTGAATTGTGCGTTGGAGCCTGAGGACTTCAACAAGATATGCACATGTAAGAGTGCATATCAAATATGGAACCAACTCCTCATTTTGCAAGAAGGATCGAGTACGGTAAAAGACTCTAAACTCGTCGTTGCTAACAAAGAATTTGAGTTGTTTCATATGGAGCAGGGTGAAACCATGAAGGAGTACTATGCTTGCTTCGTGGATATATCCAACGACTTGGAAGCTCTTTGGAAAACCTACACCCAAAAGGAGAAATGCTCAAAGATTATCGACGGTCTTCCATCATGTTGGGAAAAGCGTACCTTCGCCATCGAGGAAGGTAATGACATGAATAAATATACCGTCGTACAACTAATGGGTACCTTATTGTCTTATGAGGTAGGCGTACTTGAAGCAAGACGAGCCAAAGAAAAGGGCGATTGCATTCAAGGCCGCTCCATCTACCGATGATGAAGATTCGGAAGAAGAAGCGGACGATGAGTTGGACATGGAAGCTTTGGCCGATATGGCAAAGAAGTTCATCCGATTCTTCCGACAAGGTAAGTTGAATCGTAAATCTAAATTTATTTCGACTAATGTTTCTACTCCTGTGTGTTACAAATGCAATAAGCCAGGACATATCAAGCCGGATTGTCCTCTCTACAAACACAAGGGAAAATGGAAGGGATCCAAGCACGACAAGTCGAGAAAGCACAAGAAAGGACTTGTAGGTACCTTCACCGACTCCGACTCCTCAAGTGGAGAGTCGGACGATGAAGGAGTGGAGAATGCACACACGTGCTTCATGGGAAAAGAGGATCGTGATGAAGAGACTTCCTCCGATGAAAGCGAGGATGGAAGCGAGGATGAAGGCGAAGAGGTAACCAATGATGAACTTAGAATAGCCCATGAACAACTATGGAATAAGTTTTCTAATATGGCTACTAAGTTTATGAAGACTAAAAATGAATTAGATAGTCTTAAAAACTCGCCTAAGCCTTTCATCGTCAACAACGACACCGTTGTTGATGGGTTGAGAAATGAGATTGAAAATCTCAAGTCTCAACTTGAGCATGTTCATATCGAGGATTCGGATGAACATGTGATAGCGGATTTGACGTCTCAAATCTCAACTTTGAGTATTGAGAATAAAAATCTCAAATCACGTGTTTGTGCACTCGCATCGCAAGTGTCCACTTTGGATGCTTCTTTGCATTCTCTCACCGAGAAGCATGAGAGCACATTAGGCCGAATTCATGAATTCAACAAAGGTAAGGGCAAGTTGGATAATATCCTAAATGACTTACCTCCGGCCAATCATCACATTGGTTTGGGGTATAAGATGGGAGATTCATCCAAATCGTCTGCCACCTTTGTTAGGCCATCTTCCGATGCTTCTACTAGTGGAAGTAAACACGTCATGGGTAGTTCTTCTACCAATGGTGCTTCCGCTAGGAGCACGCCCCCATTTGGAAAGAAACCCACTTTGGGTGGACCTCCAAAGAAGGGTCATGCTTTCATGTATACCATGCCACGTAGGAACACAAATCCTACCCCACATGTTAGCACATATGCCGATTTCTATGCTCCGCATCCACGAGCACGTGCACACCATGTGAGACACACTATGCACGTGTTCCTCCACATTCATATGTTCGTCCTCATTCTCATATGAATAATTATCGTCATGCACCATTGCATCGCATGCCATATGCTTACCCACGACATGCATCACATAGAAATCAACAACATATGCATGTTTCCAATAGGATTAGGACTCCCAAGACATACACCATTTGGGGTCCGAAGAACACAAGCATGCATAATAAGAATTTGTATGTGAAATCGTTTATTAATGATGTTATCTTGAATGATGATTATGTTGGGAAATCAAGTTCCTCTTGGACTTGGTTTCCGAAGGGTTAGTTTCCTTTGACCCTTCATTGCTTGGTACCATAAGTTTAATTTCATTTTTTTGGGTACCAAAGCAATTGTGATAAGAATGGGTTGCATTTAATTTGAATTTAGTTCTCTAAATTTATTGCTTAACCCATAAGATCCAAAGAGATTTTTGGATACCAAAATGATATTCTCTAGGTTAAATCCACCATGAGATACCAACCCTACCAACTCCGTGATTTGCAAGGATTTTCATTCGATTGGAGTTGATGGTGCTTGAGTGATGCACCAAAGTAGGGGGAGCGTAATGTTGTAAGTATATTCATACTTTTGATTCTCATTGGTATCCATTGGTAGAATATATTACGATTGGTATCATTTTGCTTCATTTGGTATGCTAGATTAGTGTATGCCATTGTTAAATGATGTTCTATCTATTTTTGGCATAACATTCTTGCATGCTACATTTGGTATGCACATCAGATTATTTTTGTCTCTGATGTTGATCTCGTCGTTCGACGATTTTATGGATTTAATAGAATTCTTTCTATGGAAACATAGAATTGTTTTCCATGCATTCTATTGATTTTGGAGAGTATGTTCCAAAACTCAATACGTGAAATTGATTTGAGTTTTGATGATTTCGGATTTCGTTTTTTCGCCTATGGCTTGATGATTTCGTATTTCGATTTTCGCCTATGGCTTGGTGATTTCATTTTCCGATTTTCGCCGATGATTTTATGATTTCGGTTTTCGAGTTTCACCTATGGCTGGATGATTTCGTATTTCGTATTTCGCCTATGGTTTGATGATTTCGGTTTCCGATTTTCGACTTTGGTCTCCTTGACACGCTTTGCTTTTATTCGGTATTTTACATTTGATATTTTGCATTGGTGTTATTTTGGACCTTGGTCGTATTCTTCGACTCCCATGCGTTATTTTTAGCCATTGGTTATATTGTTGTTCTCCTCCCGCTCTTTTTGCTAATGCCAAAGGGGGAGAGATATAATAATGACAATGTGCTAATTAATAATTCAAAGGAATTTACCATGAATCTAATTTGATGTGTTAGATTCAGGGGGAGTGAAGATATAAAATGGATTTAGATCCTATATGTCAATATGTGGCTCATATTTCATATCTTCCTCGTCTGCATGATGCGAATGAATATTATTGAATATGGAACTAACGTGTCATCAATGCAGGGGGAGTAAGTAAATTTCAATTGAATCATTATTATTGATTATTATTTATGTTGGTTTGTCATCACCAAAAAGGGGGAGAATGTTGTGATATGATTCCCCGGATTTGGTTTTGGATGATGAGCAAACATAAATAATGTATACTAACTTATTTGTGAGCGCAGTTATGGAGATCGTCGCCAAAAGAATACGAACATCAAAAGCGACGTCTCAAGACTTCTCAATACGCGTGATCGTATGCCTGGAGCTTCGTTGAAGCTCAAGGAGTTTTATTGAAGTCAAGAATGAAGATTGAAGCTTTGAAGACGGCTCGTAAGGTTTATCTTATAGTCTTCTAGCTTCACAGATTAGAATGTTAAGCCTTGAGTAGGACTTACATTATATACTTCATTCCGTTCATATCTTAGAGCTAGGATATTCATAGAAGCCATTAGAAACTTTCCCGAAGCCTATCGTTTATTCCCTCAGCTTTGAGTGCATGTTAGTTGGTTCATGAAGAGTCACCAACCGACTAGATGACAATCTAGTCGGTCGGCAACTCTACATGAACCGACTAGTTTGCCTTCTCTATATTCAGCTCTTTCTCTGTTTACAGTTAGTCAGTCAAAGAAGAGTCACCGACCGACTAGATGACGATCTAGTCGGTCAGCAATCCTTCTTAGACCGACTAGTTGTGTACAGTCATTTTCAGCCTGAGCTACTGTTTCGAGTTAGTCGGTCAAAGAACGTTTACCGACCGACTAGTTGAGAAACTAGTCGGTCAGCATTTGTTCTTAAACCGACTAAGTCATCTTGAAGTCAACCTATTCTATTTCGATGTTAGTCGGTCAAAGATCATTCACCGACCGACTAGTTGTGAAACTAGTCGGTCGGTAAGTCTTCTTAGACCGACTAGTTGTCTTTGCCTGTACTTCGACTTCTTGGCTGTTCTTCCATTAGTCGGTCTACATTGATTGACCGACCGACTAGTTTATGAACTAGTCGGTCGGTGGTTGTTCTTTGACTGACTAGTTGGGTTCAGAAAAGAGCCGTTGGGAACTTTTCCAACACGATTTTCCTTGCCTCTATAAATACAAACTTGATACGTTTGAGGCAAGGTTAGAGGTCCTATTTCCAAGCAATTTCATACCTAAGAGAAGAGCTCTCCCAAGCTAATTCAAAGCTCTCTCTCCCTCACAAGAATCTCTCCCTTCACTCTTTGAGCCATCTTCCTCAAGAGAGATTCTCTCCATTGTGAGCATCTCAAGCCAAGAGCTTGATCCAAGTCATCATACTCCACCCTAGGCTTCCATTGCTGGTCATCTTCTTGAAGCTAGGGTTTGTTGACATCCTCTTCCACAAAATCCATCATTGCCCTAATTTGGTAAGTATACTCAAGGCATAGGATTTTGTAAGGTAAGAGTTTATTTCATTTCATATTTGAATTGTAAGTTTCACTCTCGGTTGTGAGAGTGTGGTTGGGATCCCGGGTTGTGGGAGTCACAAATTACTTTGTGTATGATTTGACTTGTGAAGGTTTTTCACAAGTACTTCATAGTGAAAATCTTGAGTTAGGGTTGCTAACTCAAGTATCCGGAGGGGATCCGGGTGGTTGGGACGTAGGATCACCGGGAACAAGTCAGGGAGACTTGGGTGGATCCAACCCAGTAACATACTTTGTTTGCGTTGTTTATTTCTTGTTGATAGCTGTTTAATTCCGCATTGTCGTTTGTTTCTTGCACAATAATTAGGAATAACTATCTTGATTATTTTAAGTACTATTCACCCCCCCTCTAGTACATGTGCAGTAGCTACCATAGGGCACTACAGATTCTTGGTATAAACCAAAATTCAAATTTTGAAATGAACGATATATGAACGATTCTTGGTTGGTTTTACACACGATATATGAACGATATATGATTCTTGGTTGGTTGAAAGATTTACACACGATATATGAATGATCTATGATTCTTGGTATGAAAGTCAAAATTTGAATGGATATTGAGGATTTGAATGATATATGTTGAATGTTGCAACTATGTGCACGATAGATTGTGATGTATGTTGATTCTTGGTTAAATGTGATCATATATGTCGATAGATGTTGACATGCTGCAATGTGCAACTTTGTATAATGATATTCAGGGTTATACAAAACAAAATGCAGTTATCTGTGTTGTATTCACAACAAAATGTAGTTATATGTGTTGTATATGTCGTTCATCCATCCAACCCAAATTAACGGTTTCGCGCAAATAGAACTTTTGCTCTTTCACCCGATGACAGCGGAGTATAAGCTAAGAGCAAAAGAAATATCTAGGTGTCATCAACTAAAACCAAAGCAACAAATCCTTTGAGTTTTCAAGCACATATAGGAGATATGATGAAATAATGAACATGAAAATCCACCTTATGGCATCAAAATACATCATGTTCACTATTATAACTTACATTCATACATCGTTACATGAATAAATGGAACATACATGACTGCATTATTATTCATGAGAAATTTCCAACTTATGGGAAAACAGAAGCTCAAATGACCAAAACGGTAAAACATGAACACATGAATGTCTTTGGTAGAAATCCTACAACCGCTTCTTCACAAACAGTGCGCTAAAACTCCAAGTGTGACATCAGATTATGAATATTCTGTGGACAAATATATTTTTATACGCATTTCAACAGTAGCTTAGCATGGTATCATATGAACATCCAAAGCATCAATGGGAAGGAAACTAAAAGCATCAAGGCAAAGAATGTACTTCCATAAATAATAATGGCGTTGAAGTCTAAACATTCAGTTTTAATGTTACCAAAACAACACTGTTAAGAAGTAATGTCCTGGTGGGGTACAACAGAGAATAATATAAGTACAACATAGAATGATATAATTAAGGCAGCCACAATGGTACACACCAGTTGTCCCCAACATTATAGAATTCCCAATCATTTGAATTGTCTAAAAGTATTCTTCAATCTCGTTGCAACCTACTCAAACAACCAATGACTGTTGCAAGGGTGGTATGCAAAGATATGATAGCCATGACACTTAACCATGTTACAGCAAATTAATAAATATCAGCGGAACGAAATTTTTCATTATAAAGCTATGCCAAGAATCAGCAGAATCAATGTTAGATGATAACAATCAGTAGCATGATGTCTCATTGTATAGATATGATATGCATCATCTTATTATTATAGGGATGGCAGTAATGGCCCGACCCGCCTGGCCCGACCCATCCCGACCCGGCCCGACCCGATTTTGACCCGGCCCGACCCGACCCGCAGCCGGGTCGGGGCAAGCTTGGGCTTTGTATGCGCCCCGGCCTGCCCCGGCCCGCCCCGGTAAACTATAGAGATTCTAAAAACATTACTATTTTAATGCGGATCATGCAGTCAGCGAATAACCCATAAGTCATACTCTATTCTACGGTTCTCCTAATTAGGCCAATTCCCAATTCCAAATTACCAAATAAATCAAAATTCTTCCAATTCACAAATAAAACTTTTATTTGGGATTCATATGGATGGCACTAATGACCTAACCCGATCGGCCCTACCCGGCCCGACCCGGTTTTGGTAAGAAAGAACCCGCCCCGCCCCGGCCCACGACCCGCCCCGCCCCGGCCTGTAGATGAGTCGGGGCAAGCTTGGGTAGTTAAATACCCGCCCAGCCCCGCAATATTGCCATTCCTATTATTATAACATGAGACACTTCAATGTTCTAATTTTTCAGGAATTTTCGTCTAAAAAAGAAAATGATTGGCATGGTTATGTTCAAAATTTTGGTCATCCTAAAAGAGTAAAGAAACAGAACAATAAAGATTATGGCCAAACAAAAAGATGAGAATAGAAACTTTATGTAATTCTAACATTTAATTACTATGACATAAGCCAAGAAAGAGCAATTGTAGCTTCCAATGCAACCAGAACCCAAATCCTAGAGAAGTAAAATAGTAAATGACCTTCCACTTCTGGACAACCTAACAAACATTCATAGTTTACAAAAGAGAAGTGGGCACAAAAAAAGAAAATTACATCCTTAGCCATCATCACTACCTCTATCTTTTCACGATGGATTCCACAAAAGAAGGTACGGGTTGTTATCTTCTCTCAAAAATCCTAAGATTCGACATATCAATATAGTCACGCCATGTTTGAAATGGCATTAAACTTGCATTAAATACCAACCACAATTTTCATGATTCCTGATGCCCTACAATACTAAGACTACAAATTGGAATGATAGGTTGTAAGGTCATGAAGCTTCCAACCTTCAATCTAGATATCCTATTATTCTGTTATATATAAATCTTTCTAGTCAATTCATTAATGTCATTTATTGATTTCACGCGAGAATATTTGCTGACTGGCCTCTAATTGATTTGCACAAAACTATGTAGTTTCAATGTAAGAAGATACATTGAGTTATTATATAGAAAGTTGATGAGCCAAGGCCGAAGGCATTTAATTTTCACATTCATAAAAATATATGATAGATTAAACTTGCATTCTTTGCTATTTACAATCCAATTTAAATTGTCATATATCATGACTTTATATCAGATTGAAGGTAACACCAAAAGACAACAAAATAATCCAATTGACAGAATAAACAGAATAAACAATCAAATTAACACAAAAATCATAAAATTAACAAAATACAGATTTTTAAATTCGGTTTGGTGGTTGGGGGGAGAGAGAGATGATCCTGCCATAAATAACAGAAAAATAAAAAAATTTATATGAACAAAATCCTGCCATATATTCCTTTGACTGTATTTGTCTAAGTTTTGGAACATGTTTGCAAATCAAACTTCCAAGTTCTATATTTGTAATTCGACTTCCAAGTGTGGTTTCTGTACTAATTTCGCTTTCATGTTTTGATTTCAGGACTACATATCAGATTGCCATATATAATTTTTACCAAAATTTATATCAAGTTTGGTTTTAAGAATCACTTTTAACCAACATTATATATGGCAGTTTAATATCAAGTTTAATATGGACTTCATATCAAATTGCCATATCAGAACTGCCAAATCAGGACTTTTTGCAAACTTGATATAAACATGGTATAAAGTTTGATATTAGATTGATATATATATATATATATAATTTGACCAAAATTATATATGGCAGTTTGATATTAGGATTTTATATCAGATTGCCATATCAGAACTGCCATATCAGGAATTTTACAAAAAAATTATATATGTTCATCCTCAAGACTTTACATCAGGACTGCCATATATCAGGGCTTTATATCAAATTGAGGTTAACACCAAAGACAACAAAATAATCCAATTAAAACTAACAGAATAAAAAATCAAATTAACACACAAATCATCAAATTAACCGAATAAAATTAACAAAATACAGATTTATAAATTCGGTTGGAGGGGGGAGAGAGATAGAGAATAACATTGACAGGATCGTGCCATACATAACACCAACAACAAAAAAAATTATGTGAAAAAATAATGTGAACTTGAACCCCTAAAAACTTGTTCCTATAAAAAACTATTTGTGTCATCAAAAGATTCTAATTTAATTTCTTGCTAATTCCTTTGATCCTATTTGTGTATGTGTTGGAACATGTTGTTTGCAAGTCAAATTTCAAGTTCTGCATTTGTAATTTGACTTTCAAGTTTGATTTCCGGCTAATTTGACTTCCATGTTTGATATCGTGACTTTATATCAGATTGCCATATATAACTTTTTAACCAGAATTTATAAAAAGTTTGGTTTCCAGAATTATATATGGTAGTTTGATATTAAGTTTGATGTCAGGACTTTATGTTAGATTGCCATATTAGGAATGCCATATTAGGACTTGATAAAAAAATTTATATCAGATTGCCATATAGAATTTGACCAAAATTATATATGATAGTTTGATATCAAGGTTGATTTCACAACTTTATATCAGATTGCCTTATCAGGAAATCTAATTATATAATATATGGAAAAATTACATATATACCAAAATTACAAAATTACAAATGTACAGTACAAATTTTTTTATATATGGCAGTTTGATATCAAGTTTGATATCAGGAATTTATGTCAGATTGCCATATCAGGACTGCCATATCTTGAATTGCTATAAAGTTTTATATCAGATTGCCATATATAATTTAACCAAAATTATATATGGCAGTTTGATATCAAGGTTGATATCACAACTTTATATCAGATTGCCATATCAGGAACTCTAATTATATAATATATGGCAAAATTACATATATACCAAAATTACAAAATTACAGTACAAATTTTGTTATATATGGTAGTTTGATATCATATATAAATTAAAATTAATTATCATATACAAACTACAAAATTAAAGGAATCTAAATACAGTATATCATTGTTGCCTTATGAGTTCATATGTACTTACAGTACAAATTTAATTATATATGGTAGTTTGATATCAAGTTTGATGTCAGGACTTTATATCAGATTACCAAATCAATAAACCAACATTTATTAGACTCAAACAATTGTAGAACAAAAAAAGCAAAAATCAGCACCATTCATCAATCTTGAAATCAATGACTGCCTTAACCCAACCACCTAAATATTACCAATAAGTTGAGTATATCCACACAAAAATATGTAAAGCAACTCCACAATATTAACATGACAAAGTATACTTCAACTCCACGATATTACATTTTTTGCCAACAGAAAACTGGACTCAAATTGATCCAAACCCAAGAACAAAAGCACTCAAATTCCCTATGCCAAAAGAAAGGAAAAAATCACACAACTAATGAACATAATTGAAACTAATGACTGGACTCATTCTTGCTATCATTTCAAGTTCTTGAATTAAACATAGGAAAAATAATAAAGAGGAAAAAACATATTTGCTGCAAAGAACATGCTCACCATAGCTTTGAAGGTTCTCACGGGAAAGTGGTATATGGATGCCTTTATGCGAGCTTTTACAGCATGAGCCTCAGAAAATTTTAATATTAACAAAATACAAACTGGACTCAGGCTTGATTTCAAACAATTGGCTTGAAACTTATGCTAATTTTTAAAGGTTAGGGTAGTAATTAACATCAATCTTTCTGATTAACATCAAATATATTTTGAGAACTGATACGTCTATTTTGCGGAGGCCCAACAGCATGGGCCCAAAGGCGCAGCCTACAACGCGAAATCATGGGAGGTCCAAGCCCACCAAACGAAGCCCGAAAGACACGAGCCCAGAAACCTGACTACCGATCAGAAGCCCATCTGCGAGATCAGGCCCGCCCGACAAGGCCCCCTAGAGGACCCCCGAACGTCGATCCGACCCGACCCCGAAAACGCGTAAGTCACTCGCCCACTCCAGCGATAACCGTTCCCCCAGGCCCACTACCACTTAATGGCCGTTATGGGGAGGTGCTGGGATGGCGCAGGGAGCGACGATGGGGAGGCGGATTGAGGGGGCACGATTGGGGGCGGACGAGGGACGTGAGTCATGGGTGGACGCGACGAGAGGCCTATTAAAGGGCTAGGAGGACGACTGGACAAGGGACCGCATCTCAGGTAACAAAACCTAAGGTACTCCGTCAACGACCTAGTTCCCCCACTTTATATCCTTCCCCCCGCTCGCGCCGGTGGACGTCGTTCCGATCTCCTCTCGAGTCAAACCATCCCCGCCGAGCCTCCTCTTTCAGATCGTCATCTGACTTAGGCATCGGAGGGGATTTGGCCGGAACCAAGGTCCAGCCCCCTTGACGAGTGTTATCGTCTGTCCAGGAAGACGTTAGATCCAAGTGCCGAGGCTTCCCCTCGGCTCCACGCCGACCACGCATCAAGCGAGATGACCGAGGCTACCCCTCGTCGTCCGACCGACCGAGGCTGAGCACGCCCATCCGAGCCGAGGCTTCCCCTTAGCTCCGTGTCGGTCGCACGCCAAGCCGAGGCGCCGAGGCTTCCCCTCGCCGCCCGACCGTCTGAGGCCGAGCACCTCACACCAGGCCGAGGCTTCCCCTCTGCCCCCCTGAGGCCGAGGACCCAGACCCGGCCCAGCTGACGTGCTCTGCGGTGATTGCATCTCCGATTTGCGTCGCGTCTGCACGTGCTCGACGCACCCGAGGGACCCAAATCGGCCCCTTGACCACGTTGACCGGGCAGTCCACGGTCAATGAGTTTGTAGTGAGAAAACACTCTGAAACATCTAGCGCCGTCTGTGGGAACGAACTATCCCACGAAGAAACAAACCGCACTTGCAATGGCACGCGCCTGCAACGGGAAGAGACGCATGCCCCCCATCCCGAAGGAGGGAAATGGTGCACCCAACAGCAACCTTGAGGGCACACCCAACGAAAATCACCCCGCCCCCTCAGCCGAAGAGACTGGCGAGTCCGAGCTGGCCACGCAGGAGCAGCTCCGTTCCCTGGCCCAAGAGACCAACGCGAACATCCAGACGCTGGTCGCGACGGTACAACAGCTCATCGGCGCCACGCCAGCCAACAGAGATGTGTTGGGCGACAGCCATCGTTAGGAGTGGGGCCCCCCGCTCCTGCGGTCCGCTGTGGTCGATGACCACGGAAACCGAAGACCGAACACGGAGCGTTGGTTCACACTACCCGGCTTCCACCAGGCGAGATCGCGCGCCTCCTCCCCTTATCGCGAAAGGAGCCGGAGGGGAACCGAATGCACGGGGGACGAATCGGTGACCGCGTCGTCTCGTCGGCCACGATCACCCCACCGCAGAAGAAGTGATCGGCACCACTCGAGGGACCGATCACGGTGAAGCGGAAGCTCCCACCGGAGGAGCCGGGAACGCCGGATCAGCCCCACCCCCAGTGTGGCGAGGGCCGTGGAGCCAGCCCAGCCAGCGCCTGTGCCACCTCCATAACCGAACGAGCCTGAGGTAGGCGGGTGTCGGACCCCCGGAGGCATCCACGGAGACCGGTGCCCCCTGTCGCGGAGAATAACCGACGCGCGGGTCCCCTCTCGATTCAAGATCCCAACGCTGGGGAAGTACGACGGGATAGGAGATCCAGGGAACCATGTGATGGACTACGAGGGGGACATGTCCTTCCAGGGAGACGATGATACCCTGCTCTGCAGGGGCTTTTATTCGACCCTCAGGGGAGCAGCGAGAACTTGTTACCGTAGCCTACCCAGCCGCTCCATTGACAGCTTCGAGGAACTCACCCAGCTGTTCTGCAAACAGTTCATGGCAGGGCGACAGGTAATGCCTGATGCTGAACATTTGATTAACATAGTGCAGGGCCCGACCGAGCCGCTCCGACAATTTATGCGCCGCTTCAACGCTGAGCGGCTTAACGTAAACAGCCCTCCCGACCTCGTTGTCCAAACGGCCCTAAAGAAAGGGCTGCGTCATAGAGGCTTGAAGAAATCTCTGCATAACGATCCCCCGAAAGACCTCCCTGGGATCATGGCGAGGGCTGAGCGCTTCATGTTGACCGAGGAGACCTTGGCCATCGAGGCAGGAAAGGCCAGACGAGGGACCAAGCGCGGCGATAGCGAGCGCCGCAGCCCCGAAGGGTACCGAACAGAGAAGAGGGCGAGAAACAAGCAGCGGAGGGAGGATACGAGGGACGCCACCCCAGACGTCGTCCTCACTCAAGTGCAGAAGAAAGAGCGCGCTGATCGCCCCCCGTCGAAGACAAAAAGAGGGGGGGAAAATGGGGAAAAGTATTGCAAATACCACAAGGACAACGGCCACGACACTGAAGACTGCTGGCACCTAAAGAAGGACATTGAGAAGTTGATGAGCCGAGGGCACGCAAGGAACTTAGCCGATGACCCGGCCCACGGAGAAGGAACATCCATGCAGCCGGACAAAAGGAAGAAGGTCAACACCGTCCAAGGACCCCTCCGCATCATAGAGTGAGCAGGCGAGGCCCCCCCAGTCGTAGCCTAGTCGGGAGGAGATTATCTAGGTTCACATCCCTCCGTCTAGCTTTATTTCTTTTTTCCTCCAAATGTACTAGTCCAGTAGGACCTTTAAGAGTACAAATGCACTCCTTTTTCCTTTTCTCCATCTCCGACGGAATCAACATTTCGCTAAGGCTGCATAAGAGTGAAGACCGCCACCTCACCGGACGGGGGGGTCAATCAAAACTGGTCCTAAGCCGAGGAGCTTCTCCTTCGCTGACCTACTCCAACGCCCGTAAGTCTGGGGCAATTTCCCCAGCCAGCGCAGACGACCGGTCCTAAGCCGAGGAGCTTCACCCTCGCTGACCGACTCCATCGCTCGTAAGTCTAGGGGCAATCCCCCCACCCAGCGCAGATGCCGACCGGTCCTAAGCCGAGGAACTTCACCCTCGCTGACCGACTCCTTCGCTCGTAAGCCTGGGGGCGATTCCCCCAGCCAGCGCAAACACCGACCGGTCCTAAGCCGAGGAACTTCACCCTCGCTGACCGACTCCATCGCTCGTAAGCCTGGGGGCAATCCCCCCAGCCAGCGCAGACGCCGACCGGTCCTAAGCCAAGGAACTTCACCCCCGCTGACCGACTCCATCGCTCATAAGTCTGGGGGCAATTCCCCCAGCCAGCACAGACGCCGACCGGTCCTAAGCCGAGGAGCTTCACCCTCGCTGACCGACTCCATTGCTAATAGGACTGGGGGCAGTCCCCCCAGCCAATAAGGACGTCAACCGACTTGTCCACTCGAGGGGCAAGGGGCGACCTCCCAGAGGAAGGAGGCGAGCAACCACCATCAGCAGAGGAGCCGAGGTCGCAGCAACAAAGCAAAATGCGTGGAAAATTCAAGTAGGTCAATTTCATTTCCAACAGTTAACCGAGGTACAAAAGTGTGTCTTTTTTACAGGAAATCGAAGTGGAGAAACCTCCTTACAAATAACCCACTCTCGGCGAACAACAAAATTCGTCACCCACGAAAACTAGGGTAACGCCGGCAGAGCAAAACTTGTCGACCAAGAACACAAAATTGCTGGCTTAAATAAACATCCTTGCAATCAGCAATTGTTTGCCCCGAAGCAGAGAGCCGGTAAAGATTCCAATGGAGATTGCGAGGTCAGGGATCCATTTCAAGTAGGCCGGGCCAAAGCGAAGCGGATGCTAAAAAATTTGAGGATAAAAACAAGGATGACAGGCCGGGAAGGACGACCTAGGGGACCCGGGCTCGGGAGGACTGATCACTCCTTATTTTACACCTTTTTTCCGTGTATTTGCATGCCATTTAGATTGCCCAAATCATGTTTTTCGCGATATATCGACGATATTGTGATGCTTTTCACGATTTGTTGTTTTTGTCGCATTTCAGGTGATTTGGCGCGATTTGGAGTGATCTCGAGATGCGCTTACTCTAGACGGCCACCGACGACCTCCCCGAGGGGTATTTTGCTATTGGAGAGGAGCGGAAGAAGAATGGACGTCGCAGGAGCGACGAGGAGGCCAAAACAATCAGATTGGGCATTTTTTGTGTCCCACTCGGCCGAGTGGAGGAGCCACTCGGCTGACCAGCGAGACACTGCTCGGCCGACCCGTTCAGACACGATTTCCATGTGTACTCGGCCGAGCGACGGAGACCACGTCGGCCGAGTGACGATACCACGTCCGCCCGAGTGGCGCCCAGACGAAGCCCCTCCAAAATATCGAAGTTTCTGTTTTTCGGCCACCTGAGCTTCAGAAGACCCACTCGGCCGAGTGGATTATCCCGTCCGCCCGAGTGCAGTGAAGCCGTCGGCCGAGTGACGACAACTCACTCGGCCGAGCCGCTCCCGAAGTGAAGACCCCTGAAGGCCCCGACTTACTGGAAAAGTACAGGGTTTCTCACTCGGCCGAGCGACATTTGTCACTCGGCCGAGTGCGATGCGCTGCCTGTAGCGAAATTTGCGGAAAACAGGCTGTGCAGGGGCGTTTTGGTCAAGATTTTTGGACGATTTTTGGGGCTATTTAAGCCCTGCTTTTACCCTAGTTTAGGGAGCCATCTCTTAGATTTTTTGCAGCTTTTTAGATTACTTTTTAGCTTTATTATTGTGATTGGAGAAGAGGAAAAACTTGGATTTTTGTTGGATTAAATTGAAGAACTCCATTGGTTTGCATCTCTCTTCCCTAAAAATTCTATTTTTATTGTTTATCTCAATATTTGTGATTAATTCCATTGCTTATTTCATTGATCAAATTTGTGATATTGCTATGATTTGTGAGTAGTCACCACGTCTTGGGGCGTGGGGATGACCCCTACGAGCCCTATTTCATAATTGTGATGAATTGGTGGAAATTGAGCTAGGATTGTTATTTGAGATTGGATTGGGATCGATTTACTACGGATGGCTAGGTATTTATATCAATTGGGATTTGCAAGAGATTGGATCCCAATTCGATAGGAAACCCTAGAAATCCGAATTGGGTTGGAGTCGGATTTTCGAAGTATCGGTTTGCAAGAGATTGGACCGATATTAGGATTTCCGGGTGCAATTCCATGCCAATACCTGTTTGCAAGAGATTGGACGGGTAGGAACTATCCCAATCTAGATCGTGGACCGAGTTTGCAAGAGATTGGGCTCGGTGCGCGATTGGACGATGATGTTGATCCTAATGCTAGCTTCCCTAGGCTAGGGTTTGCAAGAGATTGGACCCGAACCTAGGAAAGCTATAGACCGGCAACAGCGCGAGAGCGTGAGCTTGGTTCTACATTCAGTTGCAACTAGTTCATCCGAATTCTCATTCTAGCAATTTTAATACCGACGAACCACTCTTATGAAATACGGTGAGTAGCGGGGATTCCCCATTCCCTAGACGTTCTTTATTTGATTTGATACTTCGCACATTTGTCTGACGATTGTGACAGGATCGCCCAAGGCAATTATATCTCTCGAATAGCCAGGTTGATTAGGAACAAGCACGGTCATTCGTCCTCCCTGTGTTCGATACCCGCTCGCCGCTATACCATGCGCTTGCGGTAAAACTACAACCGTCGCTCCAGGACGTGTATCCGGGGCGCGATCAAGTTTTTGGCGCCGTTGCCGGGGAGGCGATTGCGTTTGATCCTTTCTCACCCTAGCTACTTCTTTCTTTTATTTTTATTTTTTTCTTTTTTCATTATTATTATTATTTCCATTACTATTCTTACCTAACCCTTCCACGGTACTAATCATCTCTTTGAAACTCTGTTTTCCCTGTGCATGTACACGAGATCTACGGCGGACCCCGAAGCCTTATTATTTGATCCAGAGATCGAACGTACCGCGCGGAGACTTAGAGCGGAAAGAAGACAATATCCGGAAGGGCGGTTTATGACCAACCCGGAAACTCCCGAAGAATTGGCGGCAAGGATGGCGAGAATAATTTCTATTCGCGATAGGCTTCGGCCTAAGACCTCTTCTACCACATCATCCATTGCCGTGCCGGAGTTGGCGGCCGACAAGAACTTCGAGCTAAAGACTGGATTGGTGGTTTTGATGCAACAAGACCCATTTCATGGGAACGCCCATGAGAACCCCCACTACCACATCCAATCATTCTTGTCGAAGTGCGCCACATTCCAAATGCCGGGGGTCCCCATCGATGCCATCAGACTGCGTCTCTTCCCCTTCACGCTAAAGGACAAGGCACTCTATTGGCTGAGGACGCAGGCTGACGGAGTTTTCACCTCTTGGGACGGGTTGGCGGATGCATTCATTGACAAATTCTATCCGCCATCCAAGACGGTGAAGATCTGGAGCGCTCTCATGTCCTTCAAGCAAGGACCACAAGAGACGCTCTATGAAGCTTGGGAGCGATTTAAGGATTTACAGCATCAATGCCCGCACCACAGTATAGAAGATTGGGAGCTAGTGCATAGCTTCTACAACGGTCTCCAACCGGGGACCAAACAAATTATTGATGCCGCGGCGAATGGTGCTATCTTGTCAAAGACTCCCGAGGAAGCTACGGCCCTAATCGAGGAGATGGCCTCAAATAACCAACAATGGGGCGATGAGCGAGGACACTCCACGTCCTCCTTAAAGCCAACAAGCATCTACGAGGCGAAGGCCGTAGCGGAGCTTACGAGCAAATTTGATTCTCTCCACAAGGTGGTGGAGAGATTGGAGAAGTTCATCACGGAGCCCCAAGCAAGCCCTTCCACCTCCGCGCCGACGAACCAAATGTGTGATTGGCAAGACCAATCTCAAGCCATGTACTCGGGAGGAGAGCAAGTAGAAGGATCCTTGGAGAAAGTACAATATGTTGCGGGGAACCAAGGGTATTGGTCCAATCCGGCCGCAAGAAATCATCCGGGATTCTCCTACGCCAACAATGAAGGAGCTTTGAACCCGCCACAACAACCGCCTAATCAAGCTCGGCCACCACCACCCCAACAACAATATTACCCACCGAGGGGGCCTACTCAACAAAACTTTCAACCGAAGCAACAAGTTCCACCTTATAGGCCTCCCGGATACAACCAAGGGTGGAGGAATCAAAACCAAAGCCCTCCACAAGCTCCGCAACGAACCGACTTCGAAACTAGAGTGGAGGCGTTCATGGTCGAGCAAAATAAGGTGAATGCTACTTTGAAGGCGGGGCAAGACTCTCTTAATACCGTAGTGGCTCAAATATCGGAGCAATTGGCTTTGCTCAATCGGAACACTCAACGATTGCCGGCGCAACCAGAGCAAAACCCACGGGCAACACCGGCCACATCAAAGCCGTAGTTGCCGTTACTACTAGAGGCGGGAAGGACACCACCCCCGCCATGATTCCTACCGAGGAGCCCGTGGAGGAGCGCTTGGAGCCAATTGAGCCAATAGTAGAAGTTGAAAATGAGAAGGAGCCGCATGACGAGGAGAAATCTAGAGCGGAGCAATTGATTGACGAAAGGCGCTTCATGCCACCGGTCCCATTCCCCCAAAGGCTCGCTAGAGCTAAAATGGAGAAAAGGCTAGCAAAATTTCTCGAGTACCTAAGAGGAGTTAGCCTAAATATTCCCTTCCTTGACGCCATCGTCGAGATCCCCACATATGCCAAATTCTTGAAGGACTTGATTTCGGGGAGAAAGAGGAAGGAAAAGATAATGCTAGCCGAGGAGGGCTCTTGGTTCACCAAGAGAGAGAAGGAGGCGAAATTTAAAGATCCGGGGAGTTTTCGGATTCCTTGCACCTTGGGCGGCGTTCCTCTTCAAAAGGCGTTGGTTGACCTTGGGGCTAGCGTGAGCCTCATGCCCCTCTCCATGTTCTTGAGACTAAACACCGGGACAAAGTTGAAACCCACCGACATGCGCATTCAATTAGCCGATGGACGGATAACAAGGCCGGTGGGGATTGCCGAAGACATCCCACTTCAAGTCCCGGGTGGAATATGCTTGCCATGTGACTTCGTCATCATGGACGTTAAGGAGGAGGGAGACACCTCATTGATACTTGGACGCCCATTCCTCGCCACCGCCGGAGTCATCGTCGACGTGCGCGAAGGTACCTTAACCTTAAACGTCGGAAACATCGAGGTGGAGCTCCACATTCCTAAGGCTATGAAGCATATGCCTTATCACGAGGAACTTGACTACATGGACCTCCTTGATGAGGTGATAGAAGAGGCGATTCCCCACTCAATTGGCGCCCTTTTTGATGAAGATTTTGAAGAAGGCCCGGATTTAGGCCATGAAGAGAATAAAGATGATTCCCCCGACCTCTCCGGTGAAGAAGATGAAGGTGACGCTGATGTCGCAAGAATTCGAGAGCTCTGCAAGCTCTCGAAATTAAAGTCTTCAAAGAAAGCTCCGCCGGCACGGAGACCGGCATCACCGGTTAAGCCGTTGACCGGAGCAAACGCTAGCTTGGGGGAGCCTCCCCCCGACACTATTCGAGACGAGAGACCACCACGGGAGAACACGCCGCCGCCACATCCAAATCCAAGCGCGCTCCCCGGAAAATTCGATGGGTGCATCTCATATGCACCAAACATCCCGCATTGATTGAAAATTATAGGGGGTCGAGCTCACGACCTTAAACGAGCGCTTGTCGGGAGGCAACCCGACGGTTTTTGCTTTATTTTTACTTTTTCTTTATTTTCGTTTTAGAAATTTTTAGTGTTTCGAGTCGTTCGCCCAAAAATTTTGTGATAACGGGTCCTATTTTTCTTGACAGGAGAGGAGATAGGTAGATCCATCATGAGGAGGATGAACGAGACGACGAGGAGCGCCCCAAGAAGGCGCTCGACGCTTAGGAGGAGGATGAAATCGACTGGAGGAAGAAAGACGGAGTTTAGAGCCCAAACGAAGACAAACAGCAGAAAACAAGGCTCACTCGGCCGAGCATACTAGTCACTCGGCCGAGTACAGAAGTTCGTCCGGCCGAGCCGCTCACGAACGAGGGAAGTCTGCTGTACCCAACTCTCTGTCTATTTTCCTCATTTCATTATAACTTCTACTCGGCCGAGTATATATATTCACTCGGCCGAGTGAAACGGATACCCTCCTAGGGCGAGTCATGCCGAGTAGCTTGAGTCACTCGGCCGAATGGACCTACTCCACTCGGCCGAGGCTGGCAAAGCCACTCGGCCGAAGCGATATCGGGGAGGAAACTTTCAATGGTCTCGCTCGGCCGAGGGACCACGTCACTCGGCCGAGTCGTAAGTGTTATTATATAAGGGCCGAGGGGGGATCATTTTTCGAAATCCCAAAACCCCCCAAGCGCCCGACGCTCCAGCTCCCCTCGCCCGATCTCGCTTCGCTCAAACCCTCACTCGCCCAGACGACCTCGCCGCGCCGCCGCTCGGTCCGCCACCGCCGGCCGAGCACACGCCGGTGCCTCGCCCGAGTTGCCGCCGGCGGCACGCCGTCCGATCACCTCCGGTAACCCTGTTTTCGCCGTTTTCTCCTCTTTTCGTGTATTTCTTGAGGATCCATGTGCTAAACGCCCCCTAACCCAAATCAATTCCTATATCTATCCATTATACCCCTATTGCTCTATACATTTTGATTATTACTCGCTGATATCGCTTTTTCATGCGCAGGTTGCTTTTTGGAGCTTAGGGGAGCTCAGGGGAGCTTCTACGGGCTGCTCAGGACTTCGTGGAGGCGCAGACTTCGCACGCTTCCACTGCTTAGCACTCGCGGCATGTTTGGGTATACTCTTTCCATTCTTTTACACGCACCGCACTTTTTTCACTTTTTCGGCGCGCGCTCGGGGCCGATATGCCGCCCCGGACACGGCCGCGGTCGACGAGAGCTTCCGCCAAGCGGAAGCGGTCGGACGAGCCCGGCCCCTCCCACTTGGTGGAGGACTCTCCTCCGCCTTCCCCCACACACCCCGCACAGCCTGCAGGCCCCGCACACCCCGCACAGCCCACACACCCCGCACAGCCTGCAGGCCCCGCACACCCCGCACAGCCTGCAGTGCACCCACAGCCCGCACAGCCCGCACAGCCCGCACAGACACTCCCTGCCGCTGCACAGCCACCACCACCGGCTCCATTGGTCGGGCCGCTCGGGATCACGTTCCGAGACGACGCACACCGCGCCGTCTTCGACCGTATCTCCCAGCGCTCGATCGTACCCTCCAGGTTTGCACACCTCGCTGACCTTGGACGCCTGGGGGTACTAGAGGGGATACTCACGTTGTACGACAACGTGGGTTGGCGCGACTTCCTTCAGGTGTCGATGGACACGTTCACCCGCCCGACACTTGAGGTTTTGAGTTCGATCGCCCGGACCGATGAGGGATGCTCATTCAGGTTCATGGATCGAGAGTGCCAGGTCACTCTCGATATGATGAGAGCGTTCTTCTCATGGCCCGCAGTCCCCAGAGCCGATCGCGGTTACGGCCCTACCCACATCCCCCCACCTTCCTTCGACGCCGGCGCCTTCTGGGCCCAGATTACAGGCCACCACACCGCCTTTGACCCTAGTAGGGCCAAGGCCTCGGCCATTGTCCACCCCTGCCTACGTATTGCCTAGCGCCTCATGGCGACCACCTTTTTAGCCAGATATGAGCCGGGCACGATGTCTACGCCAGAGCTGTACATGCTCTATGCGATGACACGTCCCAGAGCTCTATCTAGGGATGGACACGAGCTTGTCCCCGCCGTCGTGATCGACATTGCGGCTTGGTTTTTAGACCGCATCATTGTATCGGTGGGCGCTCGCTCACCGATCTGCTGCGGCGGTCTGATCACCCTGCTTACCATGATGACGGGCGAGGACCTACCTGACGACCTGCGGCGAGTATCGGGCCCCACTTCTTTGTCGATTGATGTCATGGCCCGGATGAAGATGCTTCGTCCGCATGGTGAGCGTCACTGGGTCTGGTTGCACGGCCCCTACGGGGCCGATTACATGATTCTCCCGAGCCCTGCTCAGACCCAGATTGCACCAGCCCACGTTGACTGGCTCCCAGAGATGGATGTCCTCATCCCCGCCGCCTACGTGCTCGAGGCCGAGGAGGCCGAGCAGGCCCACGCTGCCCACGCTGCCCAGGCTGCCCCCGCAGACCCTGCTGCACACCCTGCCGAGCCTGCCGCCGACCCTGTTGACCCAGTGGCCCCTCAGCCCATACCAGTCGTTTCCGCTGCTCCTGACACTTCTGTCCCCACCTCTGTCAGTGTCGAGAGTACTTTTTCTGAGCCCACTTCCACCACTGTCACCACTTCCGAGGCTGTCCCCACCACTCCCGCTGCCACCTCTGGCCCTCTGACCGTGGAGCCTCTTTGCTCCGCACTCCCCGAGCACCCGCCGACCTTTGTCGAGCATGGAGAGCCCTCGTTTGCTGCGGTCGTGGAGACCATGGCTAGCATGATCTCCGCTGGGATTGCGCCTTTTGGTCCACACAGTTCCGCCCCAGCGGTAGAGTCCTCTGTCTCCACAGCCGCCGTATTCTCCGAGAGCGTCGTAGCGTCTGTCCACACTTCTGGGCCACCGACCTCTCTTGCCACCTCGTTGCCACTTTTGCACGCTTCCTTTGCTGTCGCTGCCTCTACTTCTCACCAGCCGGCGTCCCGGCCTCACACTGAGGCCAGGCCCACATTTGCTGGCGCGGCACCTTTTGTCCCCTTCCCTGCTGAGCCCGTTACATACTCCACACGCGTACGCCAGCCTCGCCCTGCGCAGCCTAGACCGGTGCGTCCCTCTGCACCGCCCCCGCCCGACACTGTACTACAGAGCATTCGTGCTCTTGAGTTGGCGGTGGGCGGTCTCAGAGGTGACCTTAGGACCCTGTCCTCCACCGTCTCTACGATGGCTGGACGCTTTGACTTGATCCCTCAGATCCACTACTGCCTGACACAGATCTTAGAGCGTCTCCCACGTGTACCCCCACCCACCCAGCAGGTTCCCACACACACTTCCACACACACTAGACCTGCTCCCACTTCCACGCCCACCTCAGCTCAGCAGCCTACACCACCACCACCACCACCTCCACCTCTGGACGGAGACGGTGCAGCGCCACCTTCTTAGGCACCCCTGATGCCTTAGTCTATTCCTGCCGTTATGCTGCCCGTTTCTGCTGGGTCCCGTTGCATTTTTGTACGCCCCCCCTCCCCTCACTTATTTTGGGATTCTCATTTTGCTGTATCTATTTATATATCCTTTTTGGGAGAGGGAGAGTTTTTGGTGACACATCTATACTCGTATCACTCATATCTGTGCATGCATCATATCCGCATCATATTTTCATTTCTTTATTTTTCGTTTTATTATCTTTTTTCTTTCCATCATGCATGCATCCTCACTTGCCCCTCACATTACTTGTCTCTCTGTGTGCCACACTTTGCACATTGAGGACACTGTGCCGTTTAGCTTGGGGGAGTGAGTTCTCACGTTCTTTTTCGTTTTGCCACCTTTATTTTTAGTTTTTCACGCCACTTTCCTCTTTTGCACTTATTTGCACTTATTTTCATCATTTTTTCTCATTTTACCATGCATCACGTTTTTCTTATTTCTCTGCGTGCCGCATTGTAAATAGTTCTATTTTTCCTTTATCTTTATTTCTTTCTTTTTTTCATCTCATGCTAGAGATGAATTTTCTGTGATGATGTCTACGTGGAGTTAGCTTATTCTATATGCATGCTATATTTGTCGTGTCTTAGATTTTATTTCTGATATCATATGCTATGACTTGCTTTGCATTTAGAAATAGTAACCCACACTTTTTCCACATGAAAATGGATGAAATTTTATTATTAGCTGAGCCTGAATATTCATATGTATGCTATCACAGAAAACACACCAAGATTCACGCATTGAATGCCTATATCTGGAGTACTGATTTCTTTTCCTTTATCACTTCTATATGCATGAATTGTACACTTCACTTCAGGATGATTGAATGATGATTAGCTATGATATATCTGGATTAGTTAGCTTTTTTGTGATCAAAACTGAGTAGATTAGATTACCCTGCTGAAGTTGTCGTGCATGTCTTATAGAGTGAGCCGAGAGTTATATATATTTCTTTCTCCACAAATCTTGAACATCATTTCTCTACTTTTAAAAATCATTGGTGAATCTCCCCTTAGTGATTCTATTTCATGGCATTTCCCCCGCTATTAATTCCTAGCTCCAAATCCCCTATTCAAAAAAAAGAGGAAAAATCCTCAATAAAAGATCTCATCTCACTTTCTTTCTCTCCTCTTTCTTTTCGTTGCTTTTGGAGCTATATATATATAAAAAATGGGGATGTAAATATTTTTGTGCCACCACGCTTATAGATAAGCTTGGGGGAGGGGATCCATTGATGAGTGAGAGAGTGACTACTTGACATTGCACGACAACCTAGGCTAAGTAATATTCTGTACTCGGTGAGATTGTTTCTAGCTTTACGAAATCCAGAAATCTAAGCCTAGCGTTCATTTCATGAAATCCATACTTTTCTATTCTCTCTAATCTATAGTGTGATACTCTTATACTCCAGATAGAAAGCGTTCAATTGAAAAGTGTGTGATCTGTGATTTGTATACCGCTTTAAATGATTCAGACGATGTTAATTTTAAAATCATTCCGTTTTTCATGATTATATCGTTGTTCGTGGGTTTTCTATTTCTATTTGCACTATTATACTATGATATCAAAATAAAATTCTTTGACAGGTATTTCTCATTCGGTGTATGTTATAAGAGTAAGTGAAACCCACGTCCTGAGAAAATGACCTAGCATCCCACCTCTTCGCTTCTTTCTTTCTTCCTTCCTTCATTGTTTCCATTTCGTTTTCATTCTTCTTCGTTTTTCATTTTTTTCGTTTTTCGCCGTTTTCGTTTTCCGAATCCACCGGGTTCGCCTTTTACTTATCTTCCTCGAGGACGAGTAAGAGGCAAGCTTGGGGGATTTTGATCACTCCTTATTTTACACCTTTTTTCCGTGTATTTGCATGCCATTTAGATTGCCCAAATCATGTTTTTCACGATATATCGACGATATTGCGATGCTTTTCACGATTTGTTGTTTTTGTCGCATTTCAGGTGATTTGGCGCGATTTGGAGTGATCTCGAGATGCGCTTACTCTAGACGGCCACCGAAGACCTCCCCGAGGGGTATTTTGCTATTGGAGAGGAGCGGAAGAAGAATGGACGTCGCAGGAGCGACGAGGAGGCCAAAACAATCAGATTGGGCATTTTTTGTGTCCCACTCGGCCGAGTGGAGGAGCCACTCGGCCGACCAGCGAGACACTGCTCGGCCGACCCGTTCAGACACGATTTCCATGTGTACTCGGCCGAGCGACGGAGACCACGTCGGCCGAGTGACGATACCACGTCCGCCCGAGTGGCGCCCAGACGAAGCCCCTCCAAAATATCGAAGTTTCTGTTTTTCGGCCACCTGAGCTTCAGAAGACCCACTCGGCCGAGTGGATTATCCCGTCCGCCCGAGTGCAGTGAAGCCGTCGGCCGAGTGACGACAACTCACTCGGCCGAGCCGCTCCCGAAGTGAAGACCCCTGAAGGCCCCGACTTACTGGAAAAGTACAGGGTTTCTCACTCGGCCGAGCGACATTGTCACTCGGCCGAGTGCGATGCGCTGCCTGTAGCGAAATTTGCGGAAAACAGGCTGTGCAGGGGCGTTTTGGTCAAGATTTTTGGACGATTTTTGGGGCTATTTAAGCCCTGCTTTTACCCTAGTTTAGGGAGCCATCTCTTAGATTTTTTGCAGCTTTTTAGATTACTTTTTAGCTTTATTATTGTGATTGGAGAAGAGGAAAAACTTGGATTTTTGTTGGATTAAATTGAAGAACTCCATTGGTTTGCATCTCTCTTCCCTAAAAATTCTATTTTTATTGTTTATCTCAATATTTGTGATGAATTCCATTGCTTATTTCATTGATCAAATTTGTGATATTGCTATGATTTGTGAGTAGTCACCACGTCTTGGGGCGTGGGGATGAACCCTACGAGCCCTATTTCATAACTGTGATGAATTGGTGGAAATTGAGCTAGGATTGTTATTTGAGATTGGATTGGGATCGATTTACTACGGATGGCTAGGTATTTATATCAATTGGGATTTGCAAGAGATTGGATCCCAATTCGATAGGAAACCCTAGAAATCTGAATTGGGTTGGAGTCGGATTTTCGAAGTATCGGTTTGCAAGAGATTGGACCGATATTAGGATTTCCGGGTGCAATTCCATGCCAATACCTGTTTGCAAGAGATTGGACGGGTAGGAACTATCCCAATCTAGATCGTGGACCGAGTTTGCAAGAGATTGGGCTCGGTGCGCGATTGGACGATGATGTTGATCCTAATGCTAGCTTCCCTAGGCTAGGGTTTGCAAGAGATTGGACCCGAACCTAGGAAAGCTATAGACCGGCAACAGCGCGAGAGCGTGAGCTTGGTTCTACATTCAGTTGCAACTAGTTCATCCGAATTCTCATTCTAGCAATTTTAATACCGACGAACCACTCTTATGAAATACGGTGAGTAGCGGGGATTCCCCATTCCCTAGACGTTCTTTATTTGATTTGAAACTTCGCACATTTGTCTGACGATTGTGACAGGATCGCCCAAGGCAATTATATCTCTCGAATAGCCAGGTTGATTAGGAACAAGCACGGTCATTCGTCCTCCCTGTGTTCGATACCCGCTCGCCGCTATACCGTGCGCTTGCGGTAAAACTACAACCGTCGCTCCATGACGTGTATCCGGGGTGCGATCAAGGACGCATCCTCGGGCGCCTCGCCCTGCTCGGAGCGAGGGGGATCGACAGGCGGAGGGGCTTGCCGGATGCGCTCCACACAATCCCGGAAGGAGGACTGGACGACTTCGATGATCCGGGGGCCGATAAGGTCTTCATACTTACCGAAGGCCTCCCTGAGGACCTCGAAGATCCTCTCCCCCAGAGTCCCGACGACGCCCCTCTCCACCTCATCCGCAAACCGCGCCACCTGACACCGATCCAACAGTTCCCACTGAAACTCCTCCCTCTCCAGGCGGAACGACTCCGCCGCTTCCCCGGCCGACCGCCGAGCGTCCTCCAACTCTCCCTGGAGATCGACCACTCGTCCCTCTAGCTCGGCCACCCGGAGCTTGAGTTGCCGAGACTCCATCTGGGCCGCCACCACAGCTACCTCCGCCGCCCCAGCCCGCTCGTGGTCCTTCGCAGAGGACTCCTCCAGCTCCCTCAAACGGACAGCTCGACGCTGCGACTCGACAGCGAGTGTTGAACCCTGAACGACAAGACATGGGCCAAGAAGAGAGCGAAGGAAATAAAGGGACAGCTGGATAGCCAGACCTACTGAAGGATCCAGACTAAGGTGTCTGACACCTTGTCGGCGGGGGCCCTCTCAAGGAGACTACGGTCCCGGGGGAGGACGGAACCCTCGGCCAACTGCTGAGCCAAGGCTCGGTCGACAAACACCGAATCCCCGGGGGTTTCATCGAGGGAGGTCGAGCTGCTCGCCAACAGGGCACCGATTCCCGATAATGGAGGCGGAGACGCTGCGACGGGGGTGGTCGTCAGGGTCACTGGAAGATCCTCGGCGGCCACCGCTGGGGGCACGGAGCACACCGGACTGGAGGGATCCACGCCTTCCTTCCTCCTCTTCCCTCCGTGAGGCTCGGCAGGCACCGAAGGGGAGCGCTTCCGCCTCGTGCCACCTCCACCCTCGGGGACAAGAGGGGGCACGCCAAGCGCAAGAGGAGCTGCACCAGACCCTTCGTTACCCCCCGCCACTTGGGCCGGTGGGACGGATCCGGCCCTTGCGACCCCCCCCCCGGGGAGGAGACTACCAGAAGAAGAGGCGGGAGGCGCGGCCACCACCTTGCCCACGGTGGGCTCGGCTCGGTGCACCTCCTCCTTAACGGCCCACCGAGGTGCCCTTCCCGAGGTGCTACCTCGGATCCGAGCGGATCCACGCCGAATCAGCTCATCAACATTGCGGGTGAACTCGCGACCAGCCATTCCTGCAAGTGAAACCGAAATCAGGGTAAGCCACGGGGCAATCCGGGACTGAAAAAGCGACCTACCCGGAGACCACAAGACGGCCTTCAGGAGTAGGTCGTCCAGCAAAGGCCAGATAGACTTCACCTCCAAGGGGAGGGCCGACAGCAGCGCGACAGCCGCCTGATCAGCCTCGGAGAGGGTTAGCGTTGGGCAAGGCCGACCCGACCCACCCCAACCTGTCAAAATCTGAGCATCCTCAAGGAAGACCACGAAGACATAATCCAAGCTCCAATCCCCCGCCCAGTGGGGTAGCCCGATCAGGCATTCCCTCCCCACGCAGGCTCGGAGGTGCATCCATGACCCTAGACCGACCGTCTGGATCTGATAAAAATAGAAGAGAAGGGGGCGAGATGGCTCCAGACCGCGAGTGCAGCAGAGCATCACAAAGCCTGTCAGAACCGCAACCGAACAGGGGGTAAACTGGCAAAGGGGCACCATGAGGTACTCCATGACTTGGATAAAGAAGGGATTGAGCGGGAAACGAAGACCCAGACGGAACATCTCGACGTAAACGCTGACTTCGTTGCTCCTCGGATGATAGATCCGCTCGTCGATGAAAGGGACTCGAACATCATACGGGTGACAGAGGTACCTTCCCCGAATCTCCGCAGCCGCCAGAAAAGAAGTCCTCGACGGTGTTCTGAGGACAACCGGAGGCACATTAAGCCACACGACAGCCGACGCCACATCATCGCCAGCATAGTCTGGGAAGAGCTTCCCCTTCCCTTTATCTCAGAGGGAATGGCTCCCCGAGGAGGAACCGGATCCCACAGATCGGGGTCCGCCACGCCTGGACTCAGGAGGGTCCCTCACCCCTTGGCCAGAGCCACCTATCCTAAGAGCAGCCATAATATGAGGATGGGAAAGGAGTTACCTTTTTGTTTATTTGGAGAAGGCAAGGAAACAAAGACGGCAGAAGACTCTGAGTTTGTGGAAAGCCCGGAACAGAGGGAAGAGCGAGGAAGAAGTTGGGATCAAAGCAGCCGGGGCACTTATATACAAGACCCAGGGGCAAATTCAAAACGCCTGACAGGAACACGTGGCAAGCCTCAAAGAGCCGGCGGCGTTTCGAAATCGGCGCCAAGGGAAGTCCTATCGATCCGCCTCATCATAACCTTCATTTATGACCGCGCCTCGACTGACGCGCCAATCGGAACCCCAGGAGTCACATCGGTCGAACCGAGCCGGCCAAGGCCGATCAGCCCCTCCGATGGGGGCAATTGATACGTCTATTTTGCGGAGGCCCAACAGCATGGGCCCAAAGGCGCAGCCTACTACGCGAAATCATGGGAGGTCCAAGCCCACCAAACGAAGCCCGAAAGACACGAGCCCAGAAACCCGACTACCGATCAGAAGCCCATCTGCGAGATCACGCCCGCCCGACAAGGCCCCCTATAGGACCCCCGAACATCGATCCGACCCGACCCCGAAAACGCGCAAGTCACTCGCCCACTCCAGCGATAACCGTTCCCCCAGGCCCGCTACCACTTAATGGCCGTTATGGGGAGGTGCTGGGATGGCGCAGGGAGCGGCTATGGGGAGGCAGATTGAGGGGGCACGATTGGGGGCGGACGAGGGACGTGAGTCATGGGTAGACGCGACGAGAGGCCTATTAAAGGGCTAGGAGGACGACTGGACAAGGGACCGCATCTCAGGTAACAAAACCTAAGGTACTCCGTCAACGACCTAGTTCCCCCACTTCATCTCCTTCCCCCCGCTCACACCGGTGGACGTCGTTCCGATCTCCTCTCGAGTCGAACCGTCCCCACCGAGCCTCCTCTTTCAGATCGTCATCTGACTTAGGCATCGGAGGGGATTTGGCCGAAACCAAGGTCCGGCCCCCCTGACAAGTGTTCTCGTCTGTCCAGGAAGACGTTAGATCCAAGTGCCGAGGCTTCCCCTCGGCTCCACGCTGACCACGCATCAAGCGAGGCGACCGAGGCTACCCCTCATCGTCTGACCGACCGAGGCCGAGCACGCCCATCCGAGCCGAGGCTTCCCCTCAGCTCCGCGTCGATCGCACGCCAAGCCGAGGCACCGAGGCTTCCCCTCGCCACCCGACCGTCCGAGGCCGAGCACCTCACACTGGGCCGAGGCTTCCCCTCAGCCCCCCTGAGGCCGAGGACCCAGACCCAGCCCAGCTGACGTGCTCTGCGGTGACTGCATCTCCGATTCGCGTCGCGTCTGCACGTGCTCGACGCACCCGAGGGACCCAAATCGGCCCCTTGACCACGTTGACCGGGCAGTCCACGGTCAACGAGTTTGTCGTGAGAAAACACTCTGAAACAAGAACTATTCTTTGAATGCCCCTACATATACAGAATGACACAAATTTCTGAAGGTTTCTATTTTCAGTACCAACCTATATTTTGAGAACAACTCTGACACATATATTTTGAGAACGGTTCTAATAAATATGACACAAATTTGATGTTCAATAACTTTCAATAACTTTTCTGTGTAGGGACATTCAATACCTTTTCTCTAATCTATTGGTACTGTAAATATATGACATAGGGGCATTCAAGAACATCAAATATATGACACAAAATACACAGATCATGAACATAATTGAAACTAATAAAGATTTAAACTTTTGTTGGTTTTAAACGAAACACATGACTGGATTCATGTTTGCTATCCTTTCACGTTCCTGAATTAAATAGAGGAAAAATAATAAAGAGGAAAAAAACATATTCGCTGCAAAGAACATGCTCACCATAGCTTTGAAGGTTCTAACGGGAAAGCGGTATGTGGATGCCTTTATGCGAGCTTCTAGAACATGAGTTAAAGAAAATTTTAAAATTAACAAAATACAATCTGGACTCAGGCTTGATTTCAAACAATTGGCTTGATACCTATGCCAATTTTTAAAGGTTAGGGTAGTAATTAACATCAACCGTGCAGACTAACATCAAATATATTTTGAGAACTATTCTTTGAATGACTATACACATACAGAATGCCACGAATGACACAAATTTCTGAAGTTTTCTATTTTTCGTACCAACCTATATTTTGAGAACAGTTCTAACACATTTATTTTAAGAACAGTTTTAAAAAATATAACACAAATTTGATGTTCAATAACTTTCAATAACTTTTATGTGTAGGGGCATTCAGTAACTTTTCTCTAATCTATTGGTATTGAAAATATATGACATAAGGGCATTCAAGAACATCAAATATATGACACAAAATATATGACAGAAATTTCTATTTTCAGAGCAACATCAAATATATTTAAGAAATTTTATTGAATGCACCTACACCTACAAAATGACACAAATTCAACCTTCAAAAATTCAATAGCCAAAAAATATAAGAGAAACGTTAACTACAGTAACCCCTTTTATAAAAATTTCAGTACCAACAAAGGAAAATCACATTATCTCTTGCCATGAGGGCCGTTGGTACTCATTCATGTATTTCACTTGATTCGAGGGTAGCAATAAATATTCTTACAGAAACCTTCTGCTACCTCCTCTGGGTCATGGACAAAAGGAGATTTACCATGCCTAGAATGATGCCCATAGTTATTTCGACTTTCCTTTTCAAGTCCACTATAAGAGGAAAGAGAACCTCACGGCCATGACAGCTCTAAACGTAACCACCTGGCTTTATTCTCACTCCCATTTCTGAAAAAATAAATGGGAAAAAATTATCTCAGATAACCCAGAAAATTTCGTAATGCCTATATGAGCTTATGGCAAGAAGTACAAACCACTCTCCAGTTTGATAACAAAACTCTCCAGTTTCATATCAAATGCTATCAGTTACTCATCTACATCTACTTCTGAAACTCCAGCACGGCAAAGAAATGGTCCACCAAGTAAATTGCTCTGAAGTTGGGAAACCCAGCTGCGATGCTGATCTTTCTGGTTTTCTTTCAAATGGATCTCATTGTCGTGCCGACATCCCTTCCATTGCTGCGGTATTTACACTTCTGTAAGAACACATGCAATAGATCCCTTTCTTTCCACTGGAATTCAACCCCTAGACACCAAAAGGAAGCAAAGTTCAATCCAAAGCCCAACTGGAAATCGTCGAAAAATGTATCCACATCATCTCAAATTAAAGCAATTCAGGCAATTTTTTTATAACAAATCAAACTGAATTTCACCAATCATAATCTACAAAACAAATATAATACCACAATGAAAATAATGGCTCTAACAAAAATAAAAAGTAAACAGAGGAACAAATTCCTGACAGGATTCTTCGAAGCACGGAGTGAGCGAGGAGGGGGTGAGAGAGAAAGAGATTGGTGATCAAAGATGTGTGAGCCATGAGACCGAGCTGCCTCCTATTCTGCTCCGTGGAAAAATTAAACCGAGTAAATAATTGACGTAAGCATAACTAAACAGAGGAAGAATGGAAGCTGCATGGCAAAATTAAAATCATCTCACCCTAGCAGCTTGAGAGAAGAACGGGATCTTCACAAGCTTCTAGCAGCTTGAGAAGTCAAGTAAATTTTGTAAAATCTCAATTTTGACGATCCAAAATGGTGGTATGATAGATATCTGAATATGTTAATAAATGCATTGAGAATTCAACTTAGAATCCAAACAGATAGCTTGAAACAATAATAATGGAATTTGATTTATGAATGACTATGACCTTGAGGCGACGGCGCCCTTGAACTTGAAGGAAGCAGTAGTCGTTTAGGGAGGCTGGAGAAAAGTGGAAGATGACCGCGCTGGAGCTCGTGTCCAAAGATGTCATGGCCGAGTCCAAGATTCTTCTGTTTCTCCCTCAAAAGATGCAGTCTGTGGAGTGAAATTATTTCCAGGGGATGTGTGTTAATATAAACGGCTCACAGTTTACTATTAATTGATATACTTGGAGACTGTGGAGTGAAATTGAAACGGAAAGCTTATGGAGTGAAATTACATCCAACCACACCATGCAAGTAATGGGTAGAAGAGTACAACAACCATAAAAAAGGTCATGACACAAAGCAAAGTCTGACAGCCTTCATGGATAGATATTGACTTGAAAAGCCTGCATTATCTTGTTAAGTTAGAAGGTTAACATGGATTCAGTGACAGAAGTTTCCTAGCACATTGAATAATTTAGACAATGTCACATAAAATTCATAAGCTATAACTCTGGATGTTAAGTTGATTATTTTCATGCATTCTTGAAGAAAAGGAACTTAACCTGGGTTGCAATGATAACAAATGCCAAATGTAATGGTCGTTTGGCCAAGAAGCAAAGTCTTCAAATAGGGAAAGCATTTCTTTAAGTCACCAAGTACTACAAACTTGAGAAGACTCTTGCAACTTGGTTAATCAACAGATATAGATGAAAGCTCTTCTCCCAACAATGTACAGAAGGCCTTAATATACTGGTTGTTGTGCATTGGACCACAAAGACCAAATTATTGACTATCTGTTTGCAACTAATAAAAATGATGACCATCTAATCCTTTGGCATCTGACATACACACAGAATTATCATGCCAAGTCTAAAATACAATAATAGAATTGAACCTTCTTGATTGAGCGCACAGGTGAGTATTTCATTAGTACTGGCAAGGTATTCCAGAAATCACAACAAATTAATGGAGTGAAATCATTTAGGGTACTTAATCAGTGCCGATAAGATTATTCTAGAATTCCAACAGGACTTTTTGCCGAAAACCCTATGATATGTATGACGGCTTTTTCATGAATTTGATGAAAAAGACCAAGTTCCCATCTAACATAGTAAAAAGCAAATCAAAATCCTGCCTTTAGAAGCAAAACAATTGAAACATGAACAAAAGAACAGAACTTTGAATCCTACAAAATCAGCCAAAGATTTAACATGTTCCCATCTAATTAGACCAGATCTATTCGTAGAAATGGAAAATGCAACTTTTTTTGCAAATACTTTTACTTGAATTGATTGGATAATTGATTGGATCTAAACCGCTCCCGTCAAAAGAACCAACATCTGCAGAATTCGGCTTGGAGCAATGAAGAGCAGCAGGATCCTCTCCCAAAACTGGTTGCCATGCAAGCTTTCGATGTTGGAATCAACGACATGGCCGTAACGCAGCCTCCTACCAGCATAGCCTTCTTTAAGTTGCTCAGGAGCTGCTCTTTAACCGGCACTGGATGGGAGTTGGACGGCGAAGAGGCAGAAGACAGCTATGGGTGAGGGAGGAGAAATTGATACATGAATTCAATCTCCAAAAGAATTTTCGTGGCTGTTGTTGAGAAAAGAACAGTGAGGGTTTTTTTGGGAGAGATGTTGGTTTCCCCGCAAGGAATTTCTGCAGATGTTTTGAAATGGGGAAGCACAGATTTCAGTTTGAAATGAGGAAGATATCATTTCGATTTTCCCCCAACACGTTTCCCTTCCAATTCAAAAGTTTTCCCCCGAAAATTTCTCTTATCCAATTTCATCTATCTCTCTTATCCCTCAAAATCTCATCTCTTATCCAAATTCTCTTGTCCAAATTCTCTTATTCAAATTCATCAACCTCTTTTATCCCTCAAAATCTCATCTCTTATCCAAAAACTCTTATCCAATAACCCATGATAACATCCATGTTTTATAATATATATATATATATATATATATATATATATATATATATATATATAGGGTAAAATGCGCCTGAGCTCGTGCTCAGATGGGATTCCTGCGCTCGACCCCTCCTGACCGTCCGATCCGATCAGCGATCATGGTAATATCTGACCTTTTTGTGCAATTACCAAAATTCCCTTTAAGCTCTTTTTAACGCGCATCTGTACCAAATTACCTTTAACCCCTTTTGTACTAAAATACAATCGCCACCAATTCTTTTGCTCACTCCCGCGCAAAACACAGAAGCTGGAGCAATCGCCACCAATTCTTTTGCTCACTCCCGCGCAAAACACAGAAGCTGGAGTAGATCCCCAGTTTTGCACAAGGTCTTCGATTTCAACAGCCCACGCCTAAGATCGCCCCCAAATCCAGGCCATCACACTCTCGTTGATTCCCCTGTTACTCTCCTCCATCGAGGTAAGGATCGTCATCCCTAATTTGTTGGACATCTCATATTGCTCAACGCAAACAACGGGATAAATTTTTGAAGGGTTTTGCGCGGGGAGTAGTTTCCAACCTTTGGACGATTAGCCTGGAAATTCCTCTCCGCGCACAACGGGCTAAATTTTTGTCCCGTTTTGCGCGGTGAGTAATTTCCAAACTAGCGAAGTGTTGCGATGGAAATTACTCTCCGCGCACAACCCTTCAAACATCGCACCCGTTGTGCGCGTTGAGCAATATGAGATGTCCATCAAAACTTGCCGAAGCAGCTCATATAGCACAACATGGAGCTTCTGGCGTACATAATAGTGCCCACCGCGCAAAACGGTTGATATGTTTGATTTTTTGATGGATTTGATCCGGTCATCAAATATGATGGTAACAATTAGATCAGATTGAAAAAGAATAGATATAATACGCAAGGTTTTAACATGATTAGTAATAGTAGTGTGGTTTCAACTAACATGCTGATGATGATCTACTGATACTTGGATAGACATGTATAGTAGTCATGCTGCTACAATATTACTGATATTTTTACTTGTTTCTAATGTAGAAAATGAAAATCGAAGAGAGTGAACCCTATGTGCATGATCAGGAAATGCCAAATGAGATTGAAGCTGAAAATGACAGTGTAAACAGCGTATATCAAGAGGATAGGCATAGTGATAGTGAAAAAGGCAGCCCACATGTTGGAATGACATTTCAAACAGAAGAAGATGCGTATCAATTTTATAATACATATGCAGCAATGAAAGGTTTTGCAACCCGAAAGGGATCTACGGGAAAGGGAAAAGATGGCAATACCACGAGGAGGAAGTATACGTGCAACAAAGAAGGGTATAAAAGCTTAAAAGATAAGAGGGAGATAGGGAGGGACGTTAATCGAAGGAAAAACGAGAGAGAAGGCTGTATGGCTCGAATGACAGTTCATAAAATCACCGGAGGAGTATGGCGGATAAACTCCTTTAATGATGATCATAATAATGAGTTGATAAAAAGCCCAACGAAGATCCAGATGCTACGGTCACATAAAAGATCGCAGATGGACTGAACATGTAGGAATTTAGTTGATCAGATGCGTGGCTGTGGAGTAGGACCTACAAAGATTGCAAGGATTCTAAATGCCACGAGTAGTAGTAATTCAATATTACTACGCAACAATGCATTGATCATGGGAGAGTAGAAAGAAAGAACAACATTGGGAAGGAATGCATTAGAGTAATAGAACAATTTATTAAAAGGCAAGCTACAGACTCTCAGTTCTATTATGCTATTGAGCATGATGAAGAGAATGTATGCAGGAGTATATTTTGGGCTGATGGAAGGGCGAGGACATCATACAGCCAGTTTGGAGATGTTGTTGTATTTGATGTCACTTATAAGACAAATAGATTCATGTTGCCTTTTGCACCTTTTACAGGTGTCAATCATCATAAACAGTCTATTTTATTTGGATGTGCTCTTCTTGCTGATGAGAAGGAAGAAACCTTTGTTTGGTTATTCGGACAGTGGTTAACATGTATGTGGGATAAAGCACCAGGAGCTATCATCACCGATCAAGACCCGACAATATGCAATGCAATCAAAAGAGTTTTTCCAAATACAAAACACAGGTATTGCATATGGCATATCAGTCTGCACGAAGTTGAGCATCTACGTTCATTGCGGTCTTCTTATAACCTGAATTTGAAGAAGACTATGCAAACTGGTGTAAGAACAGTCAAAATGTTGAAGAAGCTGAGAATTGTTGGTGCATCTTAATGGAGAAGTACCAAACGGAATTTCAGGAGCCATTGACAGAAAAACAAAAAAATGAAATGAAAGCCTAGAAGTGGTTGCATACGATGCATGAGAAAGCACAGCATTGGATTAAGGCGTACCTACTGGATACTTTCTTTGCGGGTATGAATGTTAATACGATAGAGATTGGTGTAAAAATATATGATCAAAATAAACTCAGCACATGGTATTCATTTCTTGTTTTGTGTGTAGGCATGGCGTCCAGCCAAAGGAGTGAAAGCATGAACGCGTATTTTGATGGATACGTAAACTGTATGACTCCATTATACGAGTTCATTGATCAATATGATAAAGCCGTAAAATTTCAGCGAGACAAAGAGGAGAGAGAAGATACTTTTTGTATGCGGAACAAACCAGAATTTAGCGGCATGCATGAGTTAGAGGTTCATGCCGCAAAGGTATATACTAGAAACATATTTTCCATTTTTCAAAATCGTTTCAAAAATACTTTATACTGTCGGCACGAAAGGGTGAGCACGGATGGGGACACGAGCACGTATAGAGTAACTATGCGGATTGATGGAAAGAGCTACGTGCATAATGTTCTATGCAATATATCTAAGGGAATGTTCAGGTGTACGTGTGCAAGGGCGGTGACTGAAGGTTTGCTATGCACGCAAATTTTATATATGATGAATCAAAAGTATGATATGCAAGCCATCCCTGAGAGATATATTTTACCCAGGTGGACTCTAAATGCAAGACATAGCATCATGAGTCTTGGGGCCTCGTCGACTAGCACAGTACACGGAGTGCATCTAACTCAAATTACTCCACTTCAAGCATGGAGACTTCGTTCATCATTCGATAAAGTCGTGGAGGCGGTAACAAGAGATCCCCTTCTGTTTGATGTCGTCTTTGGGTGGGCAAACAGTTTTTTGGACCAGCATAATATGACTAATAAAGCGCAAACTGCTTCTGGAGAGCCAAGATCACAGGTGGGGTCCAGTGCACCTATCAAACAAGAAGTGGGAGTAAATGATGTCATTATGCATGATCCTGCAAAAGCTAGAACTAAAGGCCGACCACGAGTGGCGTCAAGGATTCCGTCTGGAATACAAGTCTCACAAGAACAAAGTCAAACAAGAACAAGGACATGCAGTGTTTGTGCAGAAAAGGGTCATGACATGAGAACTTGTCGTATGAGCACAGCTGGTAGAAATAAGGTATATATGAGCACAGCTGGTTACTAGTTTATATACTAGTATAAATTATTGTAACATCATTGCTCCATAATCTCTGTAGGAAAAATCTTCGCCCGATGACTTAACAAGGCTGTGATATGAAGGATGATATTTTTATATCCTAAAGGTAACAATTTTGTATCAGCTTGGAAGAAATATACTACATGCATCTGTCACGTACATATCAGTGTAAATGGGTTGTAAGTAAACTGGTTCTCTTTAAAAATGGTCATCTGAAAACGGCAGCCTCCTATATTTTTAGTCCAAAATGCAGCCATCGTGGAGTTGAATTAAGAGGGCCGGGGGTCCAAATTGAACATTAAAACAGTAAGTCTTGGTTATAAGCCTATGAGGATGATGCCTATCATTCGAGACCTATATCCGATGCTGCGGATCTCATATCTTATAATTTCTCTGTTGCTGCAGAACCTGACAAATGTCAAGAAAATTAATGGGATTAAGGAGTAAGAAGCAGAAGCAGAAGAGCTGAAGAGAATGAAGATTCAAGAGAATGAGGCATGTAGCTGTCCGCGATAAGTAATGGTGGGTAATTGTATACAGTTTAGCTCCGCGCGCACAACGTTTACAACTTTTACCAGTTGTGCGCGCTGAGCAAAACTTGGTAATTTTACAGGCTTCCTAATAAGCGCACACAACGTTCAATAATGTTACGGGTGTGTGCGCTGAGTAATATGGGTAATTGTAAGTAGTTAAGCCCCACGCGCACAACGGTTCATAACTTTGACGGTTATGATCGATGAGTAAATGTTGGTAATCGTATACAGTTGTGCTCAGCTCGCACAATGTTCAATGCTGTTGCCGTTGGTGCGAGCTGAGTAATTGTGGGTACTTCAAGTTAGCATCACGCAATTTTGTAATGTGATGCAAATGCACCAAATTTAATGACATTGTATTAAGATCTGTATTCCAACATGCTACAACATTTATGCATTCAAATGTACATAACACAACAAAGTAGAAACTACATCTAAACATTTTGCAACATCACAGTTTTTGCCCGACTAAGCAATTAAAGCACTAGACAATACTAGGGATACATGGATTCCCACCATGAAAAAAATTTAAAGTTTGTTGCCATTTATGAGCTGCTCCAACAGCTGCATCAGCGTCACTTGCTTCTTTGTATCTTGGCCATCCGTCCCCCTGTCTGCGTTGAAGAAGAATCAGTGATGAACATATAACAAAGCATAATTAAGTAAAAAAATTGTACTGGTAGACTTAGACTAAGATAGAACATTTATTATCATCGAGCAGTGATGTCTGCAACGAAGTATCAAAGAGCATATACAAGCAGTGAAGAAACGGGTGTGCATGGAAGGTGATAGCTTCAATGACGACAAACAGAACATATGAAGGAGCAAAGAACATCTTCGAATCAATATATATGTGATGTATTCAATTTCTGCATCACGTCACTAGACGCTAGTATATTGTCCATCTTTGAGTGTTGAGGACGCAGCAGTGATGAAGGAAAAAATAGAATGTCGTAGAGAAAATATCATATAACTAGAATAAGATACAATAAGAAAGAATAATATCATCAAGAAGTGTAGTGGTTGACGAGGGCTTGTGGGAAGGGAAGCCATTTATAGACGACTTTGGACGCCATTGGATGAGGATGAGACTACAGTAGAGTTACTGGGAGGCAACACAAGAGTGTAACGGCCTGTTTTTGGGCCAATTGGAATTTTGTGTGTGCACAGCAATTAGGTCTGTGCGTAAAGTGATTTGGTCTGTGTGCATAGCAGATGTCGTCTGTGCACGCAGTAGGACCCTAGAAACTTGCTTGAACCTATAGATAGCCTCCGTGACTCGTGTCCGACTTCGGAACACGTGTCAACCCAAGCCAACCCCGACGTGTGCCCAACTTGAGTCGCCGTTGGACCCCGTACCCTTTGTACGCGTATCTTACTTGAAGTTCGCGTATTTTTCTTAGCCTTACCTTTCATCCGGACACTACCGAGTGATATGCCGTTGTGACCCTCTCTGAGAGTATTAAATTGTGGTGTTAATTGGGAACGTCATTTCACGGTCGTTCCCTCCCGATTTGACCTTGTTTGAGGAGACGTCACGATTTTCACTTTCGTCGCTAGACCTTTTTATTTTTATTTTTAATTTCGTTTCTCGACGTCGAAATTGTGATTCTTCTTCTCTGTATCCTTTCTCTCGTTGTCCCGGTCACCCCAGTATTTATTTCACAATTTTTATGCTTCGTTTGACCTACTTTCACTTTTTTTGCCCAACCTATTATTGATTTAGCCCTAAGCATCATGTGTCACATATCTCCTATTGATTAGTAACAATCTTAATCACCCTTCTAACTTTGAACCCTTAGTCCTTTCACCTGCTCTAAAACAACTTCCCACACACAACCCATATTACAAACCCACTATACTCTATTATAAACTCTTGTGAACCAAGGAGACCGTACTGTGCTTTACACACCCAAGACACCCTCACGTGGTTCCCAGCCCCCCCAAATTAATTAGACTAGGTTCCTATCTTCTATTTCATAGCATAAGAAATCGAGCCGGCCGTAACTTCCTATTCTTTCACGCAAAATAAACCCTATAAAGTCTCTCTCATCACGTGCTGCACACACACAGACCAAACGATTAATATTTAAGAAACCTTAGGGTTTCGTTGCTTCTCCCAGAAACATAACGCCGCCGCCACACAAATTTTCGAGCGCAACTTTCCCTCCGCCGCTCGACTTCTCTCCACCGCTCGACTTGCTCCCTCCGGCGTCCTAAACCTATCTCCGACCCCCTCGGCCTCGCCTGCCGCCGTGACCCGCCGGAGCTTCCGCTATGGCCGCCGTTTGCTGCCTGCAGCAATGGAAGTGCGCAATAGCACTTCGCAGCAGCGCAGCCATCTTCAAGCACCGAGCGGCCCTCACCTCGACGTCGACAGTCCTCGCTACTGCTCCACCGTGACCACTGAAGGAGCCACCGTGACCGCTGAAGGAGCCACCGTGACCGCCTCTTTCACCGTCCCCTCCGTGCGACCCCGGATCCGGCGGTTGCTCTCCGCCTGGAGCGTAGCAGCGTCTCCCCGGGCGCGTTGACAGCCGCGTCGAGCGCTGTCTTTGCTCCCTGCGGCCACCACAGGCCGTCGGCAATCACCACGGTGCATCCTGATCGCGCCAAGCGCTGCTCCATCCACCGAATGACGCATCGCCCCACGCAATCGCCAAGTCTCCGAAGCCACTAGCCCGTTGACGTCCGATGCTCTCTCTCCAAACGCGAGGAGTCGCAGAGTCCATGCTGTAAGTCCTAGTTAGAATGACGCTTGTATCTTATATATATGATGGTGTGTTCATATAAGTGTATATAGGTCAATGTAGAAATGTTAGGGTTGCTGTTTGATGTATATGCCTGCAAGCTAATAGGTCATACTATGTTGTTTTTAATATTATGTTTTAATAATTGCATTATCTGTATACTTTAGTAGGTAAACCTTAAAATTTGTATGCTATAGTTAGTCTTGGTAATTTTTTAACATGAGGACAGTTCAAATAGGTTATTTTAAGTTACGTTGTTATAACCCTATTTTAATTTTCAGCCTTTTGTTAAGTTACTACAATAGTACCCCTACGAGCCATTATATGTACAACCCTAGGAGGCTACGGCTTTGTGAAAACCCATGAGTTAATACTTTGAACGGTAGCTTGTGGTGCCACTTTTGTTGCTTAATGATAATGTTGTTTACATACAAGTAACTTTAACGTGGATGATGACCGGACTTGATGATTGGGTGTTTGCATGCTAGTAACCTTAATAATCGATGTTTAGCAAAAGGACATAATATGTTGATGTTAACAAGACCATTCGTAGGGCTGATAATTTGTTTACACAACTTCTAGTTAATGTGTTAGCCTAGGTTGCTTGGTATACTTGTGGTGTATTTTCGTACTAGCCACGTGATGTGATAAACATGTTAATAATTTAAGAATCGTTAATAATGTTGTGTCACCCGACTTAGGATAGGAAACTTAATTAAAACCGGATCATTAGACGTTTTAGAGTCGACTAATAATTCTAGGCTGTAGTTATGAACTTATTCGTGCACGTGTTTTATTGACAGAGTATCCGCCGTTACGTACCGGGCACACTTACGGAGTCCAACCCCTGACGTCGCTACCCAACGTCAGAATAGCTATCGCGTCGTATTGCGGTTCCGTTGATCCGTTGGTTGACCCAGACCCTGCTGGACTACATCCTTGCCGGAATCTTTCAGGCAAGGAATGAGACTTTAGTTACTGCTTTTATACTTTCCTAGAATTGATGTTAGAACTGCTAGATTTACTTCTGCAAAATACTTGAAAATGATCACATGTTACTTTCTGCTCGAACCCACTTTCAAAATGCAACTTGAACCTCACATGCTAATTAATAAGCCAGACATTATAATTATGTGGATCTTTGTAGAAGATCACAGGCGTGGGCCTCTCCTATACGGAGGTTGGCACTACTCTTGTGGAGCGTCTGCTGGCTAGCCCAGAGACGGCTCGCTTACGGACTTGTGGAACGTTTGCTGGCTCGTCCAGAAATGTCTCACTTATGGTTAATTAATCGATGACGGGGGTGACCATTGAGAACTGGTGCTCCCCAGCTTTGGCTCACCCGTGACTGGTGCGCTCCGGTATGATACGCAGTATCATTCATGATTAATGATTTGTCTCGGATCGACGACGGGGGTGACCATTGAGAACTGGTGCTCCCCAGCTTTGGCTCACCCGTGACTGGTGCGCTCCGGTATGATACGCTGTATCATTCGTGATCCTTGTCTTGTCTCGTGTCTAGATGGAGCGTTTGTTGGCTCGTGTCCATAACACAAACGACTCGCGGGTGGGGTAGGACAAAAGAGTCTAGCTGGGCCTGGGGGGTAGCTCCCCTCCGCCTACGCAGCTTGAGTCCTTAGGCTTTATCTTTGTATCGCAGTTGGTGCACTCCTGTTTGCTTCGCAGGGATGCATTCCGGTCGTTTGACCTTTTCTAGACTTGGACAATCTGACCAGATGGACACCCCTGGCAGATTGATAGAACTACTTGAACAACTCTTAGACGATCTGACTAGATGGACACCCCTAGCAGATCGATTAGAATAACCATTACTTGTTTCCTGCTTTCTAGGACTGCATGTGTAGTTGTCTTTTAAATTCCATTTAGAACTGCTAGAATTGTATAACTGCATTAACTTATGGTCTCATTAGTTCGTTGCTGACATGTGTTTTGCACATGTCTCAGACTTGACAGGGCTGCCACAACCTGAGGATCCCCGCAGACTCTTTCCTCTTTAGTTGCCTCAGATACGTACAGTTTTAGTCTTTATGTTAAACTCTTTGTTGGTTACCTTTTGCATTTGAATAATATCTTTTTACTGCTATTTCTATTGTTTCATGCTAAATCATTTGATCGGACCTTCCCCTCCGCATCATAACTTGCCATGGACGCTTATTGGACCCCGAGCTTCAACGGCTCTAGTCCATGTGGGCTGGCCATGCCTCGCTGCTCAATCTTTTGGGAAGCGAGGCGTGACAGTTTTTGTGGTGGCCCATGTAGGTCTTGATCGAATGATTTATCGAAACAATAGTGTTGCAGTAACTATTCAAACAACCAACAATATTCGAGTCTGACATAAGTTAGTTAGGTTTAGACTAGTTCCTTGGCCCCCCTCTAGCTTAGATTTGAGTGATAATACAGGAAGGAATAAGATGAAGTTTGAAGTGATGTATTTCTAACCCATCGGATAGTTATAAGGTTGGATTCTCGACTTGACAATGAACCATGGAAGTGAGGGCATTGAATCGAGGGAATGAGATCGACTCTTAGTATGCTGCCCGTGATAGAAGTGTGATGATTAGAAGTCTTGTCTTAACGACTAAATGCGTAGACCTACATCGATCAAGTGAAATGTTATGCAACGGATATTATGAGCATATTTATATAAGCCGAGTAGCAACAGTATAACTTAGGCTTTAAAAAAAACTAGTTCGAGGATAGCAACGTGGTTGAAGTAAATAATATGATCATTAGGGATGAACAGAAGAGATTAGGAGTGATAATGTGATGACGAGATTGATCTTATGATGGATGGTATAAGATCGACAACATGATCTGTTTTGGACACAGTGATTTAAAGGAATTAAGGATCTTGGGAATGTCATGGGAGTTTCAAAGTCGACCGTATGAATACGCATTGAGTGCTACTGATCACTGGATTCCAGTTACAGTTTACGAAATGTTGAAAGGCGATGACTTCTCCAGATCATGTGGATGGATTAAAGTCAACAATGACTAGCAGTTTAAGTGTCAACGAAAATTCTGAATCAAGTCAGTGAGCATATTTGGCTTTGCGAGTGCTCAATGATCATGAAATATGGGAAGAAAGTTAGTAGATTGCCTTGGTTGTTTGGATTGAAAAGGAAATCGTAAGTAAGTCTGACGCCCGAAAATCTAGAATTGGTTGGTAGTCCCACTTTAGAGATTCCTAGAGGCAGCTGAGCCAAGAACCAATTGAAGCGGAGAACAACAGGATCATTATAACAGGTTCTCGTGAACGGGCTTTTGAGTTGGAAATTTTATTGGTGTTTAAAATGATTGGGACCAGCCAATTAGGGCTGGTTAGTTGGAGGTTGTTTAACCACCCTAGACGTCACATATTGGAAGTGTCTACACATTAGAGCCTTGTGTTTGTTCTGCCTTCCCCGTAGATCCATGAGGAGGATTACCCGGCTCGTGTGAATATATATCATTGTCGGGCATGCTTAGTATTATTACTTAGGTATATGTGAGCTTATGGATGAATAATGGAATATGTGTATTGCGATGAATATAATGATTATGTGTATATAGTACATGAATAAGTATAGATACTTATGTAAAATAATAGGTGTGAATATATAATGCCTGTGAATACATATAAGTCTTAGTGTTCCCTCGAGTACGAGTGGACATGCTTATAGATACTAGGATAAGAATGTGTTGCGTGATTGTATATACGTATATATGGGATACGTATGAATTACATGTTCTGATGTGTGAATGATTGTATAGTGATGTCTAGCTATTTACTAAGGCTACATATGATGAGTCGTGTCATATAGATATATAGGAGTGTGTGTAAGTACATAGATTGTATATTGTTTGGTATGTATCTTGGAGTCTCACTCGAGAGAGAGTGAGTATGCTCAGTAAGTATTTTATAATGTGGTTGTGATTTGCGGATGTGAGTATAGTGTTATATATATCCTTGCATGATAGGATTCGATGAATGTAGTTATATAGGTGTTTGTGCTGGGTTACGCTACGCACCTGGACGTGCGTAGCTACACCATATATAAATACAGGTTTATTCTATATTTATGACTGAAGGGTTTACATGTTTGAATGAGTATGTGTGAAATGTGCTATATGTATAGTTATTAGGCTGGATGCATTGTGTTTGTAGGAATAGATTAATATGATAGTATGATTATGTATTGCTTGTAATAAGAAATTGTTTGTCATTTGGTATTGTGGCGAATAGTTATAATATAGCTAAGTATTATTGTTATGATTGATTTGTTGAATGTATACTAGGGGTTATACCTTTTGTAGGTTATATTGAGTAGATATATGTATTTTTCGGTTTTAAATTCGTGATGAATTTAAATACCCTGGTTAGTATATGTGTACTATATGTATAACGCAATGGTTGTATATGATGGGGAGATTATTGAATGTTGGATTATGATTGTGCGTAGGTATGGATGTGCGGAGGCACTTCCATGAGTTAGAAATGTATGCGTGAATAATATTAACCTAGCTATAAGTACAAGATATAATGGCAGGGAAATAATTGATGTACATTATTACTGAGCATGTATATAGACAGATGTATTAGGTTATATGTTGGTTGAATGATCGGGGTAGTTACTATAGTCAACTAGAAGAGTCTAGCCATGCCTGAAATTAAGAAAGTCCGAGGGCGGACTTTATTTTATGTTGGAGAGAATGTAACGGCCTGTTTTCGGGCCAATTTGAATTTTGTGTGTGCACAGCAATTAGGTCTGTGCGTAAAGTGATTTGGTCTGTGTGCATAGCAGATGTCGTCTGTGCACGCAGTAGGACCCTAGAAACTTGCTTGAACCTATAGATAGCCTCCGTGACTCGTGTCCGACTTGGGAACACGTGTCAACCCAAGCCAACCCCGGCATGTGCCCAACTTGAGTCGTCGTTGGACCCCGTACCCTTTGTACACGTATCTTACTTGAAGTTCGCGTATTTTTCTTAGCCTTACCTTTCATCCGGACACTACCGAGTGATATGCCGTTGTGACCCTCTCTGAGAGTATTAAATTGTGGTGTTAATTGGGAACGTCATTTCACTGTCGTTCCCTCCCGATTTGACCTTGTTTGAGGAGACGTCACGATTTTCACTTTCGTCGCTAGACCTTTTTATTTTTATTTTTAATTTCGTTTCTCGAAGTCGAAATTATGATTCTTCTTCTCTGTATCCTTTCTCTCATTGTCCCTGTCACCCCAGTATTTATTTCACAATTTTTATGCTTTGTTTGACCTACTTTCACTTTTTTTACCCAACCTATTATTGATTTAGCCCTAAGCATCATGTGTCACATATCTCCTATTGATTAGTAACAATCTTAATCACCCTTCTAACTTTGAACCCTTAGTCATTTCACGTGCTCTAAAACAACTTCCCACACACAACCCATATTACAAACCCACTATACTCTATTATAAACTCTTGTGAACCAAGGAGACTGTACTGTGCTTTACACACCCAAGACACCCTCACGTGGTTCCCAGCCCCCCCAAATTAATTAGACTAGGTTCCTATCTTCTATTTCACAGCATAAGAAATCGAGCCGGCCGTAACTTCCTATTCTTTCACGCAAAATAAACCCTATAAAGTCTCTCTCATCACGTGCTGCACACACACAGACCAAACGATTAATATTTAAGAAACCTTAGGGTTTCGTTGCTTCTCCCAGAAACATAACGCCGCCGCCACACAAATTTTCGAGCGCAACTTTCCCTCCGCCGCTCGACTTCTATCCGCCGCTCGACTTGCTCCCTCCGGCGTCCTAAACCTATCTCCGACCACCTCGGCCTCGCCTGCCACTGTGACCCGCCTGAGCTTCCGCTATGGCCGCCGTTTGCCGCCTGCAGCAATGGAAGTGCGCAACAGCACTTCGCAGCAGCGCAGCCATCTTCAAGCACTGAGCGGCCCTCACCTCGACGTCGACAGTCCTCGCTACTGCTCCACCGTGACCACTGAAGGAGCCACCGTGACCGCTGAAGGAGCCACCGTGACCGCCTCTTTCGCCGTCCCCTCCGTGCGACCCCGGATCCGGCGGTTGCTCTCCGCCTGGAGCGTAGCAGCGCCTCCCCGGGCGCGCTGACAGCCGCGTCGAGCGCTGTCTTTGCTCCCTGCGGCCACCACAGGCCGTCGGCAATCACCACGGTGCATCCTGATCGCGCCAAGCGCTGCTCCATCCACCGAATGACGCATCGCCCCGCGCAATCGCCAAGTCTCCGAAGCCACTAGCCCGTTGACGTCCGATGCTCTCTCTCCAAACGCGAGGAGTCGCAGAGTCCATGCTGTAAGTCCTAGTTAGAATGACGCTTGTATCTTATATATATGATGGTGTGTTCATATAAGTGTATATAGGTCAATGTAGAAATGTTAGGGTTGCTGTTTGATGTATATGCCTGCAAGCTAATAGGTCATACTATGTTGTTTTTAATATTATGTTTTAATAATTGCATTATCTGTATACTTTAGTAGGTAAACCTTAAAATTTGTATGCTATAGTTAGTCTTGGTATCATTTTAACATGAGGACAGTTCAAATAGGTTATTTTAAGTTACGTTGTTATAACCCTATTTTAATTTTCAGCCTTTTGTTAAGTTACTACAATAGTACCCCTACGAGCCATTATATGTACAACCCTAGGAGGCTACGGCTTTGTGAAAACCCATGAGTTAATACTTTGAACGGTAGCTTGTGGTGCCACTTTTGTTGCTTAATGATAATGTTGTTTACATACAAGTAACTTTAACGTGGATGATGACCGGACTTGATGATTGGGTGTTTGCATGCTAGTAACCTTAATAATCGATGTTTAGCAAAAGGACATAATATGTTGATGTTAACAAGACCATTCGTAGGGCTGATAATTTGTTTACACAACTTCTAGTTAATGTGTTAGCCTAGGTTGCTTGGTATACTTGTGGTGTATTTTCGTACTAGCCACGTGATGTGATAAACATGTTAATAATTTAAGAATCGTTAATAATGTTGTGTCACCCGACTTAGGATAGGAAACTTAATTAAAACCGGATCATTAGACGTTTTAGAGTCGACTAATAATTCTAGGCTGTAGTTACGAACTTATTCGTGCACGTGTTTTATTGACAGAGTATCCGCCGTTCCGTACCGGGCACACTTACGGAGTCCAACCCCTGACGTCGCTACCCAACGTCAGAATAGCTATCGCGTCGTATTGCGGTTCCATTGATCCGTTGGTTGACCCAGACCCTGCTGGACTACATCCTTGCCGGAATCTTTCAGGCAAGGAATGAGACTTTAGTTACTGCTTTTATGCTTTCCTAGAATTGATGTTAGAACTGCTAGATTTACTTCTGCAAAATACTTGAAAATGATCACATGTTACTTTCTGCTCGAACCCACATTCAAAATGCAACTTGAACCTCACATGCTAATTAATAAGCCAGACATTATAATTATGTGGATCTTTGTAGAAGATCACAGGCGTGGGCCTCTCCTATACGGAGGTTGGCACTACTCTTGTGGAGCGTCTGCTGGCTAGCCCAGAGACGGCTCGCTTACGGACTTGTGGAACGTTTGCTGGCTCGTCCAGAAATGTCTCACTTATGGTTAATTAATCGATGACGGGGGTGACCATTGAGAACTGGTGCTCCCCAGCTTTGGCTCACCCGTGACTGGTGCGCTCCGGTATGATACGCAGTATCATTCATGATTAATGATTTGTCTCGGATCGACGACGGGGGTGACCATTGAGAACTGGTGCTCCCCAGCTTTGGCTCACCCGTGACTGGTGCGCTCCGGTATGATACGCTGTATCATTCGTGATCCTTGTCTTGTCTCGTGTCTAGATGGAGCGTTTGTTGGCTCGTGTCCATAACACAAACGACTCGCGGGTGGGGTAGGACAAAAGAGTCTAGCTGGGCCTGGGGGGTAGCTCCCCTCCGCCTACGCAGCTTGAGTCCTTAGGCTTTATCTTTGTATCACAGTTGGTGCACTCCTGTTTGCTTCGCAGGGATGCATTCCGGTCATTTGACCTTTTCTAGACTTGGACAATCTGACCAGATGGACACCCCTGGCAGATTGATAGAACTACTTGAACAACTCTTAGACGATCTGACTAGATGGACACCCCTAGCAGATCGATTAGAATAACCATTACTTGTTTCCTGCTTTCTAGGACTGCATGTGTAGTTGTCTTTTAAATTCCATTTAGAACTGCTAGAATTGTATAACTGCATTAACTTATGGTCTCATTAGTTCGTTGCTGACATGTGTTTTGCCCATGTCTCAGACTTGACAGGGCTGCCACAACCTGAGGATCCCCGCAGACTCTTTCCTCTTTAGTTGCCTCCGGTACGTACAGTTTTAGTCTTTATGTTAAACTCTTTGTTGGTTACCTTTTGCGTTTGAATAATATCTTTTTACTGCTATTTCTATTGTTTCATGCTAAATCATTTGATCGGACCTTCCCCTCCGCATCATAACTTGCCATGGACGCTTATTGGACCCCGAGCCTCAACGGCTCTAGTCCATGCGGGCTGGCCATGCCTCGCTGCTCAATCTTTTGGGAAGCGGGGCGTGACAAAGAGACCCCGCGGTGAGTCTACAGCAAATTGCTTGTGATTATACAGAAGAATGCCCGTGAATCTACAGCAGATTGATAGGAGCCAGTGTTGTTCCCAATAATGTATGACCGTGGTGGTGCGCGTTGAGCAAACAAAATAGCTCAACGCGCACAACCGGCAAGAATATGGCCGTTTTGCGTGGAGAGCAAATAATTTTGGAAGATGTGCGCGATGAATAAAATCTTATGTACATTCACGATCACTGCTTTGTAGACTCACGGGGTCTCTTCTGTAGACTCGTCCTCATCCAAGGGCAGTCTAATTCGTCTATAAAATGGCTTTCCAACGCACACGCCCTCTTCAACCTCTACACTTCGAGTGATGGTTATCGGTCATGAGGAAGGAGTAATGCTACACTCGACTGTAGGCTCATCCTCATCCAAGGGCAGTCCAATTCGTCTATAAATGGCTTCCATGCCCACAAATTATATTCCACCACAACACTTCGAGTGCTGTGAAAGGCATGAGAAAGAAGTAACCTTGCTCAAATATTACTCTGACCATATCAAGCTAACCCTTCCCAAACAACCAGAGACCATAGCTTAAACAAACCATCACCGGTTTGCTGCAGCAGTGAAGATGGCCACCCAAACGAGGTTGAAGCTTTTCATAGACAAGGGGATGAAGAGAGTGTTGTTCGCGGAAGCGGGCAAAGAGTTTGTCAATTTCCTCTTCAGCCTTTTGGCCATGCCTGTGGGCTCAGTCATCAAGCTCATCACCAAAGAAAAAGTGGCAGTGGTATGAAAAGCATTTATGTAATGAAGCCCATCATTAAATGTGCTGAAAACTGAATCTCTTGAAAGTTGTATCTATGAAAAATGATTTATCTGGTATTTTAGTTCAAAATGCAGCTAGTGTGGCTTTGAATTCCAAGGTCTGCGGGTACAAACTAAAACTTAATACCCAAAGTTTTAATTATGAGAGTATGAGGATGATGCCTATCATTCGAGAAATCTATATGCTGCTGTCGATCTCATATCTTATAATTTATCTGTTACAGCAGGTGACGCCAATTGTCAAGAAATCATTCTAGAAATTATTTCCATTGATCAAAAATAACTCCAAGTACAACGAACAAAAAGGAGAAACAAAAAAGGGTTCGATCCACCTATGATGCAGGAGCTCGAGAAGAGGCGTCCCCAGGCGATTCGTCTTCTCCCAAACCAGTAGGGTGACCAGGGACAACCGGAGGTCAGGGAAGCATTCTTCGGCCCCGCGCCTCGAACGCTGCCAAACCATCCCGGAAGGACCTCTCGATCTGAGCAGCAAAAATGGCCGAGAACTCCCGGAATCCCTCACGGATAGACTCCATGATCTTCGGAGCCAGGACATCCCCATAGTCCCTCTGGACCTCAGCTACGATCCGACCATGGGCCACTTCCCGCAGGTCGCCTATATCGGCCCAAAGAGCGCCTTTCGCCTTTCTATGCTCCTCCCGGGCGAGGGACAGTGCATCCTCAGCATACTTGGCCGAACTCTTGGCGACAGCCAGAGCCTCCGTCAAACATCCCACCTCCGAGGTGAGCTCTGCAACTCTCAGTTTGAACTGGTGGGCCTCCTTGGCTGATTGCTCAGCCGCCTCAGCCCTCAGGCGCTCCTGCGCCAAGGCCACCTCAAGACCATCTACAGCAACCTGGTAAACCTGCAAGACCGCAGGGATGAATGTCGCCATCAATAAAACAGTCGTTGAAGAAAAAAGGGTCCGACATGCTGGATATGCCATACCAGAGAGTCTGCCAGTTTCTCCCTGAAGGAGCGGTCACTCGGAAGGACAGCTGGACTACTCTCACTCCTCTTCTTCTTCCTCTCGGGACCTTCAGACCACGAGTGAGAGCGTCTCTTCTTCTCCTCATTCCCGGTTAACACACGGGAACCCTGCTCGATGGCCGCCACGTCCCCCTCTCCGAGGTCGAGACCGGAGGGTGAATCAATCTGATTCGCCACGAAGGGCGAAGGTTCAGCCGTGCCCAAGGGCGGATGGTGAGGAACGTTAGGAACGTCTTCACTGAAATCCCGACCCACCATCTGAGCAAAAAAGATGAAAATCAGGGTAACGAGCAACGGGTAAAGCAGAATTTAAAAGGAGAAAGGCTTTATACTGAAGGTCCCTTTGAATCCAAGCCGTCAGTAAGGGACACGTGTCAAAGTCTCACAGAGGCGGCACTTCGAATACCACTCCCCATGGACGGGAGAATTCGTTCGACTGGCCTTCATTCAATGCGACCCGGTCCCCGGGATATCCGATAAGTACGAACCCTTATCATGTATTCCCGAAAAGACGAGTGTTTTTACGTAGAAAGAAATAAAAGAAGAGAGCAGAAAGAACACTGCATGTAGTTCGCACTTGCAGGGAAGTACAAGTAAAACTCCATCACAGATAAAAAGACTGAGAAAATAACACAATATTCCATTTTAATGATACATTGATACATCTTATACATACACCAACATCTTCATATTCACAACTCACTCGAAAAAATAAGGGCAAAAGTACAAGTCTCTCATCATACATCAAATCGTAACACTAACACCCTTAGATGAGGACTACATGCATAAGATGTATTATTTGACACTTTGAATTGATTGTTTTTGTATCTCAATGATTGAATGCACCTCAGTCTTGCATTACACTCTGCCTGTTGCATGTGTCGATCCATTGTTGTACACCTTGCCTGTTGCACGTGCACGCTTTCACATGTTCATAAGTATAGTTGTTACTGCCTTTACTACAGTAGATGTATATGCCATGACATACACTCTGCCTGATGACATGCACCATTTCCAAACTTTATGTAAGGACTAGTTGTGACATGGAATTTCTTAACAATTATGCAACGGTGATACGAATAATAAATTTACCCTTTCACATGTAAACGTGGATGGGAAAAAAAATGGTTGTGTGCTGTGTGCAATTGTGAGTTTTGAGTGGGCGTGTGCGGAGAGCAATTATAGGGTTTGAGTCGTTTTGTGCGATGAGCAATAACCCCATGCCTTTTCGGCGTTGTACACGGGTTCAACATTGGCCCCCGTGATTCGTTCTCGATTATAAACGCGGATCGAGGCCGACTGATAGGTAATTTCCTTTAATAGGGCACGGCATTCGAAGCATCGAATTTGGATTAAGGCCGCCAAAACCTTTCGCCTATCTCAACCGTTGTTTTTGCCAAAATTCCGAAACGTGTCGATCATCTTGTCCATTCGTTCGCGTAATAAAAGAAATTGGAGGTGAGGCCAAGGGCTTTAGCGCTCCGAGGAAATCTCATCATCTTATTATTTCTTCCAGAAACAAAAATGGCGGGAGGAGCATACAGAGAGGTTACTTCAGCGATGGAGCGGGCCAATGAAGAAGGTCGTAAGAGGAAGAGGACAGAGGAGGAAGAGGAGGAATGGGAGGAATGGGAGGAATCGGAGGAATCGGGGAACCTCATGCTGGAGTTGGGGGAGGCTGGATGCTCCTCAAGTCAAGCTGCGTGGACTTTGAAGGCGGCTCCTTCTGATCCTCGAGTTGGGGGCACATCGTCCTCCAGCATGCCACACGACGGGTGGCCATACGAGGACATTGATCCTCCGGTCCCTTCCGTCGACCCCATACCTCCAGAGTTCGGCCACCTTCTGCAGTCGAACCGCATTGGGTCTGGCCATCATGTGGAGATTCACGGGGAGACCTATCGGCCACCGTACATCGTGGGGACGGCCGAGTCGGCCCTCCTGGACTTTGGGACAGGGGCTCGTCTGGCGGAGAATATCACTCTGCCAAGGGATGTCGATTTCCTGAATGGGGTCGACCTTGAGACGATGGCCAACTGCTTCGTTCGCAGTGGCCTTCAGGTTCGTTGCCAATGTGCATTCCGAATTTTGCTTCCCCTTCTGGTTTTGCTGATTGTCGCCATCTGCAGGTGACCATTTTCGGGGCAGGTCTACGCCGCAGGGCCCGCGAACTGATCGAGGGGCAGCGCCGGGTGGCGGATGCCGAGAACGAGGCTTCTGAGCTCAGAGCTCAGGTGAAGAAGCTGGAGGAAGATTTGGGGAAGATAATGGCCGCCAAGGGCAAGTCGGATTGGGCGGCCTCGGACACGAAATCCAGCCTCGCCGCCTTGTCAAGCGCCAAGAAGCAGTTGGAAGATCAGTGGGGTAGAGAGCGTTCTCAACTCCGAGCTGATCTTGAGGCATCGAGGAAGGAGGTTGCTGACCTTCAGGCCAAGCTTCTCGAGAAGGGGCAAGAGGTTGATGCTTTCAAATCTCGGGCCACCGCCAAGATGGAAAGGGTGGCGAGAGCGATAAAGGACCTCTTTACAGCCGACGGTGCGTCGTCTTCCTAAATTTTGGGAATTGTTACTTTTGTAAGACTGCTGCTCGCGAGCGAGTCATATGTAATTTTTTCAGAATTTAATGAAGGGAATTTTTGCAACAGACGCCGAGTGAGAGCGTTTACTTCCTCCCCCTGATTCCAGGTCGACACCCGGGAACCCTGTTGGACGGCCGACACGGCCCCGTCACCGAGGACGAGACTGGCGGGAGAATGACCTTCCGTATATGATCACGATGAGTAATTGTGTGTACTGTGTAATTGTAGACAGTTTAGCTCCGAGCGCACAACGGATTGTTAAATAAAACTGTTGTGCGCGACGAGCAAAACTCGGTAATTGTAAAAAGCGTTGCTTAGCGCGAACAACTTTCATTTCTGTTGCAAGTTGTGCACGCCGAGCAATTATGTGGGATGATTAATTAGTGTCCAGGGGTAAATGGAAGCTGGTATAAACAAAAGTAGCACTTCTACTAAATAAAGGTCAACAGACGATTTCTCGTGAATATACAGAATAATCTTGTACCTCGGGTATTTATTGTATGTATTACACAGATGCTGTTCCCAAATAAAGATCCACTGACGTGCTGAGCGATGTGAGCATAATCGTTGGCCTCGATCAAAATTTCTAAACGCGCACAACGTTCACGCCGTTTGCCAGTTGTGCGCGCTGTGTAAATCTTAGTATATTACTTTTCACTAATTTTTCCCATTAAATTTCATGGTTGGAATTTGATTTAAGCAAGCATTAATGTATATATCTCAATCACAAGTTTGTAATGGGCTGCAAATGTATCACATTAAATGACATTGTATTAAGGTCTGTGTAATGGGCTGCAAATGTATCACATTAAATGACATTATATTGAGGTCTGAATTCCAACATCTATTATACATTTGACAGCGTTTTATTGAATTCTAGGGCTGACTAGGACAATATAAAGAGTGGCTAGGATTTGATCCTGGGAAATCAATGGCTGAGATTGGATTTTATGAAAATTTTAGTTACTACAACATTTATGCATTCCAATGAACATAACACTACATCTCCGCCGTTCTCTTGTTCGCTGCATCTTCTGCTTTATACTTCTTTGACTCAAGGAACATCCTTTCAATCTCCTCCTGGGTCTACGTGGCACTTATCGTTAGTGATAGTGATCTTATTTTTCTGCACACATACTTTCCTCTGCAGAGGCATTCAAGATACCGTCAGCATCTATCTCAAGGCAAACCATGACACTTCGAACACTCTTGAGAGCAGGAGGGATACCATCAAGTACAAACTCCCCTAGGAAAAGATAGAATAAAAAAGTAAATATAATTAGACTTAGATAGATATAAGATAGAACAGTTGTTATCATCAAGCAGTTATGTATGCAATGATTCTGAACGGAACTTACGAAGGGTCAAAGAATTTTTGCAAGTTGGCATGGATGAGAATGAAGCTGTAATGATTGCAAGAACATCTTTACCTTCATTTGAGGTTTGCAATGAAGAAGAATAGATCATGCGAAGAGGAGCAAAAGAACATCTTCGCCGCCATATAAAGGTGATGTATTCAATTTCTGCATCACGGCACTTGCCGCTAGTATTCTGAGAAATCTTTGTGTGCTGTAGATGACGCACTCAAGAACAACAACAAAATTACAAATTTGAAGAAAAAACATTGTATTAGAAGAATCAGAGAGAATCAGATAAAGGAACTATAATCACCTGGGGTAGTGGTTGATGAGGTCTGGTGGGTACGGAAACCATATACAGACGAGTTGGACTGACCAAGTACGAGGATGGAAACACCGTAGAGTAACAGTTCGTGCTCGTGAATATATGGCAGATGGATACCAGCCAGACGTTGTTCCAACTAGTATCCGAGTGCGGTGGAGCGCAAAGAGAAAAATTGCTTGAAGGTAGACCTTTTTATACTCAACGCGCACAACGGCAAAAAAACATCTGGTTTCGATTAGCAAAAGAGAAAAATCTAAATACACCGATACTCTTGCGGTGCATGTCCAAGTTTTTCCAAAAAAAACATACAACATCATATCAGAAGACAGTAACTGTGACAAATCACAGTATAGTTAATATTTTTGCTTAGTGGACACAAAGGTCACTACTTTTGGACGCAGGGCGGGCTGATTAACTTTGAGCAATGGAATACAGTTTTGCTCATACGACAAGTTCTCATGCCGTGAACGTGTCTCCTGGGGATATTGCAGTTATGAGCAGCTCCAATAGAGATTCTTCACATTTTTGCAGTTATGGCACGCGTAAGAAATTCTTCTGAGCATGGAAACAAATGAGGATGCACAGTTTCAGAGAAGATTGCGCAGTTTGAGAGCCGATACCTTAGTGGCACCTTCAGGCTGATGGCAATGTGAAGCATTCGAAAACATCGTTGATGATATCTGAAGTAGCAGACTCCATCTTTGATGCCCATATAAATGTGACGAATTCAATTTCAGCAACACGACAATTGCCGCAAGTTTATTGGCTATCTTTGTGTGTCGTAGACGAAGCATTCAGTAGTAAGAACAAAAATTTAGCATGTAAAAGAAAATATAGTGTATAGGTATAACCATATAGAACACTATCATCGAGAGGAGTAGTGGTTGACGATGTCTACAGGGAAGTGAATCACTTTATATAGACGAATTGGACTGGGTATGGTCCGCATGGATGAGGCTGAGACTACAGTTGGGTTACTGTGGGCTACAGAAATTGACGCTAACAAAATTGATTGCCTCTAAGAAAATTGCTCAAAGCGCAAAACGGGTAAAAATATGGCAGTTGTGCGAGTTGAGCAAATTATTTATGTTTATACAATATTACTCATAAATCCATTTATAGCGATGTGAACACCTCAAATCAAACAGCGTGACCCATGAGTATCAACACATAGATATAAGTTGTCTTATTCTGGAAACAGTAAGATATGTGTTTCTTATCACTTAATAAATGTCTGTACACCCATCAGTCTGAATATTATTTAATTCTCCCCCAATTTTGTGTTTTCTTTATTATTGGGATTTTTTATTGAACGTTGTGCGTGCTGAGGTAATTAATTATGGGAATTTTGTATAGAACATTGTGCGCGCAGAGTAATTATTCGTTACGACTGTTTTGCTCAATGCGCACAGCTGGGTGTATTTTGATCCGATGTGCGCGCTGTACTATATATGCAAACTGTATACCGTTTTAAATACCCCGCACAATCCGCACTAAGACTCAAATTTAAACAAATCAAAGAAATGTGAATATTTTTGCTATCTTATTCTGTAAACTGTCGATTATGTGTTGTCTTATCACGTAAATGTCTATATAACCATCAATCAACTGCTCCGTATTATATTTGCATCAATTTTGATTTTTTTATCTAGCATGTCAGTGACAGTCAGTCTGAACATTAATTAATTCTCCACCCAATTTTGTGTTTTCTTTATTATTGGGATTTTTTATTCAACGTTGTGCGCGCTGAAGATATTAATTATGGGAATTTAGTATTGAATGTTGTGCGCGCATGGTAATTATTCGTTACGACCGTTTTTCTCAACGCGCACAGCCGGGTGTATTTTGACCCGTTGTGCGCGCTGTATTATATGTCCAAAATGTATACAATTTAAAAACCCCGCACGGTGCGCACTAAAACGCAAATTTTACCAAATCAAATTTTACTCAAACTTAAATTTCCTTACACCCATCAATCAACTGCTGCCATTATATTTGCATCAATTTTGAATTTTTTTTCTTGCATGTACGTATGAACAGTAATTAATCTACAAAAATTTTGTGTTTCTTCTTTATTATAGGGATTTTTTATTGAATGTTGTGCGTGCTGAAGTTATTAATTATGGGGATTTTGTAATGAATGTTGTGCGCGCAGAGTAAGTATTCATTACGAACATTATGCTGAACGCGGACAGCTGTGTATATTTTGTTCCGTTGTGCCCGCTGTATTATATATTCCAAATTTAATCTCCACAATTTTTCCAAAGACACTTCTAATTTCAAGGTTTTGGTTTCCAAGACACTTTTCCCATGACTTCTAATTTCAAATTTTCATAAAATCCAATCTCAGCCATTGATTTCCCAGGATCAAATCCTAGCCACTCTTTATCTTGTCCTAGTCAGCCCTAGAATTCAAAAAACGTTGTCAAATGTATAATCTTGTCCTAGTCAGCCCTAGAATTCAAAAAACGTTGTCAAATGTATAATCTTGTCCTAGTCAGCCCTAGAATTCAAAAAACGTTGTCAAATGTATAATAGATAATAGATAATAGATGTATACCTTTTTATATATCTCGCACTAAGGGACAAATTGAAACAAATCAAAGAAATGTATATCTTTTTGCTGTCTTATTCTGCAAACAGTCGAATATGTGTTGTCTTATCAATTAAATGTATTGAACGTTGTTCGCGCTGATATAATAAATTATGGGAATTATGGGAATTAAATGTATTGAACGTTGTGCGCGCAGAGGAATTATTCGTTACGACCGTTTTGCTCAACGCGCACAGCTGGGTGTATTTTGATCCGTTGTGCGCGCTGTATTATATTTTATAAATGTATACCTTTTTATATACCCCGCACTAAGGATCAAATTTTAACAAATCAAAGAAATGTAGATATTTTTGTTGTCTTTATCTGAAAAAGGTCTGATATGTGTTATCTTATCACTTAAATGTCTTTACACCATCAATCAAATGTTGCGCATCAGATTTGCTTCAATGGTAATTTTTTTAACTGGCCTGTCAGTCTGAAGTGACTCTGAACATTACTTAATTCTCCCCCAATTTTGTTTTCTTCTTTATTATGGGGAATTTATATTGAACGTTGTGCGCGCTGAAGTTATTAATTATGGGGATTTTGTATTGAACGTTGTGGGCGCAGAGTAATTATTCGTAACGTCCACTTTGCTCAACGCGCACAGCTGGGTGTATTTTGATCCGTTGTGTGCGCTGTATTATATATCTAAAATGTATTTTTTTAAACAAATCAAAGAAATGTAGCTATTTTTGATGTCCTATTAGGTAAACAGTAGGATATGTGTTGTCTTATCACTTAAATGTCTTTACACCCATCAATCAACTGCTGCGCATCAATTTGCTTAAATTTTGATTTTTTAAATAATGTCAGACTGAACATTATTTAATTCTCGCCCGATTTTGTGTTTCTTTTATATTTTGGGATTTTTTATTGAACGTTTTGCGCGCAGAGCAATTATTCGTTACGACCGTTTTGCTCAACGCGCCCAGGTGGGTGTAATTTGATCAGTGCTCGCAACCTTACCTTATGTTGCCCATATGACGGGATGATTAACTGTGGGTAATGGAGCATGTAATACAGTTTTGCTCAGCACGCACAACGGTCATGGCATCTGACTGTTGTGTGCGATGGTCTATTGTGTTTAATTGCATACAGTTTGGCTCTGCGAGCAAAAGGGTCACATCTACGTCCAGTTGTGTGATTTGAGTAATGGTTGATAACAAGATATTGTTTTGCTCATCGTGCACAGCGGTCAAACAAATCGATACGAACGTTGTGCATGCTAGTAACTGTGTGCACACGTAAATAGTTTATCACAACATATAGCATGAGCCTGTTGTGCGCCCTGGGGAATTTATAATTCGGTGAACAGTGTTTGATCAGAATATCTATGTCGGACATTGATTCAAGTAAGCAACAATGTATATATCACCTTATATCAATTTTGTATTGTCCTGTAATTGTATCAAATTAAATGACATAGTATTAAGGTCTGAATTCTAACAAACTACAGCATTATGCATTATAATGTACATAATGCATAAATGTTATTTATAGTTCGGTAAACAATTTTGCTCAGTAATATCAACGTCGGACATATATATCACCTATATCATTTTTGTATTAGGGTCTGAATTCCAAAATACTACAACATTTATGCATTATTCTGTACATTACACAACAAAGTTGAAACTACAGCTAAACATTTTGCAACATCACAGTTTGGAACTGGTATGAAATTCAATCACGGGAATAGCCTAATGGTACATTGAATCCCACTATGAAAAACTCTTCACAGTGACAGAGTCATGCTGAACAGCTCAAGCAAGATGGCATTTATGATCAGCTCCAATAGCACGCACCATCATCACTAGCATCCAGATCGTCCATAACGGTATAAGTAGCCACTCCTTTAACTAAGTTGGCTGATCTGGATTCTTCAGCGCATGCCACTGTATGCGTTGAAGAAGCATCAATTATGAACGATAAAAAGCATATTTAAGTAAAAAATAGGGTATAAAGACATGCAACTTTACGTTTAGGCACTGATATAAAAATATATCACGGTTGCTTCTTCTCTGAAGAATCCGATGCTGTAGTAGAACATATGAAGGAGCAAATAACATCTTCCAGTACACGTCAATTGCCGGTAGTATATTGTTCATCTTTGTGTGTTGAAGACGAAGCAGTGATGAACAACGGGAAATATTTAGCATTGTGAAGAAAAAATAGTGTATGAAGTAGAAACAGATAGAATCAGTTAGAATACTATCATTAAGAAGTGGAGTGGTTGACAAGGTCTAGTGGGAAGAGAGGCTATTTATAGACGAATTGGACTGGCCCATTGATGAGGATGATAGACTACAGTAGAGTCACTGTTCGTGATATTGTATTGGACATAAAGACGAGTGAATCTACAACATATTGTTTCAGCCAGATGATGTTCCCAAGAAGGTTTGGCTGTTGTGCAACGGGGAAAATAATTATTTAATTTGCCCAAGAAGGCCAATAACAAAATTGCTCAACGCGCACAACGGGGAAAATAATGGCTGGTGTGCAAGATGAGCAAATTATTTATGTTTGTACAATATTACTCAAGTCACTTTTAATTATTTAATTTGTTGTTCCGCTAAATTGTTTTACACTAAATTTTTTATTTTGTTTAATTTAATGGATCATGCTTCTACATAATCTTTCCCAAGGCACTTTTAATTTCAAAGTTTAGGTTTCCAAGGCATTTTCCCCCTAAATTTAATCTTCACAAATACGTGCAGTTGTGTGAACTGAGTAATTGTGGATAATCAGATACGGGTATGCTCACAGCCCGCACATCGGTCAAACACATTATGTGACCGTTGTGCGCGCTGAGTAATTGTGTGCAAATGTAAATGTTTTATCACAACGTATATAAGGACGGTCACAATTTATGCCCGTAGTGCTCGCTGGGTAAATCATATAACGGTAAAAAGTTTTTACATAGGTAATTTCAATTTCGGACATTGATTCAAGTAAGCATCGATGTATATATCACATATATCAATTTCGTAATGTCATGCAATTGTATCAAATTAAATGACAGTCTATTAAGGTCTGAATTCTATCATACTACAACATTTATATGTTACACTGTACATACCACAACAAATGTGAAACTACATTTCGTACATAATGACATAAAACACCAAAGAATATCTACCCACAAACACTCTTCTCCGTCGATGATCAAAAATACAATATATGACAAGAGAAAGGCTTGTGCGCCAAAGGCCCGGCCACCTCAAAAACCTGGAGGCGGAGGCGGAGGCGGAGGTGGTGATGGTGGGGCAACAGTACGGATGTCTCTAGGAGAGGGCACCTGAGTCTCCATCTTCTCTTGTATGTTCGACATTATGAGCATCATAGTGTCGAAGTCGCTACGCAGAAGTGAGATCGCCAGATTGGTGTTGGAGAGATGGGTTTCAATTTCTCCTAATCTACGAGTAAAGTTCACCGGCTGATGGGAGGATGATGAAGCAGCAGATGCGGGGCTTACATTGCCTATGAGTATATCCTTAAGATGACGTTGTTCATCTGTAAGTACAGAGACAGACGTAGTAAGCTCCTCGAGTTTGCTACGGAGGTTGTGCAGAACAGAGTCCTGACGGCGAGACATCCCATACATAGAGAGGAGGCCGTTACTGTTGTCCTCGAGTGGGGCTTTTTCAGCCGGAGATGGAACTGATGAACCTGCATGTAAAGGAGGAAACCCAGGAGGAGGCAACAGCACATTGTGTTCACCTTGAGTTGGACCAAGCGAAAGCGAATCACGCAGAATGGGTCTATAGGCCGGGAACGATGAGGGAAGGGGATCATCGTGTTCAGGTGACGGTGAATCATCATCACTAACTCCCCAAGGGTCAGAAAAAGTCGACTCACGAGATCGTTTTGGCGGCATGAAGAAACCCGAGTACGAAATGCGAGAGTGTTGAGATGAAGAAGAAAACGGAACGACAGACCAAAGGAAAGAGGAATGAAATTTTCAGCGAAACCCCTCGTCTACTGACTCCATATATATATAACGATTGGTTATTTTAATCTCAGCCGCTGGATTACATATGGAAGTTGAACTGACTAAAACGATCTCATCTGACGGCTGGGGTAAAGCATCCGTTCGGATGGGCAAAAAAATCGTAATAAAGGGCTTACATGGAAACCGAGGTTCTACTTGACTCATTCTCCAGTTAACACACGTGAACATTGTTGAGAAGAAAGTAGAATCATTTACTGTCATCATTACGTACCTCTGAAATTTGATTGTACGAGATGGCGGTTGTACTTTCATCATTACGTGGCATACCGATTGCGTCTCGCAACCGATCTATAAATATCTATTGTTTAGTAGCCACTGCACGTTCAGGAGCGATGTGTATTCAAACGGAACGTGAATGCCCATGAGGTGCACGTATATCGGTCCAGCCTAGAGCCACCGATTGGCACCCGGTCTATTACCACGGCCTCCACCTTTACGGCAGTAGTCCTCTCTATTGACAGGGATTCATGAGTAACAGGCGGGAACTGATATAATGGAGCCGGTGCAAAGGCAGGAGCGATGTGTATTCAAACGGAACGTGAATGCCCATGAGGTGCACGTATATCGGTCCAGCCTTGATCCGCCGATTGGCACCCGATCTATTACCTCGGCCTCCACGTTTACGGCAGTAGTCCTCTCTATTGAAAGGGATTCATGAGTAACAGGTGGGAACTGATATAATGGAGCCGGTGCAAAGGCAGGAGCGATGTGTATTCAAACGGAAAGCGAATGCCCATGAGGTGCACGTATATCGTTCCAGCCTAGAGCCACCGATTGGCACCCGATCTATTACCTCGGGCTCCACCTTTACGGCAGTAGTCCTCTCTATTGACAGGGATTCATGAGTAACAGGCAGGAACTGATATAATGGAGCCGGTGCAAAGGCAGGAGCGATGTGTATTCAAACGGAACATGAATGCCCATGAGGTGCACGTATATCGGTCGAGCCTAGAGCCGCTTTTTGGCACCTGATCTATTACCTCGGCCTCCACCTTTACGGCAGTAGTCCTCTCTATTGACAGGGATTCATGAGTAACAGGCGGGAACTGATATAATGGAGCCGGTGCAAAGGCAGGAGCGATGTGTATTCAAACGGAACGTGAATGCCCATGAGGTGCACGTATATCGGTCCAGCCTTGAGCCGCTGATTGGCACCCGATCTATTACCTCGGCCTCCACCTTTACGGCAGTAGTCCTCTCTATTGACAGGGATTCATGAGTAACAGGCGGGAACTGATATAATGGAGCCGGTGCAAAGGCAGGAGCGATGTGTATTCAAACGGAACGTGAATGCCTATGAGGTGCACGTATATCGGTCCAGCCTTGAGCCACCGTTTGGCACCCGATCTATTACCTCGTCCTCCACCTTTACGGCAGTAGTCCTCTCTATTGACAGGGATTCATGAGTAACAGGCGGGAACTGATATAATGGAGCCGGTGCAAAGGCAATAGCGATGTGTATTCAAACGGAACGTGAATGCCCATGAGGTGCACATATATCGGTCGAGCCTAGAGCCGCCGTTTGGCACCCGATCTATTACCTCGGCCTCCACCTTTACGGAAGTAGTCCTCTCTATTGACAGGGATTCATGAGTAACAGGCGGGAACTGATATAATGGAGCCGGTGCAAAGGCAGGAGCGATGTGTATTCAAACGGAACGTGAATGCCCATGAGGTGCACGTATATCGGTCCAGCCTTGAGCCGCTGTTTGGCACCTGATCTATTACCTCGGCCTCCACCTTTACGGCAGTAGTCCTCTCTATTGACATGGATTCATGAGTAACAGGCGGGAACTGATATAATGGAGCCAGTGCAAAGGCAGGAGCGATGTGTATTCAAACGGAACGTGAATGCCCATGACGTGCACGTATATCGGTCAAGACTAGAGCCGCCGATTGGCACCCGATCTATTACCTCGGCCTCCACCTTTACGGCAGTAGTCCTCTCTATTGACAGGGATTCATGAGTAACAGGCGGGAACTGATATAATGGAGCCGGTGCAAAGGCAGGAGCGATGTGTATTCAAACGGAACGTGAATACCCATGAGGTGCACGTATATCGGTCCAGCCTAGAGCCGCCGATTGGCACCTGATCTATTACCTCGGCCTCCATCTTTACGGAAGTAGTCCTCTCTATTGACAGGGATTCATGAGTAGCAGGCGGGAACTGATATAATGGAGCCGGTGCAAAGGCAGGAGCGATGTGTATTCAAACAGAACGTGAATGCCCATGAGGTGCACGTTTATCGGTCCAGCCTTGAGCCGCCATTTGACACCCAATCTATTACCTCGGCCTCCACCTTTACGGCAGTAGTCCTCTCTATTGACAGGGATTCATGAGTAACAGGCGGGAACTGATATAATGGAGCCGTTGCAAAGGCATGAGTGATGTGTATTCAAACGGAACGTGAATGCCCATGAGGTGCACGTATATCTGTCTAGCCTAGAGCCGCCGATTGGCACCCGATCTATTACCTCGGCCTCCACCTTTATGGCAGTAGTCATCTCTATTGACAGGGATTCATGAGTAACAGGCGGGAACTGATATAATGGAGCCGGAGCAAAGGCAGGAGCGATGTGTATTCAAACGGAACGTGAATGCCCATGAGGTGCACGTATATCGGTCCAGCCTAGAGCCACCGATTGGCACCCGATCTATTACCTCAGCCTCCACCTTTACGGCAGTAGTCCACTCTATTGACATGGATTCATGAGTAACAGGCAGGAACTGATATAATGGAGCTGGTGCAAAGGCAGAAGCGATGTGTATTCAAACGGTAGTGATCGTCAAGGTAATAGGTGCAGTCAAGAGAAATGGCTTTCTCCTCTCTTCCAAGAGAGTCTTCAACACACAACACACTTCTCCTTCAAGTTCTACTTCAAGGCATATGGGATTGTAAGTGTTGCTTTCATAATTTCATAACTTTCGTTATTTTGTTTTTGTGCTAGGTTTGTGAGAGCGGTTTGCTTACTCCCAAGTTGTAGGAGTGAAGGACATCTATTGTATTCGATTTCACTTGTAGGGTTGCTACAAGTGGGTTTAAAGGCAACCTCAAGTTAGGGTTATAACTTGAGTATCCGGAGGTATCCGGGTGGAAGGGACGTAGGATAACCGGGAACAAGGCGGGAAGTTACTTGGGTAATCCGAACCCTTGAAACATAATTGCGTTTGCATTTGTTTATTATTTGGGTTTAATTTTAATTCCGCACTATATTTGTTGATCATATATCATATATATGTGTGAATTTTGTGATATGGTCTCCATGTATGCTATATCTATATGTGTTATGATTTGAGACGTTAAGTTTCCTTCGTGTATCTCAATGTTGATATTGGACTTTCGTTCCTCTTATCACCTAAGTTTTTAATGTGGTTTTATGATTTTTTGGATTATATATATATTTAGACTCTTATTTGGCACGATTGTTGTTATTTTACTCCCGCCTTTTGGATAATGCCATAGGGGGATCAAAATAAACAAACAGAATCATAATGAATGTTCTAGGTATGGTCTAATAAACAGACATACAAAAACTGGATGTAGGTTGCTACACTATTTTTTAATACATCGGAAGTTCCTACATTGACTCTCCAAATTTGGATGGCCCTGTAGTAAACCGGCAAAATGATTCCAGTTTTGCAGGGCGGTTGATGGAGGGAAAATGACATATTTGGCGTGTTGTTGCAGTGTGATTTGGAGATGATATAACCGGCCAACTTCCGCTTAGACTTGCATGGAGTCGTCGAATATAGCTTAATTCACGTAAACTAAATATGGGAAAAAATACCTAATTAAATGTCACATCATCTACCAACTAGATTCAATGGGGTTGGATAGTGGGGTGTCGAGACTCGAGAATATATTGTGGGGCCCGCTAAACAATATGTGGGCCTTCGCGTTCGAATGTTGTTAACTGGGCAATTTGCAGTAGGTTTCGCGTCGTTCCGCTGTGCTGCGTTGAAAAATTCTATCTTTTTCCCTCTGTGGGCTCCACTTTCATGTGTTGCTATTAATAAGACGAAAAGCGATGGTACGTAGAGGTGGATGAGGTGGATGAGGTGAGAGGTTGGTGGGACCACAAACAAGAATTCGACCGGTCATCTACTCATCCAACTGCCGAATTTGCTGGTACTTTGTTTGAGAAAAGTTTTTCACGTAAGCGCCATATCAGCGAATATTTGTATCCATTCTGACAAGTAAAACATTTTAGTCGTTTAATATATCTCCTCACACAACTGTATACAGTAATGCCATTTGTGCGCGATGAGGAAATTCGTATAATAAATCCAAATATTCGACCGCGCACAACTATCCCTCCTTTACGCATATACTGCGTGTGAATAAATTATGTTTGCTCACCGCGCATAACGGTTCAAATTTTGCCCCGTTTTGCGTGCTCAGTAATTAATCCGCCGTTTATTTATACTTGTAATAACAAACGGAAGAGCGAGAGAGTCAAGAAGCAAGATGGCCACCCATAATGCAGGACCCGGCAAAAAATTTGAGTTGCCGCCAAACTCAGAGTATTAATGTAGCAGACCGCAAAAAAACCCCGCGAAGACCCCAGAAAACCCCGCCATGCATCCGGTCAAGTGGAGGATATTTATCCCGCCAAATTTGGGGATATATCACCATTCGCCATGATTTGTGCCTTCACTGCAGATATGGCTGAGAAATCGTGTCAGTGGGACGAAGAAACTTTGCAAGGCCAGTCTTCAGAGGGAAGAAGAGACGGTGACGTAGATGATAACCGTTCCCTTCATGACAGGGGGGATGTGCGGCCGCAGTTGCCTGAGACTCCCCTAAGGGATACGTGGCCATGGGGAGGTCTCGTTCCGGCAGGCTATGTCCCCCCGACGTACGAGGGGGCATTGCTGTTGAATCCGCCCACTGACGTTCCATCGGAAGGTACTAGGGGGAACCGTCACCGACCCTTCTTCCCCGTCTGGGACGGCGAGTCTGCATTGGTGGATAGGGGGGTGGCCAGTCGGCTGGTGGAGAACTCCATCCTTCCCATTGACCAAAGTGTCCTGGGTCAAATTGACATTGAAAGGCTCGCTAACTCAGTCGTTTATGGCAGTTACCAGGTTAAGTACTAATGTCGTCTCGTTGTGATGTTGCCTTTCTCTTACAGTCTTATCCATGATTCCCTGCAGACATCATTGGTCGGGGCGGAACTGCATCGCCGAGTGGTGCAATTGTTGATTGCCGAGCGGAAAAAGGCGGTTTCCTTCGAATCTCAACTTAAGGATTTGAAGGAGCAGCTGATGAAAGAGAGAGACCGCAGATCTCAGGCGGAGTGGGAGGTTGCGAAAGATAAAGATCGGGCGGCCTCTATGTCAGCGGTTCAGAAGAGCTCCGAAGAGCGATGGTACGTAGAGAAGAGCAGTCTCCTGGCTCGTATAGCCGAGTTGGAGAGAAACTCTCTTCCTCCAAACTCGATTACAGACGTGAGGCATGAGGCATAGGCGAGGAAGCGTCAGCGAGCTGGTCGGGAGTCTGGTGGAGGATCGGCCCAAACGTAGGACGGTTTGGCTACCAACGCCCCCTCCAGCGAGGCATCTGTGTGAATCGTGGCCATCTTAGTAGCCCAAATGGTTTTCATATTTTGAGAGGTGAACATGTGATGGTTTATGCATTAGTAATGAACCCCAAACATTCAATTGGCAATGAACACCGTCTGGTGCAGTCTTTTACCGATTGTTAGTTTAAATATCTGTTTGCCAACCATTAGCGATCTTCGTACATCGATTGCTTAATTTCTTGTGGATATTAAAACTATTAGCATACATCCATCACAGAAATGGTCAAGGATGGTGTGAAATATCGAAGTTTCCCGGGAATATACTTAGTGCACGTGAACTGCGTTGGAATTGAGCTTAGCATCACAGTGTACCAGATATAAAATTTTTTTCTCATTGCTCACACCGGTCCCACCTTTTACCTGATGTGTATGGATGAATCTGATTTGTCAGTGTGTTTCATTGGAGTCATTTTCTTCAGCATTCACATAGCCTCTACATGCATCGAGATTGTTATGTGTAGAGTTTTCCTTTAAACGAACTTGGGATATTGGACTTATGCCATAGATTCAAGTATACCATCGTCAAGGAGAGAAAGATTCAAGAATACGCAGAGGTGGAAATCACTTCATGCAACATAAATAGCACATTTACTACAGTATACGGTCTTCAACATCAATAACATACCAAAGCACACAATTATGAGTCCAACTCTTAGCATTCTCCTTTATGTCTGTTGTGCGCGGTGAGCAAATTTTTAATGCTGTAACATAAATTGCTCAAAGCTCACAACGGGCAAAATTATGCCAGTCGTGCGAATTTAGCTACTGTATCCCATCACATAAATGTTCAAAGCGCACAACAAGCAAAGACATGATGGCGCGTTGAGTTCCCGTTGTGCAGAAATCCCATATATTTTGTACAAAAATCCCAAAAAATTCAGTATATTCTTTCATTATAAACTCAGTCACTACATTTGCACAAAATTATAAATTCAATGCTCTGATGATACGGTAATTACAGTGGGAGATTTGCCTACATCTTTACAGAATAATGTCTCGAATTGTCGCATCCTCTCTTTAAGGCCTTCCACCCATCCTTCGGCCGCAGGCAGGCGGTTAGCCTTCCATTGCCTTATTACCGGTGGGACCGGGCTTCTATCTTTAAGTTGAATATTTACAAAGTGATTATTATTCATAAAACCTATGGTGAAGGGTACCTTGGTGTGGTCCTGATCTTAACGGAAAAAATGAAAGACATTGTTGCATTGACAGCAGATGTATTACACAGTTATAACGACTTGAGATAATATGTCCAACTTCAGGGAAGGTCATCCAATATTGCATCGGGGGGTGGTCACCCATATAGTTAATTGACACTACCTGTTCTTGTGCACTTTCCTCACCCATCACCTTTGATTACACATCATAGTGGTCACGCAGCTCTTGAAGCAACTCTCTTCTGACCACCTTCCACTGGTCCTCTCCCATCCCTAGATGTGAAGATATAGCCCTGTAAACACAGTTCCCATCTGCCGTCACATCTGTGACGTTCGATATATATTTGGCAATTGCAGCGGGGAATTGATCAAGATAAGGTATGCCTCCTTGAACGACTCTAGCGTCCTTTGCTTCATAATTTGCTGCTGCAAATGAAGCTGTAGCAGAAACCCCACTCATACTGCCAGATGTCGCGGCTTTGCCAGTTGGTTTCTTTCTAGCAAGTTGAGGAGGAATGGGTGGGGCAGACGTATTTTTGATCCTTTAGGACCGTCTCGGCTGGACACGGCCGACGCTTTCTTGTTTCGATGAGACTTCAGGTGGAATTTGAGCAGAGCAACTAGCCGCATCGGCGAAGTCATGATCAAAATGAGCAGGATGAATGGGGGTGGCTGTATCTTCATTTGTCAAATTATTATCCCTTTTTCTTCTTCCATTGAATACGACATTAACTTGCGGCTCTGTAATCAGATTTGTCGCCGGGGCACTAGCTCCTTCAACTTAATTAACAACTCCTGCTTCATCGGCCCATCAAGTTGAGCATAGAGCTTGTGTATGCGCTCTAATTCAGCATGTATAAGCCCATCTTCTTTAGACATCAATTCCGGCTTAGCCTCCATGTCTAGCTGCTTCCAATGAGAATTTACGGCATCTAAGGGAATGGGGCGATTTTCCCTTGTGTATTCACCAATCTCATTGGCACATGGTACACCATAAATCATTATAGCTAGACAATCACCTGTCCATTGGTCCGTTCCCATAGGGTCAGATTAATCAGCTTCCACAGACTTTATCTTCAACGCCGCAGCGGCTGTAAATCCTATCAGCTCCCTGAACAAGAACCCATGCACATTATGCTGCAACATGATCTTAGATTTCTCGAATGATGCCTTGATCTCGATATGCTGCCCCTCTAATGATTCATGTATGGTTGGCCAAGAAGCGGATAAACTGAAGGCCGATGAACCCAATGCCCTTTTAAGCTTAGAATGTTCAGTCTGGGCTCTTTTGGTCTGCCCTCTGTTGGTACTGACATTTCCAAAGTGGAGATTGCCATCTGTCCATACAGAAATAAACTTCTCCTTGTACTTGTCCAACCAAGATGTCTTCACATAGCTCACGACCCTTGTGTAATCTTTGTACTCGGTCTCCAATGCCTTCAGTTTAGCAACATACTCCTCCTCCTTGCATGCCCCCACCAATAAATTCCAGCTAGAGATGAAACCTAACCATTTTTCTTGATCTTCAAAAGAGGGCTGGCAATTTTTGGCAATATTTTTGGATATGTGCATTCTACATATTTGGTGCACCGCAAGGGGAAATTCATGGCCAATGGCATTCATAAGTGCTGGCTCCAGTGCTGACAAAATTACACGTGGCATCCTGTATCCATGCAGCAAAGAGCTCAACTTCCCCAAGGCCCACAAGTAGTTCTCCTCACGTACGGCCTCCGTGTAACAAAATGCCGCTGCGAACTGAATATCTGTGGACGTCACCCCATACATCTCCATCAATGGTGGCCTTTTGCGGTTGGTCTTCAACGCGCAGCCCATAACCAGAATCTCTGGAAATTTTCGTAATAACTCAACCGACTGCGGATGTGCCCAAAATATAGTCCTCACTGCAGTTGTCACTTCGTCCACTTCATGATACACAATGTAATTACGTTGTGTCAGTAGATTAAGGAATAGCTGCATTTCTGCTCTCCAGGCCATTTCCCCTGCCTTCATCCTCTGTCTGGCTTTATAAATAGTGTTGATTGTGGTAGATGTTGCATTATCCTTTTCCTTCATGTATTTCAAGATTTCCCTTGGCCTAAGCAGTCTATGTGACAAGTCTCTCACCGTGGCCATCTCCCCACCTCCGAACCTCCTCTCATCTGGATGTCGCTCGATGTACATTGCGGGTTTATGGTTGTGATTGCCACGTACAACTGTCAAAATCCACTTATCAGTTGCCACACCATTAGCCCTCAAGTAGAAGGGACATGAACACTTCTTGCTTCGAGTTGATTTTTTGGCCGATATATCCGGCCTGTGTGGCCGATATGTCCCACTTTTTTCACAACAAAAATAATAAGTTGGGACCCTATTGCCCTTTGTACTCATATTTGATGATTTTGTAACAACCAAATTCCCGGTTTTCACACCGACCCCTTTTACCCATTTACCAAGCTCTTCTAAGCTGGGGAAAATTTTATTTGTTGTGAACTGATTTGTATTATCTTCATTAACCTCTGAGCCTTCAACAATACGCTGAATTAAGTACCAGATACCAATATAGTCACTAAATGTTAAGCTTTATTTTCTAGTAAATTAGTCAGTTAACAAAGCAAAATAATTTCAAACCTTTGCTTCTTTGTCCGCTTCATCCCAGATCCCCTCAATGTGTACCGAGCCCATCTCAATCTTCGTAATTTCTACGCAATCATGTTCCAAATGTACATTGCAGCAATCAATTTCTGAAATTATTAAAAAATACCAAATTAATTAGCATCAATTAATGGCTTACCAACTTTACGATGCAATGCGGCCGCAGTCGACTATTTTAGGGCACCCCAACCCAATGTCACAAATCTTTTGCACTGCCTTAAGGACCTTCGTTTGATATAAGCAGGAACTCTTATAGTCTATATACCTCAGCGAATTAGAATAATTTCTGTTGATCAAACCCTATCTCGTTAGCTTTTCCCGCCTTAGGTCACAAAACTGATCGCATATGGAAGCTGTTATGATGCATTTGTATATACGGATGCGTAGAAATAGTGGTTCATAGTGTAAATTACTCATCGCGAACAGTGGGAGGGCAAAAATGTAAATTGCTCTCCTCTGTGAACCGTCTAGCAGTTTGCCCACCGCACACAACCGCGCAAAACACGGAATTGCTCAGCGCACACAACCACGCAAAACTGGGAATTGCTCACCGCTCATAGCCAATCAAAACACGGAATTGCTCAGCGCACACAACCACTCAAAACTCGGAATTGCTCAGTGCACACAACCACTCAAAACCCGTAATTGCTCACCGCCCACAACCGTTTTGGTCAAGTCCACGTGCACATGTGGACGGGTTATTTGCTAGTAATATTTCAAACTAGACTTGTTTACTCAACCAGCACAACGGGTAAATTATTGTAGACCCGATATGACCCGGTAGGACCCGAAATTGTCCCGTGATACCTTCTGCTAGCAGCGAATTGACAGACAATTACACAGATTGCTCACGACGGAATTTCAAATGGCAAGTATTTTCAAAGATCGCTCCAGTCGCCCAGACCGAAATCCAAAAGCTTTGATTTTTATTTAATTGCTCGAAGGATACATCACTTAGTCAACTGGTGAGATCAAACAAAGAGCTGAATCGAGAGAAATCGATTTAGGGGTTTTTGACCTAAATTTATCAACATCGACTCTTTGGTACGTCTATACTTTTAAGTACAGTTTATCTGCCTTTCTTATTTTGATTTTAGATGCATTCATCCACGGTTGAGGTTGATGAAGTCGGTACAAAAATCCAAGGTAATATTGATTTATCTTCTCGGCAATAATGCATTAAATCTTTGAGGATCAGGTTATGAATTGTTTGATACATGATACTATGGATTTTACAACCGACTTTACCACCAATCAACTGTTCAAGGATAGAAAAGAGCTGTTTCAGTGGATACAAAACGTCGGGTTAAGTCATGGGCATGTGATTGTTACACGTTTGTGGAGATTAAGTAAAACGGCCAAAGGGCATCATGTTGTGTACTTTGCGTGTGAAAGAAGCGGTGAGTATCGAGGACACCGAAAGCTAAAAAAGACCAACCAGCCTGTTAAAACCAAGAAGTGTTCATGTCCTTTCTCATTGCGTGGTTATATGGTAGGCGTGGGCGTTGAGGAGTGGAAGGTAACAGTCGTTTGTGGCAGGCACAACCATGAAGCAGCTAAATATGTCAATGGCCATTCCGATGACAGGACGTTGCAGGGAATGGAGATGGAAACAGTGCGTGACTTGGCGAATAGCAAGGTTCGGCCAGCTGAAATTTTGAAAGTACTGAAGGCAAATAAAAACTTCAGTGCTACCTCAATCAAAGCAATTTATAATGCACGAAACCGGTTACAACGGGGAAGAAGGTTGGTATTGTAAAACAGTTGAAGGAGTTAGCATCAGCTAATAAAATTGTGGGTGCTGAGAATGTGAAGGCTGTGAATAATGAGGGGGAGGATCAGAAGGTGGGGGAGGCGTTTTTGGAGAATGCAGTGCCTGCTGAGTTGCAGGAGGAGGATCATACTGGGAAGATGGGTGGGGAGGATGATAAGGTGGATCGTAATGAGGCGGAGCAGACTGCTGAGGAGGAGGATGATGATGATGAGAATGCAGTGGCTAAGGCCTTTGAGAAGGAGCATGAGGTTCTACGTCTTCAAATTTCAACCCTGGTAGCGGAGATTGCTAAGCAGCATGTTGAAATAACGGATACGTCTACTTTGACGTGTAAGCCGGGTAAGAGAAGAAGTAGACCGTTGTGGAAACATACAATAAAGAAGCCGAAACAATCAATTTCACATGATGATAGTGACGAGGACTTGGCTGCCGACATAATAATACCATATTGGAACGCTTTTCCTGAGTGTCTACGACCCCTTATAGTGCATGTCGTAGATGTGAAAGCAGACGGAAACTGTGGGTATAGGGCTGTGGCAGCTCAGTTGGGACTGGGTGAGGACGAATGGAGGCAGGTGAAATATGACTTGCGAGAAGAGATGCAGAACCACGACGGCTTGTACCGGCAACTTATGGGTGCCGTGGAATTTAAAAAGAATGTAGTGGCACTGGGCCATTTGTTAGACCGTCCAAAAGCTAAATGGTGGATGCAGATGCCAGAAATGGCACATGTCATTGCCTCATGCTACGACTGTGTAGTACATATTTTTGCACCTCATCAGTGTGTGTCATATTTTCATTTAAGAACTCCTCCAGTACCCCTATCATCCAGACGCCACATAACGTTGGGTCATGTGAACAATAATCACTTCGTTATTGTTAAACTTGCCCCATATGGTCCTGTCCCTCCGACTTCAAGTATGTGGCTAAGATACCGTTCCGATGTGTCAGCCGGATGGCCGACTGCTTATGAGGATATGATGCATCAATTCCAGTCAATAGTATTTGGGCACGATATTGCAACCGTTGACGTTATTGAAATATTGTAGGATAAAACGTTGTATCATTTTACTGTGGATTGTTTATTTCATATTGACAGACTGGTAGCATGAAATTTTATCATGTCTGCCTAAATGTGCAAATGTTATCATCTGTATGCCGTGCTTTGGTGTATGGTATCTATAAGTTATGCTCAACGATAGACCTACTAATCAAGTTTGCCTCTTACTAACTTTTTGGTGAACGGGTACAAACTGATATATACTGGATTTTGAATGCTTAATAACACACGCAATCTAACCAGATTTTCTTAAGGGTGTTAATTAATACAACTAATGATAGTTATCACGTTGGTATTATATTATTTTATACGTATCAATAATGTTGTTAACATCGGCATAAGAATATGAGGAATCCAATAGAATAAATATTAAAAACAAAATTTAGATCTCCTCAGCGCGCACCACGGTCAAAATCGTTCTCAGCGTCGTGATTAATAACGATTACCGTTACTAATGTCAAGCCTGACAATCCATGTAAGATTACTCAGCGCGCAAAACGGTTCGAATCGTGCTAAAATATAACCGTTGTGCGCGCTGAGTAAAATTAGCCAACTAAACCACCGAATTTACTCGAAGCGCGCAACAGGTTAAATTTTTTACCCGTTTTGACCCGTTTGGACCCTCTTTCATCCCTTGATAAATTCTGCTCACCGCTCACAGCCATAACCTTCCACAGATTGCTCAAGGCGGAATATCAAACGGCCAGTTTTTCGTAGATTGCTCAAGGCGCACAGACGGAAATTCCAAAGATTTGATTTTTATTACTGGGCTCGACATTTACATCACAGTGGCAACTGCTGTGTTCAAACAAATCGGTGAAGCGAGAGCAATCGATTTAGGGGTTTTCGACCTAAATTTGTCGAAATCGCGATTTGGTAAGTATATAATGTTAAGTACATTTTATTTGATATCCTTATTACAATTACAATGTGTAGAAAGAGGAGGCGAAATTTTTGGTTTTTAATTGCCTGCAGATACAGTTGAGATTGATGGAGATGCTAAAAAATTCGGAGGTAATATTGAATTTTCTTTACGTCAATAATGTAACTAATGTTTGGTTCCCGGTCCAATTAGTTGTATGAATTGTTTGATACAGGTGTATATGGATTATACAGCCGAATTTACAACGATTCAACGTTTTAAAAGTAGAGACGAACTCTTTCAGTGGATAAAGAGCGTCGGACGACAACATGGGCATGCGATTGTTACCAGTGCGTCGAGTATGAATAAATCGTCCAATAGGACTCCCGCTGCCTACTATGCATGTGCAAGAAGCGGGAACTACAGGGGACACCGACCAGTACGAAAGAGCAACCGGCCAGTTAGAACCAACAAGTATGGATGCCCGTTCAAATTGCGTGGTAATGAGGTGGGCGATGGCGGTGAGTGGAGTTTAACGGTCGTTGATGGCAGGCACAACCATCAAGCTGCTAATTATGTCACGGGCCATTCCGACGACGGGGTGTTGCAGGGAAAAGAGGTGGAAGCATTGCGAGACTTGGCAAATAGAAAGGTGCCGCCGTCAGCAATTTTGAAAGGCCTGAAGGAAACTAAATCCTTCAATGAAACACCAATCAAATCAATTTATAATGCACGTTCCCGATTACTAAGGGGGCAGAGTGTGGGTATGGTAAACAAGTTGAAGGAGTTAGCATCACCGTGTAGAATTGTGGGTGATGAGCTTGTGGTGCATGTGGATAATGTTGAGGAGGAGCAGAAGGGAGATGAGGAGAAGGTGGATGAGGCTGAGGAGGCGACTGCATTGGCTGCTTATTGGCAGGATGATGTGGTGGATCGTAATGCGATGGAGCAGGCTGCTGAGAAGTTGGCTCTTAGTGGGCAGGAGCATAATGCTGCGGAGGAGGATGAGGTTAATGCAGCGGATGAGAATGTGGAGCCGAGGGTGCATGATGTTTATGGGGATGATGAGGCTGAGAATGCAGTGGCTGCTGAGTTGACTGTAGATGATTATGTTATTGGGGAGATGATGGAGACGGAGGAGACGGTTGCCCTTAACGTGGAGGTGCAGAATGCTGAGGAGGTACTGGTGGAGGATAATGCAGCGGCTGAGACTGTGGAGCCGAAGGTGTATGAGGAGAAGGCGAACGAGGAGGATGATGATAAGGAAGTGGCTACTGATTTGATTGCTGAGGAGCATACTGGGAAGTTGGTGGATACGGCGGGGACGGTGGAACGTAATGTGGCTGACCAGACTGCTGAGATGGATGAGGGGGAGAATGCAGCTGGGGAGAATGAGGAGCCGCAGGAGGATGAGGCGAATGTGGAGGATGTGGAGGATGAGAAGATAGAGGATGCTGGGTTGATGCAAGCTGAGCTTACGTTGGAGTTGGGGGCGACGGTGGAGACGGGGGATCATAATGTGGATGCTCAGACTGCTGGGAGGGAGGAGGAGACGGCTGTGGCCTCGTATTTTGATGAGCACGAGGAGATGGATGGCATGCTTAAACAACTTTCTCCCCTGGTTGATGAGATTTCTGATCATTTTTCGGATGTGACGGAGAAGCCTACAGTTAGGAGGAAGCCTGTTAAGGCTCCACGGTTGCATTCAATTGCGGAGCATACGGCGGCGGCGAAGAAGAAGCCTAAATGGAAGAGGCGGCCTTCGAAGGAAAGTAGTAGGCATCCGAAACCTCAAATAAAGAAGCCGAAACCTTCGTTTCCCCCTGATGATTATGTTGATTATTTGCCTGCCAACTTCCTCATACCATATTATTTGGATTTTCATCACACGCTACAACCCCTCATGGCGGGCGGTGTAGACGTGGATGCAGATGGCAACTGTGGGTACAGGGCTGTGGCAGTTCAGTTGGGCCTGAAAGATTCCGATTGGCGGACTGTCAGAGCTGATTTGCTCCGTGAGATGCGGACATACAGCGGCTTGTACAGGCGTGTTCTGAGTGAGGTTTCATATAATAATAATTTGAAGGCAGTGAACTATTTTATTACTGATAAAGTTGCAGGACGGGAAAATTGGCTGCAGATGCCAGACATGGGACATGTCATTGCCTCATGCTACAACTGTGTAGTACATTTGATTTCAAATGATATGTGTGTGACATTTTTTCCATTGAGAAGTCCTCCAGTAAACCGAGCCTCCAGACTCCACATAACGTTGGGTTATGTGAACGGAAATCACTTTTTTATCCTTCAACTTAAACCAGCAGGTGACGTCCCTCCGACTTCAGTTGTGTGGACAAGATCGCATGACCCTGTGGCCGATGGATGGCCGGCTGGTTACAAGCAGAGGATGCAGTCATTCGTTGATAGTGTAAAAGGTACGGATATTGCTACCGCTGATGCTTTTTAGTATCTGTAAGATAAAACGTTTATCAATGTAATAAGTTTTTTTTGGTATAAAAATGGACCACTTTGGCGGATGAAATTTTATCATGGCTTCCGAAATGTGCAAATGTCATCATCGGTATGGATTGATGTTGTGTATCATACCAATTACACCGAGCGCAACACTGCAGTAATATTGCCCGTTTTGCGCTTTGAGTAATTATGTCTTTACCTACCAAATTGCTCAACGCGCAGAACTGGCAATATTAGTGCCGGTTTTGCGCTCTGGGTATTTTTAATAACATCAACCTGTGTTCCAAATTGTTATGCGATGAGAATGTGTCATTGTTAGTGTGTCCAATACTCCAAGTGAGAGTAGGGTTATTGTATCATATATGTTATTGTCTGACAAAATTGCTTACCACAAACTCCCATTGATAAGTTTTGCCCGTTGAGCGCCTTTATTAGCCAATTTGTTAGTGGTTACTACAATTGCTCACCATTCACCACGATCAGAACAAATAATTTTGGCCGGTTGTGCGCGGTGAGCAATTTTGTTAGTGCGAAAAAAAACTCCTACTCGTCCACTCAATAAAATTTGCTGATATATCCATATTTATATATTGGTTAACAGAAATGCTCACAGCGTGCAAATTTTTAATGGTTAACAGAAATGCTTACAGCGCACAACGGCGATATATTGGAACCTTTCGTCTTACTAATAGTCTAAGAGACCCCTCGAGTCTGCAGATCAGTGTTGGTGAACATACATAGCAGGGATCGTTAATATACAGCGGATTGCTACCAGTCGGATGTTCTGCTCTATAATGATTAATGCCTGCCTAAGTTTTGCGCGTTGGGATAAACTGGAGCCACTAAAAAATAGCCCAACGCGCACAACGGGCAAAATTATGCCCTTAGGCTCGGGCAAAGTTACGAGCACAACGGGAAAACAACGTGCACAATGGGCAAAAATTACGCGCACAACGGGCAAAACAACGCGCACAACGGGCAAAAAGGAAAGCCGGTGGTTCGCTTTTTGAGCATATAAAAGGTATTTTATCAACAATTGTTAAACGCGCACACACCTAGTAGCCTTATGCCCGGTGTGCGCGTTGAGCAAAGTTGCGACGATAGCCCATTTGCTCAACGCGCCCCGCACGGACTAATTTTGCCCGTTGTGCTCTTTGAGCATATTTGTTGGATGCTATAATTTTTGTTCCCACGGTCAATCATTCACACTCCTAATTTCATCATACTAAAATTGTGATTCCGCAATATGCCAACAGTCAAACTTCGCTTAGAAACTTTACCTAGTCAATCTGATTCAGAAACTGCATGCGAACCTTTAGATTAACGCTGATACATATTCAAACGGTGACCATTCCAAAATGGCCAACCCATTCTAACATACTGAAGTATGTACAGGTACAGATCTAAACAGATACATATCCCTTTACTTTTACAAACTGATACATTTGAGTGTCTTCACAGATGTTTGCAATGAACTGGCACGTGATCTGCGTGTTTCCCCCTTCAACTTCCGCGAGTTCATCGGGCGCACATCTTCGTTGCGTTTATTAACGTCCTTGGATAGTTGGATATGAGAGTCGCGTCGTTGTAACCTGCAGTCAAGTATGTAGCCGTGTCAAACACAACGCCTGGAACCCCGATTCCCCTGTGGCGATGTACGACACGGGCAATGCGCTCCACATCTACGTTGCACTTGCCGAATTTCTGCCCTGATCTGCTCAAGATGATTGTCATACCAGATGTTTTCAATGACGTGGAACTTTGTCCTTGGTAGGAGACGCCGTGAATTGGAAAGTCGGCAGACCGTTTCGCGTATTACCGTCATTGATGTCGTCGTTGTAACATGAAGTCAGGACAAAAGACACCGATTGGAACTCCGTTACCGGAGAAGATGTAAAACAACACAGGGTTGCATAAGAAGTTGTGTTTGGGAGTGTAAGAGATCGGAAAGGATAAGATGGAGTGTCTGTGCGTGAAAGATGATGTATAGTGAAACGATGAAGGGTTTGATGGAGGAGATGGAGTGTATAAAGAGGAGATGGAGATGGATACGGAGTGTATAGCAAGACACGCAAAACAAATACATAGCCACAATTCATAATAGGAGGGAATAACAATCTATCATGGTACAACACCCAGCAGGTTTCCTGAAACATGAGAGACAGCATAGCCAATATCACCCCAAAAGAATATGGTATGATCATCGTACACATTTTTCATAGTGTTGTTTGGGAAAAATTTTCTCAACGCAGTTGCAACACCCCCCAGCATTGTCGGGGATGCTTGATTATAAATGGACGATAGCCCTTCGTTGCATAAGTTTCCAACATGAACCATTTACCTTTACGTGAAAAGAGTACTGGATGAATGCTATCGTCCATATCTATATCAAGCATGCACGAACAGCTGAAGGACTTATTGTTTCCATACGGAGGTTGTGTGGGCAAATAAAGAAGATGATAGAAGAAAGTAGACGAAGTTTAGAGAAGATGAGTGCTCGTTGTCCGCCATTTATAGGGGAAATTGGACCAATCATAATGAAGCGTATAAAAAGTCCGTGATCCTACAGTAATGCAATGGATCTCAGGAATCAACATTTAGATCATCTCCAAAGGGGCTCCCTAAATTATTTTAGAATGTGGAAAAAAATAGGTTAATTACTCTCCGCACAAAACCATGAAACCCTACGGTTTTTCGCCTTGATCACATAATAGGAAAATTACACTCAACAATACTACTCTCCACTAAGATTTTTTAATACATTATATTCGCCGTGCACACCGGGCTAAATAATACAGAGGCGAGTAACTATCATAATTGCTCACCGCGCAGAACGTTTAGAAAACGAGAATTGCTCAATGCGCAAAACACAGAACGCATGACAGCGAATTGTATTGATGAGAAGAAGTAGAGTTAATGTGTGGCTACATCGAAGACCCCGTTATGCTACAGAGGGGTTCTCGTGAATATACAAATGACTGCTCATCTACAGCGGATTGATGTCAGACAGATGAAGAGACGTTAATTGCGATGGGAGAGAATTGATGTAGCTGGAGCGATTTGAAAGCTCTCAGGGAGACCTTTGACCCGGAAAATGACACAAATGTCCTCAAAAGCAAGAGCAATTATGACCCAGTGGAGAACTTTGTGGTAGTTCACCCTCACTGCGACAAAATTGGTTGTGTGTGGTGAGCAATTCTGAGGTTTGAGTGGTTTTGTGCGCTGAGCAATTCTGATTTTTGAGAGGTTGTGTGTGGTGAGCACTTCTGAGTTTGAGTGGTTCTGTGCGATGAGCAATTTTGAGTTTTGAGTGGATTTGTGCGCTGATCAATTCTGAGTTTTGAGTGGGTTTTGTGCGATGAGCTTATTCTGAGATTGAGTGGTTGTGTGCGGTGAGTAATTCTGAGGTATGAGTGGTTTTGTAGCCGCTTACTTAATTGCTCAACGCTGAGACATAATTGATCAAAGCAAAGAAAGAAAAGCCCCCGTATTCGATCTCTCCTCACAATCCCAGGGTGTTGGGACGATTTGCCTCTAGACACTCCTCCCCTCTCAAAAGAAACCTCCCGTTGGCCCGATCGTTGGATAGGCCCTCCTTTGATACCGGACCTCTCCTTCCCGACGAATTCTTCCTCTTACAGGCGGATCGCCAACGAGTTATTACTCTTACACATGGAGCGGCCCGCCTTCCACTCCCCGACTTCCCTTGTAGAACTTACACCAGGGGACTTAGGGCGGGACCGCTCCTCCCCTCCAACGCCTACTCCGTGACGACCTCCACCTCCGGGGGCGGCGTCGTCGAAACCTCCCGTTGGCCCGATCGTTGGATATGCCCTCCGTTGATACCGGACCTCTCCTTCCCAACGAATTCTTCCTTTCTCAGGCGGATCACCGACGAGTTATTCGTCTTACACATGGAGCGGCCAGCCTTCCACTCCCCGAATTCCCTTGGAGAACTAACGCCAGGGGACTTAGGGCGGACCTCTCCTCCCCTCCAGCGCCTACTCCGTGACTACCTCCACCTCCGGTGGAGGCGTCGCCGCCCGCGGGGTGTCGGTCCAAATCACCGGTGAAGGCATCGCCATGCCAATCACCCCACTAGGCACCACCGTTCCCAGACAACGGGTCCCTCCGCCATCCAACGGTCTGCCTTCCACTCATCGACCTCCTGTCGCACATCCTGAAGTGGAACGAAACCCCAGCCCGCCATCCAACGGCATGCCTTCCACTCCTTGACGCCCCGTCGCACATCCTGGTGAAGGTTATAGAAAATTGGAACGAAACCCCCGACCGCCATCCAAAGGCCTGCCTTCCACTCCTCGACCTCCCGTCGCACATCCTGATGCAGTTTACAGTAAAGTGGAACGGCCCGCCATCCAACGGCCTGCATTCAACCACTGGCGTCTTTATCGACGTATTGTAAAGAACGCGAAAATGTCACTCCAAGCAAGTTGTTAAATTCCGTATATGATAAAATTAACTTGTTTACATGCAAACTTTTAGATTATCTCTGATACATAATCACTCTGAAGACATTTTAGATTAAATCAGCTACATATTTAATCGACTTCGTAAACTAATTGAAAATTTTTAGATTATATCTCAGACATATTCCAATTGATGACATTTTCAAAATGACCCCGCCATTCAACTATATGGATGTACATACTGATACAGAACAAAACATATTCATTACCCCATGCTCTTTACAAACTGATACATATGATTCTCTTCGTAAGATGTTTGCAATGAAGGTGCTTTTTACCGGATCTATTGTCGGCGTGATCTGCGTGCTTCACCCTACAACGACGCCTGCAATGGCGACACTCCTATCCTGCCTACGGTTGCTGTAAGTAGGCAACGACGTTAACTAACGCAACGAAGCGACCATCTTCGTTGAGTTTATGGACGTGTTTGCCAACTATCTGCCACCGTAGCCCTTATAGGAGTGTCGTCATTGCAAGCGTCCTTGTACCAGGCTGTCAAGTATGACGACGGTTCAAAGACACCGAAAAGAACTCCGATTTCCAAGAGGCGGTGAACACCGACACATGGTTCTTATAAATAGAATGAGATTTTCATTTTCGAGATCGGAAAGGACAGTAGGAGGAGGTGTTTGTGTGTATTAGACGATCTATAGTACAAATATGAAGGGGATGGAGGAGAAGATAGTGTAAAAGAGGAGATGGCCGTTCCACGTGAATGCGTGAAAAAAGTACTGGTTGAATTCTATCGTCCATTTTTATCTCAAGCATCAGGCCCGAACAGTAGAAAACCATCTCATCTTTACACCCCATATCCATCTCCATCTTGTCCATTTCTACCTCATGCATCATGCTCGAACAAAAGAAGACCTTATTGTTTCCAGACGGAGGTTGTGTGGGCAAAAAGAAGATGATGATATAAGAAATTAGAGGAAGTTGTGAGAAGATGAGGGCTCCTTGTCCGCCAATTTATAGGGGAATTGGACCAATCAAAATGAAACTAAACGGTTTTTCGCCTTGATCAACAATGATGCCAATTGGAAAATTACTCCCAACAATACTAATCTCCACTAATCCTTTTAAAAACATTTTATTCGACGCACACGCCGTGCTAAATAATACAAGAGCGAGTAACAAACTAACAATCAGAATTGCTCACCGCGCAAAACGCATGGAAAAATGGAATTGCTCAAGGCGCACAACGCACAACGCATGGCAGCGATTTGTATTGGTTTATGAGGATGCGACCGAAGTAGAGTTAATGTGTGGCTCCATCGAAGACCCCGTCATGCTACAGGAGGGGTTCTCGTGAATATGCAAAAGACTGCATGTCAATCTACAGCTGATTGATACCAGACATGTGCAGTTCTCAAGAATGTTTGACCGGCCGGTGGGATGTGAGCTGGAAAAATTAATAGCCGCTAACATAATTGCACAAAGCTAGGAACTAACAAATTTATGGCCGTTGTGCGCGATGAGAAAATTTTTAATGGTTTAAATAATTGCTCATAGCGAACAACAAGAAACGACAGGTGTAGACGCTTTGAGTCGTTGTGCGCTTTAACATGTGTTCGCTTTGAGAATCTAAGGTATTTTGTAGAAAATGGTTTAACGCGCACAACCAATCTGAAGACATATTCAATTGAATTCAACTATATTGATGTACATACTGATACAGACCCAAACTGATTCATTAGCCTATGCTCTTACAAGCTGATACATATGATTAAGCCTGGATGACGGCCCTTGGTCACATAGGTTGGCGGTGGATGGCTATTGTCCCTCTGAGGCACAAGCACTCCTCCCTGTTGTTTTCGATCGCTTGTCTCGCATCCAAATTGAAGAATAAAATGAAGAAGAATCGCGTCGGAATACGGAAAAAGGCGAAATTCGTGTAAGCATCGATCCAGAGGTTCTCGAATGCTTCATTGGCTGCGAGCCCTTGCGGTGTACATCGACCATGTTTACAGTTACCGTGCTCAGCGTATTTGTCATGCAATCCGAAGGCATCTGCTGATCCCAGTATTCTAGCACTGAAGCTTCCGGGTTTGGAAAATCAAACATTTCATCCTGGTAACAAAACAGAATGCTTAATGCCATCATACATACATACGTAGTTTTGAATTATTCAGAGGAAATAATTAGAAAATTTGTACTTACTCCAATGACTAGATCCTCCAGGTTCGGGCAGCTATTCAGCAAGCATGACAGGATTGAAAACGTCGTTGTTGTGCAGTGTATCCGTCTGAGGGTGAGTTCTTTCATCTTCGGCAAGAGACACCACAGAGTAACGGGCATGATATAGATATCTGATATGGACGATAGCATTCATTTAGCTGTTCGTCCATTTATAATCAGGCATGCCCGAAAAAGGGTTTCCAGATGTGAGGATTTCGCCTTCCACGAACAGCTGAAGGACTTAATGTTTCAATAGGAAGGTTGTGGGGGCAAATAAAGAAGAAGATGATGGAAGAAAGTAGATGAAGTTGTGAGAAGATGAGTGCTCCTTGTCCGCCAATTTTATAGGGGAATTGGAGCAATCAAAATGAAGCGTATAATAAGTCCTTGATCCTACAGTAATGCAATGGATCTCGGGAATCAACAATTATTTACTCAACGCGCAAACCGCGTAATACCAACGCGAAAATCGCGTAATCCCAATTATTTTAGCATCTGGATCAAAATTGGTTAATTACTCTCCGTGCATAACAAGGAAACTCATCGATTTTTCGCCTTGATCAACATTGATGCTAATAGGAAAATTACTCCCGGCAATACTACTCTCCACTAAGATTTTTTAATACATTTTATTCGACACGCACCCCGGGCTAAATAATACAGAAGAGAGAAACTATTATAATTGATTCTCGCGTAAAACGCATGGAAAATGGGAATTGCTTAATGCGCACAACGCAGATGGGTCAATGAGGATGTGACTGCTGCAGTACCATATTAACTGTGTGGCTACATCGAAGACCCCGTCAAGCTACAGAAGGGTACTCGTGAATAAGAAAATACTGCTCCTGAATCTACAGCTGATTGATACCAGACATATGATTTTCCCAAGAATGTATGACCAGTGGCAAGTGAGCTGGCAAAATTTATATTTTGGCCGTTGTGCGCGGTGAGCAAATTTTTAATGGTTTAAAAATTTGCTCAAAGCGCACAACAAGTATCGCCAGATGTTCACTTTGACCTGGTGTGCGCGTTCAGCAAATTTGTTATGGCTAACATAATTGTGCAAAGCGCACAACATGCAGAATTATGACCGTTGTGCACGTTAAGCTCTATAGTTGCGTCGATGACAAATTTGCTCAACGCCCCCACGGGAATAAATTTGACCGTTTTGCGCTTTGAGCATATTTGTGAATTGCAATAATTTTAATTCCACCGCGCACCAGCGCATTGAATCAATCACATTCCAAATTTCATCATACTTAAACACGCACAACCAGCAAAATTATGCCCGTTGTGCGCGTTTAGCTAAAGTGTAGATTAAATCTCATACATATTCTAGTTGATGTTATTTTGAAAATGACCCAGCCATTCAAATATATTGATGTACATACTGATACAGATCCAAACTGATTCATTAGCCTATGCTCTTATAAAATGAAACATGTGATTGTCGGTGTGATCTGCGTGCTTCCCCGTCAACTTCCGCGAGTTCATCGGGCGACCATCTTCGTTCCGTTTATTACCGTCGTTGCCGATTTTCTGCCATCATCGGCTGGATATGAGTGTAGTCATAGCATGCGTCGGTGTAACGTGCAGTCATGTATGTAGTCGTTTCAAAGACACCTAGAGAAACTCCGATTCACATGAGGCGTCGAACAACACCAACAGATCAAAATACTAAAAACCGCTGGTCTTTGAACAACTTACAAGCTCAGATGTAGAACTGCATGTGGCGATGTGTTCCAGTAAAAGAATACTAAACCCTGCATGCGGCCCCAACCTCGTCGCATCTCTTCGTTACAAACTCCTCAAGATCTGCTAAGGCGCACGTAGGTGGAGGATCTTCGTTGTAGACAATGAAGGCAGATCCTACGGAGAACACACTGGCATTTGATGCGTCCATCACCTGGTCAACATTCATCCGGACAGTTCGACCGGCAGCTAGATCCACCTTTTCGAGGAAGCCCCTTTAAGAAGGCTCGAACTGATCGGTGAAGTAAAAGCTTAATCAAGAGAAGATCTTCACCGCCTGTACGAGACCAATATAAGAGACCAATATGATATGTGCACTACTGGGCATGGGCCTCCGCACACGCATACACAAGGAAAAGTGTTCATAAGATGGCTTCCTCCGATAATTATCCAAAGACTCAAATAGTTCAAAACATTTTCCAATTCAAATAGTTCAAAGGCGCGACATGCCGTCATTGGCGTGTCATTACAGTCACTTCCCTGCTCGTTTTGTAATTTCTGTCGCTTTACTTGAGCATCATCAACATCATCTGTTCGGACGAGGAAATGGATGTGTGACTCTTCACATCATTTGATTTTCTGGAAATCTGAGACAACCATGCCTTTTGTGTTTCCGCCCAGGTTCCAGGCTTCCAGCTTCTGCATTATGAGACAATTATGATCTGCTTCATCCACAGTCAGATTTGGCCAATTTGCCTGCGAGCCAAGAGATCGAAAAGAAAGGAGGGAGTGCTTGTGCCTCAGAGAGACAGTACCCATGCACCGCCAACCTAATTGACCCAGAGCAGCCAATCAGGGCGCAAAGGCCTGGGGGGCCATTCTTCTCTTCGCAGACCAGGGAGAGAAGCATATTAGGGAGGCGACTGCATCAGCCTGTAGTCCTCCGATTTCATACGTTTCTCTAGGGCATTCACGGCATTCACGATCCATTTATCCTACAGTAATGCTAGGGATCTCGGGAATGAACATCTTATTTACTCAACGCGTAATCCCACCGAGAAAAACGAGTAATCCTAAGTATTTGAGGCTCAGCTGAAAAAGAGGCAATTTACTCTCCCCACACGACAAGGAAACTGAACCGTTTTGCGCCTTGAATTACTCTCCGTCAAAGACTCGAAAAATTATTTATTTTCCAGCGCAACAAAAACAATCAAATTGTTTCTGTTGTGCGTGCGGGTTAATTGGTTCCACTATAAGCCCTTGTGTGTAATGTGGAGTCCTCAGATGTGAGACCGTGTGTGTACAGCGGATGGATATTGATTCACACTATGACTTTTAACCACCTCGCACGACGCGCACGACGGCTAATTGATATCAGCCCTTTGTTGCGTTTATTAACGTCATGGATTGGTAACAGCTATTTATTACAAATGTATTTTACAAATCACGTGACCAAATTTAATAAGTTTAGTACCGATGGAAATATCTCAATTATACCTACTACATGAGACCAATATTGGATATTTTTCGAGCAAATTTAAAATATTTACAATATTACAAGAAATACTAAATACTTAAAAATTAAAAAAATTAACATTGAAGAATAATATTATTTATAGTTTTCTTTCATGCAGGAACAATGTATTAGATTAACCCATTTTAATGATAAATATTTTTCATTAGTAAAGCTTAAACAAAGAGAAAATAGGATTTGAAGATGGTGGGTTGGAGTTGCCCATCCTCAAAAATAGCATCTTTTAGAGATATTCCATTTTGAAGGGGGGTTTTTAGAGATTTGTGGTGGAGTTGCTATATGGAATTGGAGCAATCAAAATGAAGCGTATAATAAGTCCTTGATCCTACAGTAATGCAATGGATCTCGGGAATCAACAATTATTTACTCAACGCGCAAACCGCGTAATACCAACGTGAAAATCGCGTAATCCCAATTATTTTAGCATCTGGATCAAAATAGGTTAATTACTCTCCGCGCATAACAATGAAACTCAATGATTTTTTGCCTTGATCAACATTGATGCTAATAGGAAACTTACTCCAAACAATACTACTCTCCACTAAGATTTTTTAATACATTTTATTCGACACGCACCCCGGGCTAAATAATACAGAAGAGAGAAACTATTATAATTGATCCTCGCGCAAAACGCATGGAAAACGGGAATTGCTCAATGCGCACAACGCAGATGAGTCAATGAGGATGTGACTGCTGCAGTAGCATATTAACTGTGTGGCTACATCGAAGACCCCGTCAAGCTACAGAAGGGTGCTCGTGAATAAGAAAATACTGCTCCTGAATCTACAGCTGATTGATACCACACATATGATTTCCCCAAGAATTTATGACTAGTGGCAAGTAAGGTGGAAAAATTTATAGCCGTTACATAAGGGCTCAACGTTCAGTACCAAAAAATTGCTCACAGCGCACAACAAGTAACGCCAGGTGTTCATTTTGAGCCGGTGTGCGCGTTCAGCAAAATTTGTAATGGTTAACATAATGGCGCAATGCGCACAACATGCAGAATTATGCCGGTTGTGCGCGTGACACAAAAGTTGGGTCGAAGACAAATTTGCTCAACGCCCCCACGGGAATAAATTTGCCCGTTTTGCGCTTTGAGCATATTTGTGAGATGCTATAAGTTTACTCCCACCGTGCGCCACCGCAGTGAATCAATCAAATTCCAAATTTCATCATACTTAGTCTGAATTCCAACCAACCCTACATCCAAACTTATAGATTTAAGTCTTATTATACTTGTTCAATCTGAAAACATTGTAGATTAAACCGGATACTTATTCACTCTGACTCAGAAACTACATACAAACTTTAAAAATAAATCTGATACCTTTTCAATCTGAAGGCATATTCAATAGAATTCAGAAACTGCTTGCAAAATTTTAGATTAAATCTCATACATATTCAAATTGATGACATTTTGAAAATTAACCAGCCATTCAAATATATTGCTGTACATACAGACTGATACAGATCCAAACTGATTCATTAGCCTATGCTCTTACAAACTGATACATATGATTAAGCCTGGATGGCGGCCCTTGGTCACATAGGTTGGCGGTGCATGGCTACCGTCCCTCTGAGGCAACAGCAATCCCTCCTTTTGTTTTCGATCTCTTGGTTCGAATCCAAATTGAATAAGAAAATGAAGAACAATCGAGTGGGAATATGGTGAAATTAATGTAACCATTGATCCAGACGTTCTAGAATGCTTCGTTGGATGCGAGCCCTTGAGCCCGCCTATGTTCCAGGTTCAAAAATCCATGTTTTTGAACCTGGAACATTGGTGGGTGCAACGGCTCGCATCCAACGAAGCATTCTAGAACGTTTGGATCAATGGTTACAGTAATTTCGATACTTCCTGGGCTCGAGGACGTTGTTCGTGCTTCAATCTTGAAGGGTATTCCGAAGGAGCAGACAAAGTTCGATGATCTTAAGAAGGATGAGATGATCCTCGATCGCTAAAAGCAAAAAAATGAACTGTTAAAAGCTTGGGGGAGGCGTCCATAACAATCTATAACAATCTAGTTACCTCGGTCGACCATCGTCGTTACGTTTATTATCGTCGTTGCCGACTGTCGGCAACAGTGAAACATGATAGGAGTGTCGTCATTGCACGTGTCGTTGTAACCGGCTGTCAAGTATGTATCATACTTAACACAATGTGCTAGTTATGTCCCCCTGACCAGTACTTCTTGGGCGGTTGACCTGGGTGCCCAGTTTCAGGGACGGTCATATGGAAACCCTTTTTCGGGAATGCCTGATTATAAATGGACGAACAGCTGAATGAATGCTATCGTGCATGCTTGATAGCAATATCTGATATCTATATCAAGCATGCACGAACAGCTGAAGGACTTAATGTTTCAATAGGAAGGTTGTGGGGGCAAATAAAGAAGAAGATGATGGAAGAAAGTAGATGAAGTTGTGAGAAGATGAGTGCTCCTTGTCCGCCAATTTTATAGGGGAATTGGAGCAATCAAAATGAAGCGTATAATAAGTCCTTGATCCTACAGTAATGCAATGGATCTCGGGAATCAACAATTATTTACTCAACGCGCAAACCGCGTAATACCAACGCGAAAATCGTGTAATCCCAATTATTTTAGCAGCTGGATCAAAATTGGTTAATTACTCTCCGCTCATAACAAGGAAACTCATCGATTTTTCGCCTTGATCAACATTGATGCTAATAGGAAAATTACTCCCGACAATACTACTCTCCACTAAGATTTTTTAATACATTTTATTCGACACGCACCCCGGGCTAAATAATACAGAAGAGAGAAACTATTATAATTGATCCTCGCGCAAAACGCATGGAAAATGGGAATTGCTCAATGCGCACAACGCAGATGGGTCAATGAGGATGTGACTGCTGCAGTACCATATTAACTGTGTGGCTACATCGAAGACCCCGTCAAGCTACAGAAGGGTGCTCGTGAATAAGAAAATACTGCTCCTGAATCTACAGCTGATTGATACCAGACATATGATTTTCCCAAGAATGTATGACCAGTGGCAAGTGAGCTGGCAAAATTTATATTTTGGCCGTTGTGTGCGGTGAGCAAATTTTTAATGGTTTAAAAATTTGCTCAAAGCGCACAACAAGTATCGCCAGATGTTCACTTTGACCCGGTGTGCGCGTTCAGCAAATTTGTTATGGCTAACATAATGGCGCAAAGCGCACAACATGCAGAATTATGCCGGTTGTGCGCGTTACGCAAAAGTTACGTCGATGACAAATTTGCTCAACGCCCCCACGGGAATAAATTTGACCGTTTTGCGCTTTGAGCATATTTGTGAATTGCAATAATTTTAATTTTTCCGCGCACCAGCGCATTAAATCAATCACATTCCAAATTTCATCATACTTAAACACGCACAACCAGCAGAATTATGCCCGTTGTGCGCATATAGCTAAAGTCATGACAAATTTGCTCAACGCCCCCACGGGAATAAATTTGACCGTTTTGCGCTTTGAGCATATTTGTGAATTGCAATAATTTTAATTCCACCGCGCTCCAGCGTATTGAATCAATCACATTCCAAATTTCATCATACTTAAACACGCACAACCAGCAGAATTATGCCCGTTGGGCGCATTTAGCTAAAGTCATGACAAATTTGCTCAACGCCCCCACGGGAATAAATTTGACCGTTTTGCGCTTTGAGCATATTTGCGAGATGCTATAATTTTAATTCCACCTCGCACCAGCGTAGTGAATCAATCACATTCCAAATTTCATCATACTTAAACGCGCACAACCAGCAGAATTATGCCCGTTGTGCGCATTTAGCTAAAGTGTAGATTAAGTCTCATACATATTCTAGTTGATGTTATTTTGAAAATGACCCAGCCATTCAAATATATTGATGTACATACTGATACAGATCCAAACTGATTCATTAGCCTATGCTCTTAGAAACTGAAACATGTGATTGTCGGTGTGATCTGCGTGCTTCCCCGTCAACTTCCGCGAGTTCACCGGGCGACCATCTTCGTTCCGTTTATTACCGTCGTTGCTGATTTTCTGCCATCATCGACTGGATATGAGTGTAGTCATAGCATGCGTCGGTGTAACCTGCATTCGGGTATGTAGCCGTTTCAAAGACACCGAGGAACTCCGATTCACATGAGGCGTCGAACAACACCAAATGGTTGCATAACAAATAGAATGAGCTTTTTATCTTCACGATCGGAAAGAACAGGAGGGAGTGTTTGTGTGTCATAGACGAGGTATAGTGAAATGATGAAGGATTTAATGGTTTGGATGGAGTTTATAATGGATATGGAGTGTATAGTCGAGGAGTGGAAGGCGAAATGCTCACATATGGAAGGCATTCATCGGGCATGCATGTTTATAAATGGACGATAGCCCTTCGTTGCGTTTATTACCACTATTGTGTAAGTTTCCAACAGCAACCATTTAGCTTTACGTGAAAAGATAACTGGTTGAATTCCATCGTCCATTTCTACCGTAAGCATCAGGCATTAGGGCTCGCTGTAGGATAACGGAGTATACTCATCAATTTGAATGGTCAATTTCACACTAAATGGACCGTGAATGCCCTGGAGAAGCGTAAGTAATCGGAGGACTACAAGCTGATGCTGTCGCCTCCCGAATATGCTCCTATCCCTGGTCTGCGAAGTGCGAAGAGATGAATGGCCCCCCTGGCCTTTGCTCCCTGGATGTCTGCACTGGGTCACATAGGTTGGCGGTGCATGGCTACCGGCCCTCTGAGGCACAAGCACTCCCTCCTGTTCTTTTCGATCTCTTGGCTCGCAGCCAAAATTGGAAATCCCCAGGAGGAAAGGGACAATTATGATCTGCTTCATCCACAGTCAGATTTGCCTAATTTGGCTGCGAGCCAAGAGATCGACAAGAACAGAAGGGAGTGCTTGTGCCTCAGAGAGACGGTAGCCATGCACCGCCAACCTAATTGACCCAGCACAGCCAACCAGGGCGCAAAGGACCGGGGGGCCATTCTTCTCTTCGCAGACCAGGGAGAGAAGCATATTTGGGAGGCGACTGCATCAGCCAGTAGGCCTCCGATTTCATACGCTTCTCCAGGGCATTCACGGCATTCACGGTCCATTTATAGTGAAAAACGACCGATCAAATTGATGAGTATTAAGTCCGTTATCCTACAGTAATGCTAAGGATCTCGGGAATGAACATCTTATTTACTCAACGCGTAATCCCACCGAGAAAAACGCGTAATCCTAAGTATTTTAGGCTCAGCTGAAAAAGAGGCAAATTACTCTCCCCACACGACAAGGATACCGAACCGTTTTGTGCCTTGAATTACTCTCCGTCGAACACTCGAAAAATTATTTATTTTCCAGCGCAACAAAAACAATCAAATTGTTTCTGTTGTGAGTGCGGTTTAATTGGTTCCACTATAAGCCCTTGTGTGTAATGTGGATTGTGGAGTCCTCAGATGTGAGACCGTGTGTGTACAGCCGATGGATATTGATTCACACTATGACTTTTAACCACCGCGCACGACGCGCACAACGGATAATTGATATCAGCCCTTCGTTGCGTTTATTACCGTCATAGCTTGGTAACGGCTATTTATTACAAAGGTATTTTACAAGGCACATGACCAAATTTAATAAGTTTAGTACCGATGGAAATATCTCAATTATACATACTACCTGAGACCAATATTGGATATTTTTCGAGCAAATTTTAAAATATTTACAACATTACAAGAAATACTAAATACTTAAAAATTAAAAAAATTAACATTGAAGAATAATATTATTTATAGTTTTCTTTCATGCAGAAACAATGTATTAGATTAACAATGTATGCAGAAACAAGTATCGCCAGGTGTTCACTTTGAGCCGTTGTGTGCGTTCAGCAAATTTGTTATGGCTAACATAATTGCGCAAAGCGCACAACATGCAGAATTATGCCCGTTGTGCGCGTTAATCTCTATAGTTGCGTCGATGACAAATTTGCTCACCGCTCCCACGGGAATAAATTTGACCGTTTTGCTCTTTGATCATATTTGTGAGATGCTATAAGTTTACTCCCACTGCGCGCCACCGCAGTGACTCAATCAAATTCCAAATTTCATCATACTTAATCTGAATCCCAACCACGCCTACATCCAAACTTTTAGATTTAAGTCTTATTATACTTGTTCAATCTGAAAACATTGTAGATTAAACCGGATATTTATTCACTCTGACTCAGAAACTACATACAAACTTTAAAAATAAATCTGATACATTTTCAATCTGAAGGCATATTCAATCGACTTCATAAACTGCATGCAAAATTTTAGATTAAATCTCATACATATTCAAATTGATGACATTTTGAAAATTACCCAGCCATTCAAATATATTGATATACATACTGAATTACTGATACAGATCCAAACTGATTCATTAGCCTATGCTCTTACAAACTGAGGGGTTCTCGTGAATATACAAAAGACTGTTCGTAAATCTACAGCTGATTGATACCAGACATGTGCATTTCTCAATAATGTTTGACCGGTCGGTGGGACGTGAGCTGGAAAAATTAATAGCCGCTTACATAATTGCTCAACGCCCAGTACCAACTAATTTATGGCCGTTGTGCGCGTTGATGATATTTATAATGGTTACTTGAATTGCGCAAAGTGCACAACAAGCACAGCCAGAGCCAGCTGTTCGCTTTGAGCATCTAAGGTATTTTATGACCAATTGTTTAACGCGCACAACCAGCAGAATTTACTCGTTGTGCGCGTTAAGCTGATGTTCATCGATGACAAATTTTCTCAACACGACCACGGGAATAAATTTAATCATACTTATTCTGAATCCCAACCAAGCCTACATGCAACCTTTTAGATTTAAGTCTTATTATACTTGTTCAATCTGGAAACATTGTAGATTAAACCGGATACTTATTCACTCTGACTCAGAAACTACATGCAAAATTTAAAATTAAATTTGATACTTATTCAAGCTGAAGGCATATTCAATCGAATTCAACTATATTGATGTACATACTGATACAGACCCAAACTGATTCATTAGCCTATGCTCTTACAAACTGATACATATGATTGTCTACGTAGATGTTTG